>JAGFNQ010006477.1:0-30101 GCA_024364735.1 Boesenbergia rotunda
TGTGGCTCTGATACCACTGTAGGGTTTTTTGGGCAGCGAAAACCGCTTTTTCGAGTCGCGGAAACCCCGAAAGTCCCAATAGAAAGGATCCGAGCGAAGAAAACCATTTCAAAAATTTACGAGTGCTCGTTTACATGCTTCAAAACCGATCTACAACCTAGATCTATTAGAGAAGGGAAAAACTACCTTCGATGCGTGCCCCGCAATTCCCGCTCGCTCCTCGGTTGGTGTCGGATCTCAAGGATGCAAAGTAGCAACCCTCTAGAAGTATCCACACAAGCAAGAGAGTGGAGAGGAGAGCCCAAAAGTGTGCTAGCACTCCTTGGGGTCTCGGCAAGATGAGAGGAGAGGGAGAGCAAAAACCAAGTAACGAGAATCATCAATCACACACCCACACAAAAATCATTTTGTGTGTGTTTAAGTGGCAGGCCACTTAATGGTCATTATTGGCCATTAAGTGGCCGGCCACCACACTTGGTAACCCCCTATTTGAATTCAAAATTCAAATGGGGAGGTTACTTAGCCTTGATGATGATGCCAAGTCATCACTTGGTCAAGTCAAGGTGATGTGGCTTGAGTCAAGTCAAACTTGCCTCTTATGGACTTTCCATATTTAGCCAAAGTCAAACTTTGACTTCATTATTCTCCCATGATTAGATTCATCCAACACTTGGATCAAACTCGAGTCCAACTCAAGTTGTCTAATTTGAGTCAAGTCAAACTTGCCTTTATGGACTTTCCATATTTAGCCAAAGTCAAACTTTGACTTCATTATTCTCCCATGATTAGATTCATCCAACACTTGGATCAAACTCGAGTCCAACTCAAGTTGTCTAATTTGAGTCAAGTCAAACTTGCCTTTTATGGACTTTCCATATTTAGCCAAAGTCAAACTTTGACTTCATTACTTTCGGTCCATCATATGGACTTATTCTCCATCTATTGCTCTATGTGTGTGACCCTATAGGTTCTTGAAACGTTGGCAATGCCCTTAAACCTATTTAAGGACATAAGCAATGAGAGGTATCTAGCAATACATCATTGCTACCCAAGTTACAAGAATGTCGAGATCCAACATCACCATTGTGACTAATAATTGTGACCATCACAATATGTGACAACGTCCTTCTATCCTCGATATCTAGATTGATCTTTCATGAGGCATAGACCGTGTCATCCTCAAATCAATCTATGTGTCTTGAACTCCAAGTAGACTCACTATAATCAAATAAGCTCAATATCTCATATTGCCTTATTTGGGCATGGCCATGCACTTAGTGATCTCACTCTATCAAGACTATGATATCTCTCCCGTCATATAGGAGGGATAGATCCCATCTACATCACTCACATCCCTCCGCATAATTTGTTACATACCCAGTAATCGTCTTTATAGTCCACCCAGTTACGGGTGACGTTTGACGAAACCAAAGTACATAACTCCTTATGTAGGGAACTATGGTGACTTCAGGTCTAAGGACTAATAGTCATACTAATAGTCACATGAGAAAGTATATGATACTCATATAACGATCCATGATACTTTCTCATGGCGGGTCATTCAGTATACATTCTCTAATGTATACCCATGTGTCAACTTGATATCTCATATCCATGACTTGTGAGATCAAGTCATCATGTTGACCTACATGCTAGTCTCTATGCATTAACATTGTCCTTGAATGTTAATACTTGACTAGGAATAATTAAGAGTAGTGTTCTCTATATCATCTCACTATCGATTCAACTAATCGATTGATATAGATAAGAACCTTCTACTCAAGGACGTTATTATACTAAGTTATTTGGCACCAATACACATAAGTACAATAACCATAAGAAATGCCTTTATATATAAGAAATATATATACAAGAATATGATACAATGAGTCCAAAAAGTAATCATCATATGATTGGCTTTAGGGCTCTCACTAACACTTATCTCTATACCTTGTGATACATTTCATTTGTTTCATTCTTTGGTATACATTTGCTGTGATTTTTGTATTTGTGTATGACCAGATCTGCAGGTGGTATTCTTGAAGAATTTGATCCTGAAATTGAAAGAACTTTCAGAGCCAGGAGGAACCAACTTAGTGTTTCAGAGGCTATTGATATTCTTCCTACTCAGTCTATTGCTATTCATTCAGTTGATCCCATGGCAGACCACTAGAAAACTATGAAGGAACTATCAGCACCAGATGATGCTTTTCAGTACTCCAGCATTGCCTACCCAGAGCTCACTGGAGATTTTGAGTTAAGATCAGGACTCATCCATTTATTGCCCAAATTTCAAGGTCAGTCTGGGGAGGATCCCAACAGACACTTATATGAATTTCACATAGTCTGCTCCACCATGAAACCTTAGGGGATTTCAGAGGAAGATATCATGCTGAGGGCGCTCCCATTTTCCCTGACTGGAGCAGCGAAGGATTGGTTTTACTACCTACCTACTGGGCACATTTCTAGCTGGATTTCTATGAAGAAAGCATTTTTGGAGAAGTACTTTCCAGCCTCCAGAACAACAATCATCAGGAAAAGTATATGTGGTATACAGTAAGTAGTGGGAGAGACTCTGTATGACTATTGGGAAAGGTTCAACAAACTTTGCTCTAGTTGCCCACAGCACCAGATCAGTGAGCAGCTACTTATTCAGTACTTCTACGAGGGTCTACTCCAGATGGATAGGATCATGATTGACGCTGCAGCAGGAGGAGCCCTAGTGAACAAAACACCAGATCAAGCTAGGGAGTTGATTTCAAATATGGCAGAGAACTCACAACAATTTGGGAGTAGAGCTTTGTCCACCAGAGGAGTTAATGAGGTTCAGATGGTATCAAAGAGCAAAAAGAAATTAAGAATTCATTGATGGAGCTTACCTCCTTGGTGAAGCAAATGACTCTAAATAATGTGAGTCAAAATCAGAATTTCTCAGTACCTCCACCTTCAGGCCAAGTGATGAGGTTATGTAGTATTTGCTCAAGCCAAGAACACAATTCGGATTCATATCCTAACCTCCAACAAGATGAGACACTAGTTTCTTTGACTAGAGGACAAATTTAGGCCAAAAATAATCCCTACTCATCTACCTATAATCCGGGTTGGAGGGATCATCCAAACTTGAAGTATGACAACTCTTTTTATCAGCAAAACCCATCACAACAACCCTATCAACAGCCCCAACTGAATTTCTAGCAAAATCAGCAAGGACAACAACAATTCTAGCCATTTCAACAACCAATTCAGCAACCTTATCAACATAATCAGCCACCTTTCCAAGGGAATCAGCAAGGGTTTCAAGGAAATTTGAATTATCAGCCATAAAATCAGTTTTCACAGCAGGGAATTCAGCCATTCAACCAAAGTTTTCAGCCCTCAAATCAGAATTTCTAGCCCACTCAATTTCAGCCCCCATCACAACAATTTCAACCTCAAACTCAGAATTTTCAGAGCTATAATTCTCAACAATTTCAACCAAGTTTCCAGCCTAATTCTCAGCAATTTTCACAGTCATTTCAGCCCTATAATCAGCCCCAACAGCCCTACTTTCAATGTTCACAGCAAGTTCAACAATTTCAACCTCAATCTTCATTTCAAGGTCACTCAAAGTCTCATGCTACCCAAGGAGGCTATGGAGGCTCTAGTGGGGGAAATGCTCAACAACAAAGGCTAGAGGAGATGTTACAACAACTTTTGCAACAACAAAGAAATGATCCTATCTTACAAAACATTGAGAGGCAAATTGGGTAATTGGCTAGTGGGATGAATCAAATGGAAGCCCAAGGATCAAGTCAACTACCTTCTCAAGCTACTCCCAACCCAAAGGAAAATGTTAGTGCCATCACTTTGAGGAGTGGGAAGGTTGCTTCAACTCCAAATGGTCCAAGGGTTGATTTTCTGAAAACATGACAACACCTTCATTTCTAGCCCCAAACAGCCCTGAAAAGACTCTAAATTCAGTTGGTTTCAACTCTAGTCCAAGTCTAACTCCTTCCTCAAGTAATCCTGTGATTTTGGTGGAGAATGAAAGAGAAATCAGTGGTCAAAGTGGACTTACAGCAGTTACGTCAGATGGACTTTCAGCTCAAAATTCAACTCCACATGTCTCGGCTCAAGAGGAAGAATTAAGGGTTCCTTTGCCCTTCCCACAACGCAAGACTCAAGCCAAGAAGCAAGTGGAGGAGGAGAAAGCTAAAGAATATAATGAGCTTGTGAAGTTGTTTAGTAAGGTAGGGATTAATGTACCCTTGTTGACCATGATAAAACAGATTCCTAAGTATGCCAAATTCCTCAAAAACTTATGTGTTCACAAGAAGAAGTTGAAGGAGAATGAGTTGGTCAGCTTGGGGAAAAATGTTTCAGTACTTATCCATGCTATCCCTCAGAAGTGTGAAGACCCAGGAATTTTTACTGTGTCCTGTGAGATAGGAAGGACCATGTTTCATGATGCCATGTTGGATTTAGGAGCCTCCATAAATGTGATGCCCAGATCAGTCTTCCAGATGCTTGGTATTGGCCCTCTACAGCCTACAGGAGTTGTGATTTAGTTGGCAGACAGGAGTCAGACCCACCCAGCCGATATTATTGAAGATGTGTTAGTAAAGGTGAAGGAGCTGATATTTCCTGCAAATTTCTATATTTTGGATAGGGAAGGTGACTACCTAGCACACAGATCTCCACTCATCCTAGGGAGGCCCTTTTTGAAGACTGCAAGAACAAAGATAGATGTTTATGCTGGCACACTATCCATGGATATTGGAGACACAGTAGTTCAATTCAGCATTTTTGATGCCATGAAACACCCTAGAGAGGACCACTCCATTATGAGCATTGACATTTTAGAGGAGTTGGATGATGCAGATATATTGGCTGAGGGAGTTTCATTTGATGTTTCCAGAGGAGTTGGCAGTTCAAAGGAGGCTGAGGATGTATTTGCTATTGAGGAGGTTGATCAGAGGGTATTTCAAACCTACTTCTAGCTAGAGAGGATTTTCTAGGTGTAGGGGATTGCACAGAGCCCCAAGGATCACCTATTTTGATTGATATTTCAGAGGACTCAGGAGAGAGGTGTGTGAGTGTAGGGGATTGCACTGAGCCCCAGGGATCACCCATACCTACTGAGCAGGCCCAGATTGAGCTTAAGCCACTACCAGATCATTTGAAATATATTTTTCTAGGAGATGAGCAGAATTTTCCTGTCATTATTGCTCAGCACTTGGAATCAGAGCAAGGAGAGAAATTATTGCACGTCCTGAGGCAGCACAAGAAAGCTATTGGGTGGACTTTATCAGATATACCAGGTATTAGCCCAGTTATCTACATGCACAGGATATTTTTGGAAGAAAATGTCAAACCAGTTAGGCAGCCACAGAGGAGACTTAATCCACTCATTTTGGATGTTGTTAAGAAAGAGGGGACTCGACTTCTACAGGCAGGTATCATTTATCCTATTTCTGATAGTCAGTGGGTTAGTCCCAAACATGTGGTGCCTAAGAAATATGGAGTTACAGTGGTGGAAAATGCAAGTAATGAGTTAGTGCCCACCAGAGTTAAAAATTCATGAAGAGTTTGCATTGACTATAGGAAGCTAAATCAAGTCACGAGGAAGGATCGCTTCCCTTTGCCATTTATTGATCAGATGCTTGAGAGGTTGGCAGGGAAGTCCCATTACTGCTTCTTGGATGGGTACTCAGGGTATTTTTAGATTTGTATTGACCCGGAGGACCAGGAGAAGACCACCTTCACTTGTCCCTTCGGCACTTTTGCGTATAGACAGATGTCATTCGGACTCTGCAACACTCCAGGAACTTTCCGGAGGTGCATGGTAAGTATATTTGGTGAGTTATTAGAGCACTGTATGGAGATTTTCATGGATGATTTTTCAATTTTTGACACGTCATTTGATTCATGTTTAGATAATTTATCTAGGATTTTACATAGATGCATTGAGACTAACCTTGTGTTTAATTTTGAAAAATATCATTTTATGGTAGAGCATGGAATTGTATTAGGTCACATAGTGTCTAGGAGAGGTATTGAGGTAGATCCTGCAAATATCAATACTATATCTTCTTTATCTTACCCCGTATGCGTACGGGATGTTCATGCTTTTCTTGGACATGAAGGATTCTACCGCAGATTTATTAGAGACTTTAGCGTGATTGCTCGACCCTTGACAAAACTTTTGCAAAAAGATGTTGAATTTTGCTTTGATGATAAATGCAAAGAAGCTTTTCACAAGCTAATAGAGGCTCTTACTTTAGCTCCTATTATTAGACCACCTGATTGGAACTTACCATTTGAACTAATGTGTGATGCATCTAACTTTGCTGTAGGAGCTGTTCTAGCACAGAGGGTGGATGGAGCACCTTATGTCATATGCTATACCTCCAAGACCCTAGATGTCTCCTAAGCCAATTACACCACCACTGAAAAGGAGCTTCTTGCCATTGTTTTTGCTTTAGACCGTTTTAGACCTTATTTATTGTGCTCACATGTCATTTTTTTTCTGATCATGCAACTCTCATGTACCTATTGAAGAAATCAGATGCTAAGCCTAGACTAATCAGATGAATGCTTCTACTCCAGAAATTTGACTTGGAAATCAGATATAGAAGTGGCAAAGAAAACCTAGTTGCAGATCACCTGAGCAGAATTGAGGGAGATGGATCCCCTACCACCATTGATGATGACTTTAGAGATGAGCACCTTCTTGTAATACATGGTGAGTCGCCCTAGTATGCAGACTTTGTTAACTTTTTAGCAGCACATGTTTTTCCTACATATTTTTCTAAGACTCAAAAAGATAAACTTAAAAGTGATGCAAAATTCTATGTGTGGGATGACCCGTATTTATGGAAATTCTGTAATGATCAAATAATTAGAAGATGCATACCTGACCATGAGTTTTGTTCAGTGCTTACTTTTTGCCATTCA
The DNA here is from genome assembly GCA_024364735.1 of Boesenbergia rotunda. Classification (NCBI taxonomy): domain Eukaryota; kingdom Viridiplantae; phylum Streptophyta; class Magnoliopsida; order Zingiberales; family Zingiberaceae; genus Boesenbergia; species Boesenbergia rotunda. The sequence goes on from JAGFNQ010006477.1 coordinate 6,937, forward strand.
TCAGCCTGTGGGGGACACTTTGGACCACAAAGAATAGCTAGGAAAGTTTTAGAGTGTGGTTTATATTGGCCTACCTTATTTCATGATGCATGTGTTTTATAAAAATTGTGATAGATGTCAACGAACTGGGAACATAGGAGCTAGAAATGAGATGCCCCAGCAGACTATGCTATTTTGTGAGATATTTGATGTTTGGGGAATATACTTTATGGGACCTTTTCCTGCATCCTGTGGTTATTTGTATATTTTATTTGCTGTAGATTATGTTTTTAAATGGGTGGAGGTCATTCCCTCCAGGACTGTTGACTCTTGTGTTGTTGTTAGTTTTGTCAGGTCACATATCTTTTGCAGGTTTGGAATTCCCAGAGCTATAATAAATGACCAAGGATCTCACTTTTGCAACAAACATATGAATGCCCTACTTGGAAAGTATGGGGTTGTACACAAGGTTTCTACTTCCTACCATCCCCAAACAAATGGCCAAGCCGAAATTTCAAATAGAAAAATTAAAGCAATTTTGGAAAAGATTGTTGGACCTAATAGGAAAGATTGGAGCAAGAGGCTAGATGATGCACTATGGGCCTATAGAAAGGCATTCAAGACTACAATTGGCATGTCTCCCTACCGGTTAGTCTATGGAAAAGCTTGTCATCTACCCGTGGAGATAGAGCACAAGACATATTGGGCAGTGAAGGCTTGCAACTTTGATGCTACCAAGGTGGGAGAAGAGAGAAAACTTCAACTCCAAGAACTTGAGGAAATTAGACTAGAGGCATTTGAGAACTCAAGAATTTACAAGGAAAAGACCAAGAACTTCCATGACAAACATATCATGAGGAAAGAATTACAAATTGGCGACAAAGTCTTATTGTACAAGTTAAGGCTCAAGTTGATTAAGGGTAAGTTGAGGTCAAGGTGGGAAGGTCCATTTATTGTGGCTAACATTTTTCCTTATGGTGTTGTTGAAATTAAGGATGAATCTAATAATTTTGTTTGGAAAGTCAATGGCCACCGGCTCAAGAAGTACTTTGAAGAATTAAAGGAGCTTGAGGTGAATGGATTGGACATCAAAGACGCTATCTACCCAACTTAAGGGGAGTTTTCTTTTCTTGAGTATTTGTTTCATTGTAAATACCATTTTATTGTTTTCAAGTAGTTAAATCTTTTTTTTACAATGTGTTGTTGACAATAAATGCTTAAGAAGTGTAGATTGAATAAATAGTTATTGTAGATACTATTTTACCATTTTTGCACCTTATTTCTTGCATGACTAGGAATAAATGAATCCCTCTAGATTTTCTCTATATCATTTTAGAGTATTTTGAAAGCAAATTAAATTTGATTGTCAAAACTTAGGATTTGAGTCAATGGATGAAAATTCTTGGTTGCTTGAGTACTACTTAGTTATGGACTCTATATTGATGAGTTGAGATGAACTCTTTTTACCTAGTGAGGACTTAGCCTTATTTTTGAGATACACATATGTGATTGTACTCTAGAACTTGCTTAGGTTCTTTCAAAACCATATTTCTATGATTGGACCACATTTATAGAGGTTAATCAATTTGTCTTCCCTTTTTCATATAATTGTTGCAATATACCTTGTTGATTCATGCCTATTTCTTTTTCCTTCCCCTATTTTTCTGCTCATAACCAAATTTCTCTATAGACTTGGTTACTTGGGATTTTTCTTGATGTTACTTTGCCGAGACGGACAAAAGTTTAAGTGTAGGGGAGGTGGCTAGAACTTTAAAAGAAATTGTGGTGAGAAGTGATAATTTGAAAATTTTGGAAGTTTTCTTTTGTTGAATCATAGTGGGGATGTTTGATGGGACTAAAGGAATGGAAGAGCATGAGGAACGCAATGCAAAAAGAGAAGAAAAGAAAATGAAGAAGTGTGCCAATTTGATGGGTGGTGTATCAAAGATGAGTTGTGAGTATTGAGGAGTAGAGATCACTTTTGGAGCAAATTGAGTTCCAAATATTGTTTGGTGTTTCAACTCTATGAGGCTAATTTAGAAAGGAATGGGAGCTTACAAAGGTTGGTAACTAGTGATACTTTTCAAGTCTACAAAAGTTTTCAATTATACATGGAATTGGCAAGTGAAAGTATCTTTAAAAAGTTCAAATCATTGCAAGAACTGAAGTGGAGATGAGGGAGTAGGATTTGGTTGTTGGAGGTAGTGAAGCTGCAGGAAAAAAACACACAACAAGAAGCTGAAAAAAACAAAAATCAGAAAAAAAAAAAAAGAAGAAAGGAAAAGAAGAGTAAAGAAAAGACAAAAGGAAATCATGAAGGTTCAAAAGATGGATAGGTTTTTAAATTTGAAGTCGAGAATAAGAAGCTAGATGGGTTAAGATTTAGTGTTGAATGGAAGAAAGGAAGAATATCGACAGAAGCAGTTCAGAATTCAACTCAGTTCAGCTACTGATCAGCCCCTGATCAGTCACCAGTCCGATCAGGGAGGAACTTGATCGGTCATCAGACTGATCAGGAGCTATCCAGTGCGAGCAGAAGAGTTATAGTCCGATCACCAGAACGATCAGGCAATGTCTGATCGGTCTTTGGACTGATCAGTGCAGCTGGCACAAAACAGAACAATGAATTCAGTGTTGAACCTCCTCCAAATCAGCTCATACTCACTCCCCTTGGCTTGGAATTCATTAGAAGACTATACAAGAGGGCAAAGAGCATTAGAAATAATTTTGAGTATTCAAGTCTTCTATTTTTCCTTACTTTCCCATATTTCTTCTTTATGCTATATTTGTTTACCATATTCCTTTTCTTGTCATATCATACTCCTCATGGAACTTCTCTTCCATTCTATTCATTTCATGTCTTTAATTTGTTCTAATAAACCTTGTAGATGTGGATCCAAATCAAGAATGGAGCTAGAGAGTAGATAATAAGCAAGCTTATGGTAGTTCAAGAAACATATTGTGTTTTAGTGAGCTCCATTTTCATTGAAATGTAAAACTTAGGAAGAGAGCCACTAAAAATCCCCTTGGAAGGTTTCATGTGTTGAGTTCATCTCTATGAATCATGAAAGAGGAAGTATGCTAAGTTGTTGACTTAAGGACAGGATACTAGTCTATTGAGCTTAGATTTTTTTTAATTCAAAAGCAAAATTTTATTCCTGAAACGAAAATCCATACTAGAAGGGGGACCAAACCTGACCTTCTAGTATAGAATTACAAATGGCTCAAAAAGATTAACAAGTAATTTGTCTATATGAATCTCACAACTTTCATCCTAATTCTTATTAAAACAAAACTAAGTTCAAAAATCTCTCCCATAGTGAGATAACCTTCCAACAGATTCACATCCCTTTGCTTCCCATCAACCTTCAAAAATACACACTTCCTGCAATTTTACAGTCACCAAAATTCCTGTGCCACATCGCTTCATGTATACCAAAATTCCTTTGCCGCATCGCTTCATGTATACAAACTTTCCACACCCGATGTTCACTTTAGGCAAGTGACCAGCCAGAAACGGATTTGACAAGTCTTTACCGTAGCCATTACTACGGACTAGATAGACCAAAGATGGATCTATTCACCCTCTTAGGCTTTTTGGCAAAGCCTCAGCCATCAACGGATTTTAAATGTTTTTACCATAGTCGTTTGCTATGGACTAGATAGATCACATACGGTGGATCTATTTACCATCTCTATCTACTTTCCGCAGCACAATTAAATCCCATCAAAACATAATTTCTTCCCTAATAACCATCAGATTATATCCGATAAAAGCTCACTCAGCTGTATCAACTCTTACTGCCATTAGCCTATCAGAGTAATACAACATAACATAATGATTTCAACTATTTAATCTCACTCAGCTTTCAATCCTGCCCTTAAATTTCAACCCATTTAGTCTGATATACTATCAACCTAGCACAGGAAGAAACTTCATGTTATGATTTCAACTATTTAATCTCACTCAGCTTTCAATCCTGCCCTTAAATTTCAACCCATTTAGTCTGATATACTATCAACCTAGCACAGGAAACTTCAACTGCCATTAAAATGAAGCAATTATAAGACCATAACAGACTGCCAACATCAAACTTCAACTGTATCAGACTGTTCTGACTCTCAATTTTAAAATAGCCATCAAATCCTCTCATCAGGAATACAAGCAAATATAAGACCATATCCTGATTAGAAACAAATTCGAAGCTGGACCCCAGACTACTCCACAGATCCTCAGAACTACTTTCATTTCAGCCATATACAGCTTTAATCCAGCCCTCAGATACTCATCAGACTGCATCAGATAATCTTTCTGATATGGCAACCAAACCAAGCTGCCATTCAATTATCAAATTTAGCTCACTCATCTTTTAATCAACACTTTAACAAATGATCTGTTCTGATACACAAAGAGATCTCATCAAGTATAAGACCATATCCATAATTGAATCAGTATCAGGTAATCCATTAGGTAATACAAGCAAATTAGAAGCCGGACCCAAAATACTCCATCAGATCCTCTATATCAGGTAAAACAAACATATTCATAATAACCCAGCCCTCAAATCCTCTTCCGACTGTATCAGATATCCAGTTCTGATTAGGCACGCTAAATTGTCACAGAAATCCTCTGCATCAGGTCCTCTACATGTAATACACAGATTAGAAGCTGGACCTCAAAACTGCTTTCATTTCAGACATATTCAGCTTTAATCCAGCCCTCAGATACTCATCAGACTGTATCAGATAACCTTTCTGATATGGCACACAAACTTATCATCACACTGTATCAAACTCCAAACGTATCAAACATATTCCCATTCAATTATCAAATTCAGCTCACTCATCTTTTAGCAACACTTTAACAAATGATCTATTCTGATACACGAAGAGATCTCATCAGGAATACAAACATGTATAAGACCATATCCAGAATTGAATCTGCATCAAATAAAACATCAAGTAATACAAGCAAAATTAGAAACTGGACCCCAAACTATTCCATCAGATCCTCTATATCAAGTAAAACAAACATATTCAGAATTAATCCAGCCCTCAAATCCTCTTCCGACTATATCAGATATCCTGTTCTGATTTGGCACTCAAAACTGTCACAGAAATTCTCTAATTAGATCTTTTACAGGTAATACAAACAGATTAGAAGCTGAACTCTTTCATTTCAGACATATTCAGATTTAATCCAGCCCTCAGATACTCCTTAGGTTGTATCCTTCAGGCTGAATCAGTGTATCAGATAACCTTTCTGATATGACACGTGCCATCAACCCAAAAACGAACATCAACTGTATTCATTAGCAAAACTTTTAACAAATGATCTGTAACGACCCGCCTTCTGGTACTAAGCTTCAAGGCGGATCGCTACTAACTAACTGACTAATTACTAATTAATGATGATACTAAACCAATTGGAAGAATTTTAAAAATTCTTATTCTCCTAATTAGTTTTAAAATGTGTACTGAACTAACAATTTATAACTTAAGCATGTTGCGGTAACTTATAAACATGTTGGAAGTACTAACCAGCGAAATTAAAATAAAAACTTTAATGTTATTAGCTTGGCCAGGATTTGATCCCCCGACCTCTGCGTTGCATGGCTAAGTACTAACCAGCTGCTCTACACCCCTTTCGTTGTACACAGTACCAGTCGACTGGTACTGAACCAGTTACTGGTAGTGCTGAAACTTCAAATTTTAGATTTCCACAACTTATCAAACTTGAGCTACAATGTACCAAATTCGTAGCCAACAAGCATAACGACATAAATAGAGTTCCACAGTTATTCTAGGGCATTTATTATATGTTTTTGGAGGGTTTCCAGCATGTATAGCAACTTAGAAATCATAAAAGCGACATGTAGAAGCATAAACATGAAAGTGCCAAGTTTGTATCAACTTCTTATTGAAACCATTCGTTATTCATATCTAAGGGCATTCTTAGCTACTACATGTCATTCTATATGGTGCATATATCTTGGAACAAGCATACCCTATGTATTTAGCATGTAAATCAAAAGTATCAAGTTCTTATCTCTAAAGCTTAAGCATGGATCTAAATTACCATATTATAAGTAAATGACTCATGGCATTCAAGCATTCACAAAACCAAGATTAAGTCAGGTAAGTAAATTACTTCAAGCATACTAGGCACCACAAATACCAGTCTAATTAAATTCATACATGGTTCACATAATTTATTACGGAATAACTAAAGAAGCATAATAAAGACTTTCTATGCTTTGCAAGTTCCGAAGACTTTTATTCCAACTCCACCACCACACACACTTTGCATCAAGCCCGCCGCCTCCGCTACTAGTGCTTTCCTTTACCTGTATCTGCAGTATAAGGAAATGCAAACTAATAAGCATAAAGCTTAGTAAGTACCATCTAGCCTCACAAAACTATGAAAACTCGAAATATGCTTTTGTAAAACATGCTATGCACATACATGCTCATATCCACAAGTAATCATGCTAGGCTCATGCTAAAATACATATCATAGAGTGTCATGGCATATAACTGAGACATGACACATACTGAACTAAAATTGAAAAGTAAGCTATTGCATGTCATACATATCTGAACTGGAACTGAAACTAACTAACATAAAACCAATTATTAAATTCACCACATGCTAATATAAATATTTGAAAACTAAATACATATAGTAGGTGAAAATAATAATCAACTGCTGTGGGCCCGGCAATGTACCAACTGTGCGCGCATCCCTAATAAACCCGAGGTAGCAAATCCCGAATCCATTAGGGTTCTACTAGGTTATCTAAACCTAGGGGCAACTAGGAGCCCATCCCATACTAGGTTATCTAAACCTAGAGGCAACTTGGAGCCTATCCCTGGACCGAAGTCCGGTACAATGCCAACTGAAAATAAAATAGTTCTTTTATACTTTCCTTTTTCTCTTCTGATTCTTGCTTTTACTAGGTTATCTAAACCTAGGGGCAACTAGGAGCCCATCCCATTGGACCTTGGTCCCAATCATAAACTGGAGCAAGAATTTCTATTCTTTAATGCTTTCTATACATTAACTGAACTAAACATTTTAACAAACACCTAACGTGCGTGCTTGTTCATGATTTACGATTTCTAATCGTAGAACCTACATATAAGGAATTAAAGCATACGAATAAAATCGAAACTACTTATACTGCAGGTGAGAGATACTTACATCCTGCGCTAGGTTTTTCTTACGAATAAAATCTAAAATTCCCGAGAGAACGTCGAACTACAACGTTCTTCTTGCTTCTTGGCATTCTCCTCGCGTCTACGAGGGTCCCCGTAGAGAATAGGGCCTCTTGAGACCTTCCCTTGGCTTCCCCTTTGTCTTGGGCGGCAAAAGAAGAGGAGAAGATGAAGAAAACGCAAGAGAGGAAGAGGAGAGGTCGCGTGCGTGAGGGAGGGCGTCGGCGCCGCTAGGTTGGGAGAAAATTAACCTAAAACTCGTAACTCCCTCTTTTATACTTATGGGGGGCGAATTTACCTAATTATACCTTATCTATTGTTTCCCTTAATCCATTTCAACAAAAGCAATTCAGCCCAGCTGGTCCGCCCATTCTTCTCTCATAGGAAAGGTTGAGGGATCAAATCCTACTTTTGCGATTTTCTATTTTTATCCCTTTTTGCCACTTTCGTTTACGAAAAAATTCTATAAAAATATCCATAAATTTGGAATAAATTCTATGATATTTCTAAAATTAGTTTCGAGAATTTTCGGGCGTTACAATCCCCCATACCTTATAAAAAGTTCATCTTCGAACTTAAAACAACTCTGGATATTTCTGCCTCATGCTGTCCTCTGGTTCCCATGTTGCCTCTTCGACTCTGTGATTTTGCCATATGACTTTCACTAATGGTACCTCCTTGTTTCGCAATTTCTTAACTGCTCGGTCTATTATCTGAATAGGCCGACTATCATAACTGAGATCTTCGCGAACTTGTACCGTCTGTGGCTCTATCACCTGGGTGGCATCTGGGATATGCTTCTTCAGCATGGAAACATGAAATACATTGTGGATAGCTGACATCTCCTGAGGTAGCTCCAACTCATAAGCTACTTTGCCAACTCTTCTAGTGATGGGATATGGTCCTACATATCTGGGACTTAGCTTGCCCTTCTTCCCAAAACGCATTACTCCCTTCATGGGAGCCACTTTGAGGAACACTGTATCCCCAACTTCAAATTCTAATGGTCTGCGCCGTGTATCAGCATAGCTCTTCTGGCGGCTTTGAGCTGTTTCTATTCTCTGGCGGATCTGCTGTATGGCTACGGTGGTATCATCTATAAGATCTGTCTGTAGGCCTAACTCTTGCCTCTCACCACCCTCGTACCAGCAGATAGGAGATCTACACCTCCGTCCATATAAAGCCTCATAGGGTGCCATGCCGATAGTGGCCTGATAACTATTGTTGTAAGCGAATTCCGCTAAGCACAAGTATCTGCACCAATTGCCCTTGAAATCTAAAGCACAAGCTCTGAGCATATCTTCTAGTACTTGATTAACTCTCTCTGTCTGACCATCTGTATGAGGATGAAAAGCTGTGCTAAACTTCAGTTTGGTGCCTAGTGCTGTCTGTACGCACTCCCAGAAGTGTGAAGTGAACCTACTGTCCCTATCTGAAATGATAGTCCTAGGGACTCCATGTAATCTGACGACCTCCTTGAGATATAACTGAGCTAGTTGTTCCATGGAATAAGAGATCCTGATAGCTAGGAAGTGGGCAGACTTAGTCAATCTGTCAACTATTACCCAGATCGCATCATATCCATTCGTCGTTCTGGGTAGTCCCACTATAAAATCCATGGAAATATCTTCCCATTTCCATTCTGGAATCTGGATAGGCTGCAAAACTCCACCTGGTCTCTGATGTTCTGCCTTGACTCTCTGGCATGTCAGACAGGTACTGACATATCTGGCGATGTCTCTCTTCATCCCAGGNCAAAGTGGAGAGCTGCCCAACTAAAATTTCCAGTCTGAACTCTGATAACTCTTTCCGAAGGGGCTGTGACATCGTGGACAAAGCTAGTAGGGTGGCACTAGATTTTCTGCTAAGTGCATCTGCCACCTTTTTAGCTTTACCTGGATGGTAGAGGATGTCAATGTCATAATCTTTGACTAGCTCAAGCCACCTGCGTTGTCTCATGTTCAGATCCTTCTGAGTAAAGAAATACTTTAGACTCTGATGATCTGTGAAAATCCTACACTGAGCTCCGTATAAGTAATGCCTCCAAATCTTGAGAGCGAACACTATTGCAGCTAGCTCAAGGTCATGGGTAGGGTAATTCTTCTCATAATCCTTGAGTTGTCTAGAGGCATAGGCAATAACCTTGCCATTCTGCATCAGCACTGCTCCAAGTCCTAATTTAGACGCATCACTATATATGTCAAAGCTGTCAGTGGTCTCTGGAAGAGTCAGGATGGGAGCACTAGTCAATCTTCTCTTTAATTCTGTAAAACTGTTCTCGCAGTTTTCTGTCCACTGAAGCTTTCTGTTCTTTCTGGTAAGAGCTGTCAGTGGGGAGGCTATTCTGGAGAAATTCTCTACGAACTTCCTATAGTAACCGGCTAGACCCAGAAAATTTCTGATCTCACTGGCATTCTTCGGTCTGATCCAGTTACTTACTGTTTCTATTTTGCTGGGGTCTACCATCACCCCTTCCTTGGAGATGATGTGACCTAGAAAAGACACCTGATCGAGCCAGAATTCACATTTTGAGAATTTTGCATACAGCTGGCTCTGCTGAAGGATCTGCAATACTGTCCTGAGATGCTCAGCATGTTCCTCCTGAGTTCCTGAGTAGATAAGAATGTCATCAATGAAGACGATGACAAACTTATCTAAGTACTCCCTGAATATTCTGTTCATGAGGTCTATAAATGTCGCTGGAGCATTTGTGACCCCAAAAGGCATGACTACAAACTCGTAGTGCCCATATCTGGTTCTGAAAGCTGTCTTGGGAATATCACCCTCTCTGACTTTGACCTGGTGATAGCCGGATCTCAAATCTATCTTTGAGAAGACTGTGGATCCCTTTAGCTAATTGAACAAATCGTCGATCCTGGGTAGAGGGTACCGGTTCTTAATGGTGACTTGATTCAAAGCTCGGTAATCTATACACAGGCGCATGGACCCGTCTTTCTTCTTCACGAACAACACTGGAGCTCCCCATGGTGAATGACTAGGGCGGATGAAGCCCTTGTCGAGTAACTCCTGTAGTTGCTCCTGAAGTCCTTTCAATTCTGCTGGAGCCATACGGTATGATGCTTTTGAGAACGGATTTGTACCCGAAACGAGTTCGTTCTCGAATTCAATCTCTCTGTCTGGTGCTAGGCCTGGTAGCTCATCAGGGAAAACTGCTGGGTAGTCGCATACCACTCGGACCTCTGCTAGCTTTTGGTCCTTCTCTTGCGTGGTATTGACTACATGTGCTAGAAATCCAGTACATCCTGTATTCAGCAGTTTCTGTGCTTTCATGGCTGAGAGAAATTTCCTGGCCTTCTTCTTCGGTTCTCCGATGTATTCGAACCGCTCTCCTGCTTCTGGTTGGAATACGACTTTCCTTTTTCGTCACTCTATAGAAGCGCCGTATTTGCTCAGGAAGTCCATCCCAAAAATGATATCATAGTCGGACATATTCAGTATTACCAGATCACCGTAAAGCTCTCTGTCTGAAATGCTGACTGGTATGGCACGGAGCCAGTGCGTAGATGCCATGATGTCTCCGGAGGGCAGAGCAGTCAGGAACTGACCACCAAGTACGTCTGGAGGTACTGCTAGTTTTTCGGCGAATGTCCTGGAAACATATGAATGGGTTGCCCCAGTATCGAAAAGTACAGATGCATGCAGGTTTAAAATACTAATCTAACCTGTAACAACTGTAGAGGCAGTGGCTACATCCTCTCTGGTCAGTGAGAAAACCCGTGCATTGGTAGTAGCTGGTGGAGCTTCTAATCTGCCTTGACTGATCTGAGGACTCTCTAGTGCAGCCTGCATCAGGTGAAGCTGGGCCAGCTTACCTCCATACTGAATAGGCTGTGGGGGAGGTAAGTTGGCCTTGTTAGGGCATTGCTTGGCCATATGCCCTTCCTGACCATAGGTGTAGCACCCTCGTGTGCCCAGGCGGCAGACTCCTGAGTGTTGTCTACCACACGTGGAACAGGTGGGATACTTAGTTTGCTTGTTGGTTGGCTCCCCTTTCGGATTGTTCCACTGCTTTTTTTTGCCTTGATTCTTTCCTTTCCCGTTAGAGTTGGAGCCCTGGGGTTTCTGAGTTCCTGTGCTACTGCCTTGGCCTTTACTTTCTATCATGACTGACTTCTGCTGTTGCATGCTGTTCAGGTAGTGCTCGGTGATCAGAGCACTGCTAACTAGTTCTTCTGAGGTTTGCGGCCTATGGATGCCGCTGGCCACATTCAGTGCTATCTCTGGCCTTAGCATTTTGAGCATTAGCCGGACTCGCTCTCGTTCGGTGCTGACTAATTCGGGACACAGACGCGCCAACCTGTTGAATCTCTTCACGGCTTCCTCTACCGATAGGTTGCCCTGCCGAAATTCCGTGAACTCGTCGTAGTGGCGGTTTGTGACCCGCATGTGGAAGAATTCTTCAAAGAACTCTTCTTCAAAGCTAGCCCAGGTCATCTGATTGACTGGGCGTTTTATCTTGATACGCTCCCACCACATACGTGCGTCTCCGGCTAGGCAGAAGGATGCGCACTTCACTTTCTCATGCTCTGGCCAGTCTAGGAGCTCCATGGTACTCTCTAGGGTCTTGAACCAAGCTTGGGCATCCCATGGTTCACTGGTGCCTGAGAAGGTCTCTGACTTGATCTTCGGCCACTGGATCAGATAAGCTTCCCTTTTTGCCCCTGTTGTTGGGGCTACTGGCATGTCTGGTGGGGCCGGCGCCACAGGTGGAACCTCCGTCACTATCGGCGTCTCCACCTGGGGCTCTGGGATAACAGTGGGAGTAGCCTGCTGATTAGCTGTTAGAGCAGTAATTACTTGCTGCTGTTCCGCTACTTGTCTCCGTAGTTGTGCTACTACCTCTGTCAGGTCCGCTGGAGGCACTGAGTGGTCTGCCTCCTGCTGAGGCTCAGTAACTGGTGCTCTCCTAGCTGAGCGTCCTCTTGCCATTATCTAAAATAGAAAAGGGTCCTACAGTTCATATTTTAAATTCTAAAACATGCCATTAGATATAAACTAAGGTATTAAACATGCTTTCGTTAAATGTAAACAAGAACTGACTAGAAAACAGATAGCATGAATAACATGTAAATACTATAATTCTGAAAGCAAGAAAATATAGTAATGTGAGAGATACCCTTACTTAGAAGCTGCAGGTCTGATGCTGATGTGTGTGAGGAGGAAAGATGGAACTTGCTCTGATACCACTCTGTAACGACCCACCTTCTGGTACTAAGCTGTAAGGCGGATCGCTACTTACTAACTGACTAACTGGCTGACTGACTAATTACTGATTTCTGATAATACTAAACCAACTGGGAGAATTTAAAATTTCTTATTTCGCTATTTACTGAACTGACAATTCATAATCATGTTTAAAATACTAACCAGCCAAAATAAAACCAAAAACTTTAATTTTAATAGCTTGGCTAGGATTCGATCCCCCAACCTCTGCATTGCATGACTAAAGCACTAACCAACTACTCTACACCAGTTTTGTTTTACAGAGCACCAGTCGACTGATATATACCAGTCGACTGGTCGGGCCACCGAATGGTTCTGTGCCCGATACCAGTCGACTGGTAGTTCTGAAAAACCCAGATTTCAGAGTTTCAGAATGTGCCAAAGTCGACTTATTCCGTACCAAATGCTCCATAAATTCATATCTAAGTTTCCTAACAGATCTACAATGATTATAGGGCATTTGATACATGTTTTTAGAGGGTTTCTAGCAGGAATAGAAACTTAGAAATCATAAAAGCGACATGTAGAAGCATAAACATGAATGTGCCAAGTTTGTATCAACTTCTTATTGTAACTATTCATTTCCCATATCTAAAAGTATCCTTAGCTACTACATGTCATTCTATATGGTGCATTAATCTTAGAACAAGCATATCTTAAGTATTTAGCATGTAGATCAAAAGTATCAAGTTCTTACTCCTAAAGCGTAAACATGGGTCTAAATTACCCTATCACAAGTAAATAACTCATGACATTCAAGCATTCACAAAACCAATATTAAGTCAGGTAAGTAAACTACTTCAAGCATACTAGGCACCACGAATACAAGTCTAATTAAATTCATACATGATTCACATAATATATTGCGGAATAACTAAAGGAGCATAATAAAGACTGTTTCTATGTTTTGCAAGTTCCGAAGACTTTTATTCCAACTCCACCATCACACACACTTTGCATCAAGCCCGCCGCCTCCGCTACTAGTGCTTTCCTTTACCTGTATCTGCAGTATAAGGAAATGCAAACTAATAAGCATAAAGCTTAGTAAGTACCATCTAGCCTCACAAAACTATGAAAACTCGAATTATGCTTTTGTAAAACATGCTATCCACATACATGCTCATATCCATAAGTAATCATGCTAGGCTCATGCTAAAATACGTATTATAGAATGTCATGGCATATAACTGAGACATGGCACATACTGAACTAGAACTGAAAAGTAAGCTATAGCATGGCATACGTATCTGAAATGGAACTGAAACTAACTAACATAAAACTAATTATTAAATTCACCACATGCTAATATGAATTTCTGAAAACTAAATACATATAGTAGGTGAAAATAATAATCAACTGCTGTGGGCCCGGCAATGCACCAGTTGTGCGCGCATCCCTAATAAACCCGAGGTAGCAAATCCCGAATCCATTAGGGTTCTACTAGGTTATTTAAACCTAGGGGCAACTAGGAGCCCATCCCATACTAGGTTATCTAAACCTAGAGGCAACTTGAAGCCTATCCCTGGACCGAAGTCTGGTACAATGCCAACTGAAAATAAAATAGTCCTTTATACTTTTCATTCCTTTTTTGATTCTTGCTTTTACTAGGTTATCTAAACCTATGGGCAACTAGGAGCCCATCCCGTTGGACCTTGGTCCGAATCATAAACTGGAGCAAGAATTTCTATTCTTTAATGCTTTCTATAGCATTAACTGAACTGAACATTTTAACAAACACCTAACGTGCGTGCTTGTTCATAATTTACGATTTCCAATCGTAAAACATACATATAAGGAGATAAAGCATACGGAAAATCGACCAAAACTACTTATACTGCAGGTGAGGGGTACTTAGATCCTGCGCTAGGTTTTCTTACGAATAAAAATCTGAAATTCCTGAGGGAACGTCGAACTACAACATTCTTCTTGCTTCTTGGCATTCTCCTTGTGTCTACGAGAGTCCCCGTAGAGAATAGGGCCTCTTGAGACCTTCCCTTTGTTCCTCTTTGTCTTGGGCGGCAAGAGAAGAGGAGAAGAGGAAGAAAAATCGCGAGAGGGAGAGAGGGAGTCGGCGGTGAGAAGATGTGAGGGAAAAGAATGAATATAAAAATCCTAAGTTTCCCTTTTATATTTATGGAAAAATTTAACTAACTTTACCTTATCTATATTTCCCTCTAATCTATTTTAATGAAAACCGACCAGGCCACTTGGTAGCCTTAGTTTCCTCTCAAGAGAAAGGTCTAGGGGTTAAACCCCATTTAAGTTTTTTTACTGCGTATTCTATTTTTATTCCTTTATGCCTTATTTGTCCATGGAAAAATTCTATAAAAATATCCATAAATTCTAGGATATTTCTAAAATTAGATTTGAGAATTTTCGGACGTTACATTTGTCTTCTTTCTTAGGGATCATGGAAGGCTATCGCGCAGAATGATATAAGTCCGCCTCCTCGAGTGTAAGGCCAGAGGCCTTGCAGGCGGCCACCGAGGCCTACGGCATCCCGGTCGAGATGGTGGTGGTCATCCCCAACATGGGCCAGACGCCTGTGGAGCCCCCTGCAGGCATGTTGACCTTCTTCTTAGGGTAGATGGAGTTAGGACTTCGTTTCCCTATTCCCCCTTTTTTCATGAACATAGCTTCCTATTTTGGTATCCCCCTTCACTAGATGGCTCCCAATGCCTTCGCCCATATGGGAGGGGTGTATATCATCTTTAAACTTTTTGATCTCCCACTGACCCCTCATCTCTTTCATTCTTTCTTCGTCCCGATAGGGTCTAGAGGAGTCTTTTGTTTTGCAGCCCGACTGGGGCATAGGTTTTTAGGAGGGTTCCCTTCCTTGCATAAAGGATGGAAGGAGAAGTTCTTCTTCATTTGACTGCGTCACTGCCCTTCAGTCCTCTGTGTTGGATAGAGGATTTTCCGACTCCTCCCTTATTGGAGGCATTCCTTCAGAGCCCCGTGTGCCAGCATGCTAGAAAGGTGCTCTCCGGCATGGAATTCAGCGGCCCGGTGCTGGTGCAGGATGAAGAACTTATGTACCGGGCGGGCCTCAATCCTAAAATGACGCGAATCAACCCCACCCTTGGTATGTTCGTCTTTCTCTTCAATGCCCATTAGTTCTGACTGATGTTCTTTTTTGTCTGGCTATTGCAGAGGAAGTCATGTTTGTCAAGGTGATGGGCAGGCTCATCAGATGGGAGGAGGCCAATAAGGAGGCATTGAACTCTCCCCCGGTCGCTATGAAGGCGCCTCCTACTCCTGCCGAGTCCTCGGAGGGGACTACTGTCTCATCCCATGGGATGGCTTCACCCGAGAGGGTAGAAGCTACTATTACATCCTCGATGGTTGCGAGCCGAGGGCCTTTCGATCAATAGGTGGACCCAGTGGAGGGTCATTCCTCTGGGGCTGGCTCTTCCCTGAGGACTATCCGTCCAGGAGGGATTATCGAGGGGACCTCCCCTCCCATTGTTCCTTCAACAGTCTGGTCTACTGGGCGACAGATGAGGCGGCTCCCCAAGGGCTTGGGCCATAACTGGAAAAAGCTACGTTCTGCATGTTCCTCTTCCCTTCCCTCGGTGCTTGAGGAAATGGCTCTACCTGCTGAGGGAGTAGCCTCTGTACCTGCTGAGCCAGTCCCTGCTCCGGAGGTAGTCGTCCCGGTGCCTTCCTCCAGCCTTAGCGATCCGGCTGTATCTCCCAAGGGTAAGGAGGTGTTGCGTGTTTAATACCGGATGAAACTGGACCGACTAAGGAAGAAGTTGGATGCAGCGCTGGAGGCTTCCATGCAATCCTTCCCCCCGGTGTAGTTTAAGGAGGTTCCAACCGAGGGGGATGTGTCCGAGGGGACTTCTAGCTTCGAAGGAGACGATTCTGGCCCCTCCAATTTGCCACCTGAAGCCCCGACCATCGAGCGACTCCCTCCTCGTCCGAGCTCCCTGCGGCTAGATAACACGTCGAATACTTCTGGAGGGATAGCCGTACGAGTCTCGGCAGACCCATTAACCACTCTCCGGGAGACCCTTCTGAAGGTATAAATCACTATTGTATTGGATATTCTCTTTCCTAGTTTTTGACTTCCTGGCGCAATGACAGGCAACTGAGGAGTGCATGACCACCGGCTGGGGTCTGTATTCCTAGACCCGTGTTGAAGCCTTGCTCCGCCGGGCCCTGAGGGAGAAGGCTGCAGCTGACCACGAGCATCGGCTAGGGTTGATGCAGGCGGGGGTCAGCAGAGCTCTTCGTGCGAAGGTCGAGCACCTGATGAACCTCTTGCAAGACAAGGAACATGCTCTCCAAAATTCCCGGCATAGAAAACGCCTGGTGTCCGAGCAAGCCGTGAGTGTTACCAAGGACCTGCTCTAGGTAATGCAGGAGAGAGACCAGCTCCAAGCGAGAGAGAAGGAGCTGTTGGGCAATATCTGGCTCACGGGAGCCTCGGCTGAAAGACTGAACTCGCGCAATCAGGACCAGGCACAACAGCTCGGTCAAAGGGAGTCTGATCTCCTGAGGGCCACCGACCATGCGTCTGCCCTGGAGGATGACCTGGTCCAGCCTCGGGCGGATGAGCGGCCACGTCGGAGAGACTCAGAGAGGCCTTGGCCGAGCAGGCGAAGATGTTTGCCGAGCTGGAATGGTTGAGGAGTTCCTACGAGGCTGCTGAGGCCGAGCTCCTTACCCTTCGAGTTGCCAAAGCCTCTAGTTCTAAGGAGGCTGAGGCAGGCTTCAAGGCGAAGTTTCTGGAGTCGGATGAGTTTCGTACCATTGTGGCCGACTAGGTAATGAAGCGCTTGCAGCAGGGCTTCGATGGGGCTATCGATCAGCTGAAGAAGGACCAGTTCTTACCCCCCGATGCTGTCCCGCGATTATAAATGCCAGCCGAGCTAGAGAGGGTCTCTCTTTTGAGGATACGAACTTGTAGGACCCTAGGTTTACTAGGGGGCCAGGCCCCATTGTAACAATTTTGAGTTAGTGTGATCATCTTCACTTTTTCTTGTGCATGTGCCATTGCTCGATGTGTCTCGTGCCTTTGTTTTGCAGGCTTGACGAATTGGCCTATAGTTGTTTGCTTCGAGGTTGATTCTGGGTGCGGGACCCCTAACAATTCTACAGGTTGAAACTCCATGCCTGCATTTATGTCCACGGCGGGCCCCCGTCAATATTCCCTTCTGGAGTGTGCAGATGTCTCCCGAACCGTCGGCTCCGCATTATACGTAATCTTATTGAATGGACTCATAAAGAGTCACGGGTTCCTAGGTGCGGCATGGGCATGTTGGCCGAAACGACACCTCGGCGTCTGCTGCTTTTCTCGCGTCCTCCCTGCATTAACTGCATGGAGAGGCAACCATCAATATAAATAGGGGGAAAGGGGTGCACCATCTCCTTCATCCCTTCTGTCTGTCTTCTTCCTTCTAGTGTGATGCCACCACTCTTCCTGTCACGCCCCCAGAGGCCCAGGCTCACTCGAAAATCGGGTAGCAGCTCCCCTATACGGCGGACAATCTAAAACTCATACATACATCACTCCACACATAACTTAGCTCAGCCACACTCGACTGTCAATCACACCATCACAACCACGTAGTTAAATATTATAACTGACAAATAGTAAACACAATAAATAATTCTCTATATCTAAGCGCAGCAAACTAAAATTCAATGGAAATAAATAAATACATGTCCAACGAAAAACCAAATATCATACAAAACGATAATAAAACCAAAAACAACACTAATATTATAAAATGACTACGAGTGTACGAAAACCAATAAAACTAATACTCAAACTGAGAGACTAACAACTGGATCCTCTCCTGGCAGCACGAGACACAGCTATTGACTACCTGAAACAAATAGAAGAACGAGGGGAGGTGAGTTCTGGGTGGAACTCTACGGGTATAAGAGCAGATAAATACATGATATATAAAAGGGTAAAACAAGCATAAAGAAACAAAGGGTATACAGTCTCCGGAATCAAGAACATAAACAAAATGCATCCATACAAATAAAACATACCTGAAACCATATAACAAGTAGGGGCAAGATCAGAAATCCCCTCTAATACCTCCATAAACACCTAATACTGCTGAACATATCTAGATCATATAAAATGCAAATCATAATCGTATATGCATGTCAATCAAATGCAACAATCATAGCTCAAACAAATGCAACAAATACAAGCAAAATGCATAATGCATAATATGCACATGATGTCATGACTTGCACTGTACACACACCAACCACCATTAGGTTGAGTGGACAAGATACAAGGCCAAAACCTGGGGCTATGTAAATACACCACGACAACCGTGGCCCTGATATGAAAAGCCAAAATACCTGTGGCTAAAAATCCCAAAATACCTGTGGGAACTCCAAATACCTGGGGAGTATCAACTGTTTGCACACAACTCCGACTAAGTGTGGCACAACAGGAAAATATACTCGATGACCCGTCTTAACACCAAGGATCCCGCGGTCGTCGGCCTGAATGCTATGATGCATGTCACTATTATATACCTCCTCAATCAAATCCAAAACCATGCGAAACAGAAAACACGAATAACACCTAAGGAAACATACGAAAAACACAATCAACACCAAAGTAGATAAACATGCACTAATCTACTGGGTAGGGTTTATCTAATGCTAACCAAACCCTAAATAGGTCAAATGATTAATCACAGTACGCTTTAGATCAGAAGCCAAGAGATGAGACAGTATAACTGAACAATTTGGAATTATCACTCAAAGGTCAAGCACGAATAAGTATCAAGAAGGAAAATAAGAGAAATAGATTTAAGGTAAATCATCCTACTCAGGTAATAAAATAAACATGCATTTAAAGATAAACAGAACTATAGAAACAAGCAAGAAGTACCCGCCTTTAATGTAGATCGTATCAACCATCTTTAAGCCTATGAGATCATCCGCGGCTCAAATCCTACCAAAACAAGATACGAATAAAAACTACGGATTACTAACAATGTGCCCTATTAATTAATTCCTTCATCATTCAACTTACTAATTAATTAATAATTCAATTAATCCCTACATATTGATAGCCGCTTGATTAATCTTAGGATTCATTAACCAATACCCTCAATCAAACCATCACACTTAATTAATCACTATTTCATCTATTAATCCCTTAACAAACCATGAGTTAATAAATCCAATATCCTCACCAATTTTAATCACCGTTAACAACAACAAGAGGTTTGATCTTTAAGTTATTAATCATTAATCTAAATTAATACAACACTATTAATCATTCAACTCCAATTAGTTAATCACTAACTTCAATTAATTAATCAGCTCTTACCTTAATTTGATGCCAGCGCTTTCATCTGCTCAGAGTCCGATGAAGAAAATCAGTGAACACACGGACACAAAATCAGAAGCTCGAGGTCAACACCACCAATTCTTACTTGCGATAAACCACTCTTTACCCTGTTCAGACATGCTTAAACCTAGCCACCTTAGCTTCTAGGCAAATCAATTCAAGGAAAGGAAAAATTCCTTACTAGTCCTTGGTCGGAAAGGAACAACAACGTTGTGAATGTCTCCGGCAACAATTCAACTTGGGCAAGCTACGCACGAAACTCGATGGAGGTGGCAATTGGATGACACCATCTTTGGATGAAAACAAACCCACAATCAGGAAGCAGGAGGGCTGGCGGAGCTCACCATGGCCGGCGTGCTGTCGTGCGAGGCAAGGGGGTAGCGGTGTTTCACAGAGGAGGCGGCGGATCGAAGAACAATCGATCACAACTCCGGAGAGGGGCTGCGCCGACTGGGGAACTTGGTGACTGTCGCCGTCGACGGTCGAAAGGCGCCGGGGAAGGGCAGCGGCGATCGGGGAGGAGGAGGTTGGCGATCCGCGGCTTCCTTTGCGTGCGCGAAGAGGGGAGGAATCCGAGGGGAGAAGTCGGTGATTCTTTAGGACTTGGAGACTAGTATCCATTGCTCGCCGACAATCCGGAGGTGGCAGCAAAGGGTAGGGCGGCGCTGGTCGATTGCCATGCGCGAAGAAGAGTTGGCGAGGGTGGGGTTCGGGTGGAGAAACTAGGGCACTGGGATTTAACAAAGGAGAGATTTTAATTTATAAATACTTAAACATTTCCTTATATATATATATATATATTTCGCAAAATCAAACTTTTCCTTAAATAATTCCAAACCAACTATCTTACATCCAATTAAATCCACAATTATTTCAAAAAATTCTAGAAAATTCTTCTAAAATTTTCCTCTGATTGTTTCTAATTTTTAACTCTTATTTTTGGTGATTTTAAATAAATTTCTATATATAACCATTTATATACATATATTATTTTATTTTACATATTCTTATTTTATTATTATTATTATTATTATTTTTAACCGTATTTTACACTTCCCTTCCCCCGCATCGATGTCCCTCATGCCTATCCCCGAAGATGCAGTAGTGTTCTTGGCTGAGGGACCCCTCAGAGGTAGAGGCTTTCGTATCGTTATCCTCGTTGGGGAGCATGGTGGAGATGATGTCAAGGTCTTCGCTGAAGATCCTGGAGGATGTGGGACTCCTGGGTTATTTGAGGAGTCCAGAAAAGATATTACATGGTCCGCCAGGGGGCATGAGAGAGATGACCTATCCTCCCGGTCGGCCCGTGGCAGTGCACCAACAAGCGTCATCCTCTTTCGAATCCTCATTTTCCCCATGTTTTGGGAGGAGGATGTTGTTTATGGGATGCGTCGTCACCAAGAGGGGGGGGTGCATCCGCTGACCTTTCCCTTTCTCTTTCTTCTTTTTGTTGATCCCATATCTGAAGACCAATTGTCGTGGCTGCCCCTCCCCTCCTGTTAAGGCAATTCTTCATTGCGTCTTTACACGCTCCGGAGAGAAATTGTAGTCGCTGCTCCCCCTCTTCCGCCTTTTGAATGTTGTACTCGATCGCATCTTTGTGGAAAGGGGGTCTTAGAATGGGGTCGAGCTACCCATGTGTTACCTCAGGCGTCCTCATCCATCATGGTCTACTCGGATGGAGTACCCGGAAGGTGAAAAAAGATTCAAGGGCCCTGTCGACGGGTTTCCGCACACTGTGTATTTAGAAGGTGGTTCCGAGCCTAGCGACCCTTCAGTAATGGAGCTATAGAAGAGAAAGGCCCAAGTAGAAGAGCGCTTTCTCTGATTGTATCTTGATGATTCTCTGAGAGGTTGATCTCCCTGTATTTTTTATATAAATAAAGCAACATTTTTTGTTACCATGTGTATGTGTATGCCTGGAATATTCTTTTGAACGTCTTGCTTATGTCCCGCTGGTCGGGCAAGCTACTTCTCGAGCGCTCGGGAGATCAAGAGGCATCCTGGCTCGGGTCCTTGGTCTGCTATATCACGAGGTATTAGGGTTTCGAATACTTGGTCGGGCGCGTACGTCCCAGACCAAGCGTAAGTATCCCAGGCATCGGTTGCACCGCGAGGTATTTGGGTTTTGGATACGTGGTCGGGCACGTACGCCCCAGACCAAGCCTAAGTACCCCGGGCATCGGCTGCACCGCGAGATATTAGGGTTTTGGATACTTGGTCGGGAGCGTACATCCCAGACCAAGCCTAAGTACCCCGGGCATTGGCTGCCCCGCGAGGTATTAGGAGTTTGGATACATGGTCAGGCGCGTACGTCCCAGACCAAGCCTAAGTACCCCGGGCATCGGCTGCACCGCGAGGTATTAGGGTTTTGGATACTTGGTCGGGCGCATACGTCCCAGACCAAGCCTAAGTACCTCGGGCGTCGGTTGCCCCGCGAGGTATTAGGGTTTTGGATACTTGGTCGGGCGTGTACGTCCCAGACCAAGCCTTAAGTACCCCGGACATCAGCTGCACCACGAGGTATTAGGGTTTCGGATACCTAGTCGGGCGCGTACGTCCCAGACCAAGCGTAAGCACCCCGGGCATTGGCTGCACCGTGAGGTATTAGGGTTTTGGATACTTGGTCGGGCGCGTACGTCCAAGACCAAGCGTAAGTACCCCGGGCATTGGCTGCACTACGTGGTATTAGGGTTTTGGATACTTGGTCGGGCGTGTACATCCCAGACCAAGCCTAAGTACCTCGGGCATCGACAGCACCATGAGGTATTAGGGTTTTGGATACTTGGTCGGGCGCGTACGCCCCAGACCAAGCCTAATTACCCCGGGCATCGGCTGCCCCGCGAGGTATTAGGGTTTTGGATACTTGGTTGGGCGCGTACGTCCCAAATCAAGCCTAAGTACCCCGGGCATCGACTGCACCGCGAGGTATTAGGGTTTTGGATACTTGGTTGGGTGCATACGTCCCAAACCAAGTCTAAGTACCCCGGGCTTCGGCTGCACCGTAAGGTATTAGGGTTTTGGATACTTGGTCGGGCGCGTACGTCTTAGACCAAGCGTAAGTACCCCGGGCATCGGCTGCACCCTGGGCATTGCTGGCAAAGTGTTGGAGGATGATCCTTCTAAGCTCCTCAAAACTTGACACCAACCCATTGGAGAGTCGGTCGAACCACCTCTGGGCTTGTCCTGAGAGGGTTGTTAGGAAGGCTCGACACTTCACGCCCTTCGGGTATTGGTGTAGCAAAGACGCACTCTCAAACTTCATCAAGTGCTCCTCGGGGTCAGTGATTCCGGCATACTCGGGTGTCGTGAAGAATCGAAGATGCCTGGGAACCGGGTCCTCCAAGATCCACAAAGAGAAAGGGTTGCGTACCAGGGTGGC
>JAGFNQ010006477.1:30525-53750 GCA_024364735.1 Boesenbergia rotunda
TTCGAGTTACGCGAGGTAATACGTAAATTAGTTTACGTTTCTGCAAAATTTTAAATATATGATCATGTCTACACAAGATAAAGTTGCATGCTTAGATGTGTGGTTAAATAATTTGAGAAATTATTTATGCTAAACCTTCCGCTGCACGTAATTAATTTTAAAATTACGAACCCGCATCCATGTCAACATGCACCCGGTCGCAACAGTCTCAACCAGCCGACGCCTACCCGCCCACTGGTCCTTCCCAGGGTGAAGGTCTCTCCCCCGAGCAGGGGCCGGGGGCTCCCTCCTGTCTAATCGAGGAGCCGCCGAAGGGGGGGGCTCCGACTGGATCTTTGCGACTGGCGTATTGTACTTCTTCCACATTAACATGCTTGATGGAGCGTTCCAGCAAATCATTGAAACTGGCGGGGGGCTTCTTTACCAAGGATCGGAAGAAGTCCCCTTCAGCGAGCCCTTCGGTGCAGACACTGACGAGTATCTCTGATGTTGCGCTGGGCTCGTCTTGTGCCACTCGGTTGAACCTCTGGATATACTCCTTGAGTGGTTTCTTAGGCTTCTGCTTGAGGGCGAATAGATTAAGGGTTGTCTTCTGGTAGCGATGGCTGCTTGCGAAATGGTGAAGGAAGGCTATCCTGAACTCCGCGAAGGAGTTGATGGAACCCTATGACAGCCTCTGGAACCACCGCTGAGTTGCTCCGGACAGGGTGTTTAAGAACACCCGGCACTTCACACTGTCAGTATACTGGTGTAGGAGTGCATCGTTCTCGAATTTGCAGACGTGATCTTCTGGATCCGTCTTCCCATCATAATTAGGGATCCTTGGGCCGCGGAACTGCTTTAGCATGGGGTCTTTGACAATCTCGGATGAGAAAGGTTTAGTGGGAACCTTATGGGAGGTCTTGGGTTCATCCCTCTTTCCCTGTCCCTCTCCGTGCCTCTGGGAGCTGGAGGCCACCGAGTGGGCCTTCTCTATGTCTCTGGGAGACTCTCTTTGAGGGCCCGGGGCTTCTCCGTATCGTCGCCCCACCGGGGTGACGGATCTTCGTGAATGTGAGATGGAGACTTTGGGGATATCCTCCCTCGTAGGATCCCCTTGTTGTGAGGCAGCCTGTTCGACTTGGTGTTGCTCCAGCGCCTCTTTAATGGCGTTGGCTACTAGGCGATCGGGTTCCTCTCTTGTAAGGACAAGGGGTTGTCCGTCCGGTCCTACCATCGGTGCTCCTTCACGTGCTTTGCTAGTTTCCCACAGACGACGCCAAATTTGTTCCGGAAGGAGTCGACGACGATAGTCAGTCACCGAGGTTTTGCCCCTGTGTAGGTCGTTGTGGCGAGGAGGAACTCCGTGTCCTGCGAGATCAACACGAGCGTTAGGGGACACGCCGGAAGGGGTCCGATGGAGTCCACTCCGATGCTCAAGTCAGTGTATTGCTGGAGGGTAAAGGCAGCAGGAAAGGAAAATGCGTGTAAAGTTGAGAGAACGTAACCCCTTTACCGGAGGGGTTGGACTACCTTTTATACTGAGGGCGGTAGACTGGGTACATCTCCTTGTTTAGTGCCATGTCTCCGTGATTTATGTCATGTCCCCCCTTCTTTCGACGGTTACTGGATGACTTTTGAAATGGTCTGCGTTGTTATTACGCTTCAGCCCGTTGCGATATTTACGGGTCGTGATAACTCCTTACGATGGGGAGACATATCCATAGGTCCATAAAAAAGGGGGAGGAGGAGGACCATTGCTTGAGGTCGAAGCTAAATCGGGCTTCGCTACCACGAGGTGAGCTCGAGGCCTTCTGACCCGGGTGAGCTCGGGCGCTAGAATGCCCGAGGCGCTCTCGGGGACCTCACCCCTCGAGGGGGGGGCCGAGAAGGATCTCGAGAAGGGTCTTCTGACTATCCTCCCAGGGCGTGTTCCCCGAGGGGGTCCCGAGGCTCGGGAAGGAGAGTCACCTCGATCAGACGTGTCATGTCCCGCAATTTCTTCATCCCATCATCCCAGATGCCTACCACGGGCTATCCAACCCTATATATATATATATATATATATATATATATATATATATATAATATATATATATATATATATATATATATATATATATATATATCTTACGTGTGCACATCAACGGACGCATAACACATATTATTGCTAATTAATAAAAAAAAGTTTACACATAATACTCATACAAAATCTATATATATATATATATATATATATATATATATATATATATAGTTTTAAGACACTATAATTAAATGTAATCCTTTTATTGTGACTCTGGTCTGATGAGGGGTGACAAGAATATTTGCAAGTCTCGAGGCTTCACCCTGACCTAGGTCTTGATATCAGATAATTAGTTTAGTTGTCACATGTAAGATAGATAGCAAAGTGAAGAGGGCAGGGGAAGGCATTAAATAGATATATCCTCCAGCGGATGGTGCAGGCATGCCACGCATAGTTTGGCTGTGTGCCTGTGTTCGAGGTTGCAGGTCCCTTTGTATATAGCAATGGTACTCTACGTCATCACGCGAATCTTTGCCATAGATAGGCTTTTACACGTACACATGCATGCACGCTTCGCTTGTTTTTGAACTGTAGGATTTTCTGTCCTTGAGCCATGAGAGTCCAAATTATATTGAGTGAAAATTGATAAGAATTAAATTAGGCTTTCATTAGCATAACGTGGTTCATAAGATGACTGGATGTTACCAACTAAAGCACAACTTAATTCCCTCAAAGAAACCAGAAGATCGTCAACTTAGCTAGTAATTAATAAGGTTAGAAATTAATGGTAGATAGCACAACTCAGTCATTCATCGCAAAAATACACGAAGATATATTTCTCAAGAGTATAATTGACTTTTAGGATGAGAATGTTTTAATTAAAAAAAAAACTAATAAACTCCCCAACTTTAAATTAATAATTCTTTCATTAGGACATGCTCCCGTGATCTTGCTTCAGCTCAAATAATTCTGAGTGCCCACAAAACTTAAGCTGTATTTGATTTGTTTATTTTCTATTTTTATTTTTTGAAAAATATAATTTTTTAAAAATCGGTATTTGATTTATATTTTTTACCTCTATATTTTAGAAAAAAAAAGATATCATTATTTTTTAAAAAAAATTAGAGAATATTTTAAAATTATTTTCTAAGAAATGAAAAAATACTATTATCTAGAAAATGAAAAAGAAAATGACTCAAACTAAATGTAGGTTATATCTTCTTGAGTTCTTCATCCCACTCAATATCAAGAGTTCACGTACACTACAACAAATATAACTTTCCGTAACGTGTAATTGTTATATTTGCAATCACATCGAATACTGCACAACTCCAAACTATTAAAAATCATAATATTTTGACAACGTGCGGTCACACACTACGGATTAGTGCATCCGCAGTGTGTAGGCACACGCTGCGGATGAGTGCATCCGCAACATGCAACCGCACACTGTGAATAAGTGCATTCACAACACGCAGCCGCACGCTGCAAATGTGTGGTAGCGCGCCTCAGATGCTAATATATTTTATACAATTATATATAATTTCACATATTCACATCTTCCACAATTATAATATAACAAATATACCACTACAATAATACACATATAAAAATCACACACACTCAATTTTAAAATCAAAACTAAAATATTTATAATATCACAAATAATCATCAACACCACACTTTAACAAAATAACATTTCATTTAGTAGCAAAAAAGCATTACAAACTAGTCACACAAATATACTTATATGCTAAAATCAGTAACTCAGTCACAGAAAACTATGAACTTAGATAATCAAACAACTATGCTTCCTATTGCATGTTCAAGAAATAACATTTCATCATTTAGTCGAATAATGTCCAACTTATCCACAAATACTCTATCAATTCAAACTTTCCAACAAGTTCTATCAAGAGAAACGTGATGCACTTTTACTTTGGGATTTATAGATGTAATTCGATATTCTGCAACTCCATCAACACTCCAATAAAGTAGCTTATATTTAGTATTATCAATGATATTTACGTGACTCAAATTCTTCAGTTGTAATTGTATAATCAAAAAAATCTGTAAGTTATAGCAATGATACCTAGGGGCGTTTGGTTTAGGGTAATAAGGACTAGGGAATGGAAATGGATGGTAATCATTCCCATTGATCACACTGTTTGGTAAGTGTCAATGGGAATGAAAATAAGGGAATCATTCCCTCATTTTCATTCCCTACTCCCCCCTCATCAATCAAATTCCTCAATCATTCCTTCTTTTTTATATATCCAAAACACTCCTTTTTTTATTTTTTATTTTATATTTTATATTTTTCATTTTACTATTTCTTTTTATATTATCTCATTTTACTTTCTCTCTCTACATTTTAAAATTTCTCTCTACATATTTATTTTTTTCTCTCTCTACATTTCTATTAATTTCTCTCTCTACCTTTCTGATCTCATTTTCTCTTTATATATTTTTAATATTACTTTCTCTCTCTACCTCTCTTATTATAATTTATCTATCTTAATTTTTCATTTTTTTATATTTTCTATATCACTTTTTCTTTATATTTTCTATATCACTTTTTTCTCTATATTTTCTATATCACTTTCTCTCTCTACCTTTCTCATCTCATTCTCTCTCTGTATATTTTGATAATCACTTTCTCTCTCTACCTCTCTTATCATAATTTATTTTTCATTATTTTTGTATATTTCATATATCACTTTCTCTCTCTACATTTTCTATATCACTTTTTCTCTCTACCCTCTCATCTCACTTTCTCTCTATGTATTTTCAATATCATTTTCTCTCTCTACCTCTCTTATTATAATTTATCTATCTTTATTTTTTTACTTTTTCTCTATATTTTCTATATTACTTTCTCTCTCTACATTTTCTATATCACACTCTCTCTACCTCTCTCATCTCATTTTCTCTCTCTATATATTTAATATTACTTTCTCTCTCTACCTCTCTTATCATAATTTATCTATATTTATTTTTTACTTTTCTCTATATCTTCTATCACTTTCTCTCTCTACATTTTCTATATCATTTTTTCTATCTCTCTCATCTCATTTTTTCTCTCTATTTTTTTTAATGATTTCTCTCTCTATTTTTTATCACATCTATCTTATCTTTTTTTCTCTCTCTACTTTTTCTCTTTATTTTCTCTATTATTTTATTTTCTCCTATTTTTTTCTTCTAATTTCTTTGTTTTACCTTCTTATAATTTCTCTCTATATTTTTCTAATTTATCTCTCAACTCATTTTATTTCACTTTCTCTATTTTGTAATAATTCTATTATTTTAGGTAACTTTAAAATTTTTATGGATTCTCATTATTAAAGTTAAACTGAACCAAACATCATCAATGACAATAATTTTCATTTCAGGATTTGAACCAAACACTACTAATAGAATCATGATTCTTATTCCCATTGACCCCTCAATGAATTCTATTACCATTCCGATTAACAAATTTGAATCAAACGCCCCCCTAGTGTAGCAAAATATATGTCCAAATTTAAAAACATACAAAGATGGTATAAGGAAGAACTAGGTCGGGCCACATTAAAAGCTAAAAAATTCAAAGAAAAGGAAACTTATATTCATTTGCTTCAATTAAATGCACAAATTTCTTAATAGGAAACATGTGATATCAAAGAAAGATTAATTATTTGATAAATATGCATTACTATAAAAATTTACTTTTTGCGTGATAAATATGCATTATACAATCAACAAATAGATAGTAGATTTGATGTTCCATCACATCATTGTTGTCAATTTAATAGTAAATGAATAGAGTGCAAATCATAGATTTGAAACTAAAATCAAGACACTGTAGATTTTAAAGTTTTTAAACACTAATAAATTTGAATTCCATATGAAAGGTTCCAATGGAATTATTATTTCATCTTCTTTATTTGTTGACCTGTTAATTGCTTTTGGTAGTTTAATCTGAGAATGCTGTGAGAATTGAGAATTGAGAATTGAAAATTGAAAATTGAGAATTAAGAGTCAACAAGATTAAAGATTAAAGGCACAATGTGAAAATTTGTACTTCGCCACTATTTACTTCAGCAATAAATAATTACGAAGTAATATAGACATCCAAATTCAATAATATAAGTTCAAGTAATATAGACAACCAACTTCGATAATAAATTTAATATAGTAAATATTAATTTAGATTTCGTAGATTAAAAAACATAGACATCATTTATAATTTTATCTAATATTTTACACTACAAAGAAATGAAATTTGCAACAAAATTTGCAACGATTTTTTTTTGAAAATTCATTGCAAAAATATTTGGCGATGAATTTAGCAACAAAAATATTTTCGTTGCTAAATTATCGTCACCAAATTTGGGGTCAAACTATAAAAAATTTGTCACAAATCTGCAATGAATTTTGCGATAAATATCTTTCGTTGCAAATTTACCACGAAAATAATTCGTTGCAGATTGCGACGAAAATAATTCATTGCCAATTTGCAACGAATTTGTTTTCGTCGCCAATTTACAACGAAAATCCTTCGTTGCAAATCTACGACAAATTTATTTTGTTGCCAATCTGCAACGAAATCTGGGACGAATATTTTTCGTTGCAGAGCTGCAACGAATATCTGCGACAAATTAAATTCGTTGCCAATCTACAATGAAATCTGGGATGACTTCTTTTTCGTTGCAGATCTACGACGAATAAAATTCATTGCAAATCTGCGACAAATTTAATTCGTTGCCAATCTGCAATGAAATCTAGGACGATTTATTTTCATTACAAATCTACAAATTTAATATGTTACTAATCTTCAACGAATTCTGAGACAAATTTCATTCGTTGTGTATCTATCACGAATTCTGCAACGATTATTTTTCGTTGCAAATCTGCAACGAATATAATTCGTTGCAAATTTGCAACGAATTCTACAATGAACAAATTTTTATCGTAGAGTTACGATATAACAGTAAAATACGATATGTTTGCAACAAAATTTTTTTGTTGCAAAATTCGTCATAATTTTTAAAATAAAATTAAAAAAATAATTTATTTTTTCAAATATCCTTTATACATCATATAAACAATTATAAGCATATATGACTTCCAAAACACAATTTCAAATAGAAATCTACTAATAAAAACATACAAATACATCAATACACACTATAAACATAGTGCCATCAAACACCAATAAAAATAGTCATCCAAAACATTAAATCTACCATCCAAATTATAATATACAAGTGTAACCCGCAACATTAATGCCATAGATGCCAACACAATGAAATCAAAAACATACACACCCCTTCTAGATCACTCCATGGATGCTTCCCTGTACCTTGGCAGAAAGAAGCAAAGTGACCCCCATATTAAGATGCTCCTCTAGAAGTGCACCCACCACACCATTGGTATTAATTTTCCCTGTAAACGACACTACAAAGATGGAATGAAAGAGTAACAATAGAGTAATATCACAAGTTCACAAGATTAATAGAGATCAACCTTACGACAAACAATGTGATAACCAAACAACAAAGTTTAAATCTATTAGAAATTACCTGACGAAGGATGTAATCATAACCAAACGTTGAAGTAACATCTCGTGATATCTGATTATACATGAAATCAGATGCAAGACTAACCTGTAAGATGCAGAAATAATAGTAAACCTGGTGAAACAATTATCTCTTAACAAGTTATTTCAAATGTAGAATTCTAACCTTAAAATATCTAGATATTGAAAGCTAAAAATAAATCAGATCCAAATCAAAATCATTGAAATAGCTAAAAAGGATGAAAAAAATCCTGGAGCTTGATTACACCCTTCTTAGAAAATTAAAGTAGGTTCTCTGTAAGTTGTAATTTTACAAGTGGCTAGCTAATCACTTACAAACGATAGCATATTGAGCTACCAAATGAATGTAACTGCAAATACCTCTCAAATTAAAGAACCTTTTCACAATATATATATATATATATATATAGACTAATTAGGATCTTCCTATTCGGTTATTCCAAAAGGTAATACTTACTGTCAGTGGCCAGCCTTTAAGAGTCAGATTGTTACCAACCTGATTGGGTCCTGCTAACAAAACACAAAGAGTTGGTGAGTCTGCTGAACACAAGGTTAGTGAGGCTACTCAAATGCGAGTACCATTAAGTGAAAAACTAAATAAAAAAGAAAAGTGGCTTCTCCCACTATGTCTGCCCCTCCATAAGAAAAGCAAAAGAATGATTTCTCCTTAGGTCAGTAGCATCATAAATAAGAACAGCACAAATTAAATAAAGAATATACAAACACAAGTCAGCCAGCGGGCTAAAAGAAACTAGTAAAATTTTCACAAACTCAAACTTCTAACAGATGCTACCTGGCACTCCAATTAATGAATCATCAGGACCAGCAGCTCTCGGATTCAAAATTGGAATGATCTCACTCTTTATATCCTGTAAATGATACAATTATACAACAAACAATGGATAGTTAGAACAACCACATTTCAGTAACATATACCTGTGATGACCCAGGAACTTGCTGATTCCTGGTCTGAACCTGCTGAAGAGGCCCTGATAGACCACCAGCTGACCCATGCAAAACATGCCTGTATTTAAAGCATTGGATCAATGATTCCTGCACTGATCTATTTGGAAGATCCTGGAAAGTATACCGGATCAATGGACCAGCCACACAGAAGGCTAAGGAAGGAGTGAATCTAAAGTCAAGGTACGCTTATTGATTGGCGTCATTATCTTGTATGCCTCTATCAAATCTTTCCTTCTTGGTATTCCATCTCCTTTGTCTACGATTGCCAGGTGTGATTACAGAATCCTAGATGCGGAGCTTGCCTGGTATTTCCGATATGGCTAATTCCTATTATAATATGCCAACATAAGCAAACAAGCGAGGATGCATCGAAAAATGCCCTTTTAGAAAGACGAAAGAACAAGAAAAGGCTGCGACGAACTGCTTGCCCTAAATGAACTAGCAGCATTTGTGTCTGAGTCAGGGGAGGAAGGCAATGATCCAGCGGTGGCAAAGTAGATGCGGCGGTTGGCGAAGGTCCACCGGTGAGAAGAAGGAGAA
Organism: Boesenbergia rotunda; assembly: GCA_024364735.1. Taxonomy (NCBI): domain Eukaryota; kingdom Viridiplantae; phylum Streptophyta; class Magnoliopsida; order Zingiberales; family Zingiberaceae; genus Boesenbergia; species Boesenbergia rotunda. The sequence continues at coordinate 39,618 of JAGFNQ010006477.1, forward strand.
GAACAGGAAAGAGAAGAAAATGAGAGGAAAAGGACCTACCGAGAGAGTTGCCGGAGCGAGGAAAAAATTGCCGGTGAGGGAGATTCATTGCACGTGAGAAGAAGGAGAGGAGAATAGATCAGAAGCGTGTTCTGGATCTAGGGCGAGTTGGCGCTAATAATTGGTATTTTGCAACGAAAATATTTCGATACAAATTTCATTCCAAATCCACAACGAAAAATTTTCGTCGCAAAATTCTAATTTTTTGCAACGAATCTGCAATGAATTTTATTCGTTACAAATCTACAACGAAAAAAATTCGTTGCAAACCCCTATTGTTTTTTAAAATAAAACAGGGGTTATTAAAAATTCATTGATCGCCCTAAAGATCTCGGATTTCAACGAAACAAGTTTCTATGGGACCGTGTCAATCTCATGATCACGGTGATGGCCTCGAATGTGATTTTTGACAATGATTATGTGACCATCAAATTTCATAATATGAAACAACATTATACTTCTAAACTTAATTATTTTTTTCCAACTTCTTGATCTACCTAATCTTTTAAATATGAAAAATAATTTATTCAGTAAAATTCGTGTTTGAGGTCGCTAGTACGAACGGGACGTCGATACGAACCCATAGGAACTCGTTTCGTCTCGATCCGACTTCCGTAGGGCCTTCTATGATATTTAATTAGTTTTTTTTATTTTTTTTTGAAAAATCAAAATCTGTAACGAATTTTATTCGTTGCAAATTTGGAATGAAAAAAATTCTTTGCAAACCCTTATTTTTATAAAAAAAATAGGGGTCCTTAAAAATTCGTAGATCACCTTATGGACCTCGGATTTCGACGAAACAAGTTTCTATGGGGACGTGTCGATCACATAATCATGTTGATGGCCTCGAATACAATTTTTGACAACGATTCGGTGACCATCAAATTTCGTAATATGAAACAACATTATACTTCTAAACTTAATCATTTTTTCCAACTTCTTGACCTACCAATTCATTTAAATATGAAAAATAATTTATTCGGTACAATTCGCGTTTGAGGCCACTAGTGTGATCGGCACGTCGATATGAACCCATAGGAACTCGTTTAGTTTTGATCTGACCTCCGTAGGGCCTTCTACGATATTTAATAAGTTTTTTTTATTTTTTTAAAAAATCCGAATATACAACGAATTTTATTTGTTGCAAATCTGCAACCAAAAAAATTCGTTACAAACCCCTATTTTTTTTAAAAAAATAGGAGTTATTAAAAAGTCGTAGATCGCCCTACGACCCTCGGATTTCAACGAAACAAGTTCCTATGGGATCGTGTCCATCTCATGATTACGTTGAGGCCTCAGTGATTCGGTGACCATTAAATTCGCAATATAAAACAACATTATACTTCTAAACTTAATCATTTTTTCAAACTTCTTAACCTACCTGTTCATTTAAATATGAAAAATAATTTATTCCTTAAAATTCTTATTTGAGGCCTCTAGTGCGATCGGGACATCGATACGGACCTATAGGAACTTGTTTCGTCTCGATCCAACATCCGTAGGGTCTTCTACGATATCTAATAAGTTTTTTTTTAATTTTTTTTTAAAAAATCAAAATCTACAGAGAATTTTATTTGTTGCAAATCTGCAACGAATAATATTTGTTGCAAACCCCTATTTTTTTTAAAAAAGCAGGGGCCCTTAAAAATTCGTAGATCACCCTATGGACCTCGGATTTTGACGAAACAAGTATGTATGGGACCGTGTCGATCTCATGATCATGTTGACGGCCTTGAATGCGATTTTTGACAATGATTTGGTGACCATCAAATTTCGTAATATGAAACAACATTATATTTCTAAACTTAATCATTTTTTCCAACTTCTTGACCTACCTAATCTTTTAAATATAAAAAATAATTTATTTGGTAAAATTCTTATTTGAGGTCGCTAGTGTGATCGGGACGTCGATACAGACCCATAGGAACTCTTTTTGTCTCGATCCGACTTTCGTCAGACCTTCTACGATATTTAATAAGTTTTTTTAATTTTTTTAAAAAATCAGAATCTGCAACAAATTTTTTTCATTGCAAATCTACAATAAACAAAATTCGTTGCAAAACCCCTATTTTTTTTTAAAAAATAGGCGTTATTAAAAATTCGTAGATCGCCCTACGGACCTCGGATTTTGACGAAACAAGTTCCTATGAGACTGTGTCGATCTCGTAATAACGTTGACGGTCTCGAATGTGATTTTTTGACAACGATTCGTTGACCATCAAATTTCGTAATATGAAACAATATTATACTTCTATACTTAATCATTTTTTCCAACTTCTTGATAAACCTAATCTTTTAAATATGAAAAAGATTTTATTCAGTAAAATTCGCACAGACCCATAAGAACTCGTTTCATCTCGATCCGACCTCCGTAGGGCCTTCTACCATATTTAATAAGTTTTTTTTAATTTAAAAATAAATTAGAATCTGCAACGAATTTTATGTTGGACAATCTAGGTACCTTGGGTTTTGATATTTGGGAAAAGGTTTAAGTTAGGATTATTGTTGTATTTAATATGCATTGTGAGTATGTAGGATACAAGTACAACATAGGAGAAAAGTCCAATTGGCATCTTGGCAATGGAAGACCCGACAACAAGGACCGAGGCCGAAAGAAACTCCAGAAGGTAAGGCATGAAGGATGGAGAGACATCCGAGGGACGCAAAGCTGATGGAGGAGGCTAGAAGGCTAGGTCTAGGTTACTCGGGCGAGGACGAGTGCTGAGGGATTATACTCAGGGTTGAAACCCTAGGTTTAGGGTTTGGCCAGTCGACTGCTGCATGTAGCAGTCGACAGGTGTTGGGCACCGAAAGATCAGTCAACTGATCTTCTGTGCAGTCGACTGGTGTCGGCTGGAATTCGAACATTGGGCTGCAACATTCGAATCCTAGTGGATCAGTTGACTGGTGTTGGCACCAGTCGATTGGTAACGGTTGGAACAGTGTCGAGCTCTATTTAAGAGAGCACGGTTTGGCTGGGCAAAGGCTGATGAAATAAACTTGGGTAAAGCTTATTAGTAGTCTCCAAGTGCTCAGGTGTTGTCAGGAGTTTATGGTGAGGTTTCTCCACCCACAAGGAGTGTCACGAGCTAGTCGGAGGACTTCGGGGGACTAATCCACCGACGAATAGGGATCGTCCACCTTACAGACAGCCGTGGAGTAGGAGTATCATCTACGAACCACGTAAAGGTTTGGTGTTAGCGGTTTGATTTCCTTTTGTTAGTTTAGTTTATTTGTATTCCGTTGCCAACTAACAAAGTGTAGGAAGAACCGCGATTGAAGTGGGTGAACGACTATTCACCCCCTCTAGCCGTACGCACCAGTTTGAATGCTTTGGTAAGTTCAAAGAGTTCAAGGTTGATGTGGAGAAGCGTCAAGGTAAAGGTATCAAGACACTACGATCAGATCGTGGTGGAGAGTACCTCTTTGGAGAGTTTAGGACATACTTATCAGAGGCTGGGATTCAGTCCTAGCTGGTTGTACCTGGTACGCCCCAAAAGAACGGAGTTGCAGAAAGAAGGAATAGAACTCTTATGGAGATGGTTAGGTCAATGATAAGCTACTCTGATTTACCTGATTCATTCTGGGGATATGCTCTGGATACGGCTGCGTATATTCTGAATATGGTACCATCTAAGTCAGTCCCTTCTAGTCCCATAGAATTGTGAATTGGACGAAAGCCCAGTCTAAGACATATTCGGATTTGGGGTAGTCCAACACATGTGTTGAAGGGAGATACTGATAAGTTGGAATCTCATACAGAAGTACGCTTGTTTGTCGGCTATCCTTAGGGAACGAAAGGTGGTCTGTTCTATAGTCCTGAGGATCAGAAGATAATCGTTAGCATGAATTCCAGATTCTTAGAAGAAGACTATGTGATGAACCATAAGCCCAAGAGTATACTACTGCTTGAAGAGTTAAGAGGGGGCATTCCGACCTTAGAACCAATTGTACAAGAGGGCACACCACAAGTCATTGCACCGCGTGTCATAGAAGATACACAGGTGGTACCTCGTCGCAGTGGGAGGGTTGTTAGACAACCTGAAAGGTTCATGTTTTTGGGAGAGTCTTCGGACTTGGTCTCTAGTAAACATGAACCGGATCCCTGGACCTATGATGAGGCCCTCCATGATAAGGATGCAGATTCTTAGCAAAAGGCAATGAACTCTGAGATAAAATTTATTGATTCTAATCACGTCTGGGATCTAATAGAACCACCCAATAGTGTAAAAGTCATTGGATGCATGTGGATCTACAAGAGAAAGAGAGGATCAGACGGGAAGGTTAAAACCTTCAAAGCTAGGCTTGTTGCGAAAGGGTACACTCAGAAGGAGGGTATCGATTATGAGGAGACCTTTTCACCGGTAGTTATGCTTAAGTCTATTCGGATTCTCTTATCTATTGCAGCTAATATGGACTATGAGGTATGACAGATGGACATCAAGACAGCTTTTCTTAATGGAAGTCTTGAGGAGACCATCTACATGAAGCAACCAGAAGAGTTCATTGTAAAGGGCAAAGAGCATATAGTATGCAAGCTTAATCAATCCATTTATGGATTGAAGCAAGTTTTGCGATCTTGGAACATCCGCTTTGATGAAGTAATCCAGTCATATGGATTTATTCAAAGTCCGGATGAATCTTGTGTATATAATAGATGTGACGGAAACGTAGTGGTGTTTCTTGTACTTTACGTAGATGACATTTCGCTCATTGGCAACAATATCAAAGTGTTGTTAGACGTAAGGGTATGGTTGTCCAATCAGTTCGATATGAATGACTTAGGAGAAGCGGGACACATCCTTGGGATCAAGGTCATAAGGGATCGCCAGAAAAGGATGTTGTACTTATCCCAAGCTTCATACATAGACAGTGTCCTAGCTCGTTTTAGCATGGAAAACTCCAAGAAAGGTTTTCTACTTTTCAGGCATGGAGTACCTCTATCCAAGGAGATGTGTCTGAAAACATCAAGGGAGATAGAGGAAATGAAGGCGGTTCTTTATGCATCGGCAGTAGGAAGCCTCATGTATGCTATGTTGTGCACAAGACCAAATATCTGTTTTGCCATGGGCATGGTCAGCAGATATCAGAGTAACCATGGACAGGGATATTGGACTGCGGTAAAGCATATATTGAAATACCTGAGATGAACTAGGGATTATATACTGGTTTACCGAGCAGACCAATTAGTCCCTGTGGGTTATACGGATTCAGATTTCCAGTCAGACAGGGATAAGAGTAAGTCTACCTCAGGGTTTGTGTTTACTTTAGGAGGTGGAGACATTGTTTGGAGGAGTGTCAAGCAGAAATGCGTGGAGAACTCCACCATGGAAGCTGAGTATGTGGCAGCCTCAGAGGCAGCCAAATAAGTTGTATGACTTAGGTACATCATCATGGACTTGGATGTGATTCCTAGTTTGCCCAGATCTATCACAATCTTTTGTGATAACAGTGGTGCAGTTGCAAACTCGAAGGAACCATGAGCCCATAAGGCGAATAAACACATAGAGCGCAAGTACCACCTGATACGAGAAATCATAAAGCGAGGAGAAGTAGCTGTCGCCAAGATTGAATCGGAGGACAACCTGGCAGATCCTTTCACTAAAGCTCTTCTAGCTAGAGTTGTTGATCGGCATGTAGAGGATATGGGAGTCAGATATATGGCAGTGTGTAACGCCCCAAAATTCCTATTTTTAGTTCTTAAAGTCCTTAGAATTATTTAAAAATAGTTTAAAAATATTCTAGATATTTTTAGGAATTTTTAGAATATTTTTATGGAATTTTCCGAGTCCGTTTGGTATTTTAAAAGAAGAGAGAGAAAAAAAAAGGGAAAAACCGATTTAGTGCAGCGGGTGGATCGAACCCGCGACCACCGCGAGACAACACAAGCGCGCGACCAGCTGGGCTAGGGTATCAAGCACAGAAAAGGATGGAGAGACCTGTATTTAAGTTGTAGTTAGGTCAATCCGCCCCATAAGTATAAATAGATAATTAAAGAGAGAAGTTTTATTTTCTCTCAAACCCTCTCCCTCTCCCAAGGTTGCGCCGACCCCTCTCCCTCTCCTCTCTTGTGCGCACGCCACACCAAGCCCTAGAGGGCCGGCCAAAGCTTTCCTTCGAGAGATAATCCTATATTCGGGATCCCCGCGACGAGAGGAACGCATAGGCGCGAAGAATTCGTCGAGATCTCAAGTTCCTTCCGAGCTCTAGACATTAATCTTGGTTGTAAGTCCAAGATATCAATGTAAGTACTGCTCACCTGCAGTAAGAGGCGGTTTTTCCGCGAGAATTTCTTTTAAAAGTTTTTTTAAAGAGATATTTCCTTTTGTTGAGTTTTTGTGCATGTGATCTTAGTTCTTTAGATGCTTATATATGTTGATTAATACCCTATGTGAGTTTAGGGTCCAAGAAAAGCTATGAGAAAAGAAAAGAAAAGATAAAGATAAGAAAAGAAAAGGCCAAGGCCTTAAGAAATCCCCAAAAGTCAAGACTTAGGGATTTTAGCACGCAAGGTGCTCCAGAAAATGCCAAGGCATTTACAGATAAGAAAGAAAAGAAAGAAAAGCTATTTTATTTTATAAGGCCAGTACCCGGCGTCCAAGGGCGTCGTTAAAGAAATCCAGGTGTCCAATTCCAAGGTCTTGGCCCTGGTAGACCAAGGTCTGCTCTATTAGGATTGGTGGCTCGCTACCCCAACCTTTTAGGGAACGCGCATATCAGATGGTACTTACGTCTTCAGTGGATCCAAGTGATTAGTATTTTCAAGTATATGCTTTAGCAAAGTTTCGAAAGTTTAAGAAAGTTTTCAAAAGTTAAAGAATAGCTAAAGTTTCAAGTTGAGCCAAGAAAAGTAAATTGAGATTTATTATTGCTTGAGTATGCATGTTTTGAGATTATACATGTTCTTAGTTTCCTTTCAAGCATATTAATATCTCATATGATTTTCATATTGTTCTAGAAGCATGTTTGCACATTCGAGATTTTGTGAGCTAGATAGTACTTACTAAGCTTTTGCTTATAGATGCATTTCCTCTTATTGCAGATAAAGGTAAAGGCAAGCAATTCTGAAGGAAGACGACGAGGCGGTGCTGAGTAGAGTGTGTGTGGTGGCTGATTATGGAGAGATCCTTGAGACGAGACATTTTAGTTATTTGAATTGCAATGTTTAAGTTTATTCAAATTTCAAGTTCTTGCTTTATGGAGATTATGGAGTATTTGAGTTTGGATAGTTTTATATGCTAAATTTCTTAGAGTAAAGATCCCATGTCATTTCCTTCAGCATATATATCTCCATGATTGCATTGGATGAGTAAAAGTGTGAGTAGTTAGAAATATTGATACTTTGTTAGAGAAAAAGGTGTTTGTGCCAAGATAGTATCAATTTCCCTTTTAAATCGAGTTTTATTGCTTAAAAATGTTTAGAAAAGTTGCAATCACATTTCATAATGCTTTAGCAAGGTCGTAGAACATGTATTTGGTGTTATAAATTCATAGAAGTCAAGATTGGTACAAACTCCATTGTTAAAGTTTATATAAACTTGTTTAGTTTATTTTCTTCCATAAAAGTCCTAAATTCAAGTTTATGAATTCGTTTGATTGGCTAAATTGTTTAGGAAACGGATATAGAGTAGAGAAATGATGTCGTAGTTTGATATGGCTCGAAATTGAAGGAATGGTGGACTTGGAAAGCAAGGGCCGAAACCTGTAAAACAGATTACAGCCGTACCAGTCGACTGCCACGTCACCAGTCGACTGGTACAGGCAGTTTAAGAAGGGTAAGGCTGTTTTCAACAGGTATTAGCTATGGGATTTGAGAAGAAAGTATGGCATGGTGTTATTATACATGATTGCTTAAGTTAGAATATAATTGTTAGCAGAAAAAAAAAAAACAAGATTTCCGCAATTTTCTTTAGTCATGTGTAAAAGTTGAGAAGTAGAGAAAAGTAACGATCCGTCTAAAGACAGTAAGAAGGCGGGTCGCTACAGTTGGTATCAGAGCAGTTCCCATTCTCCAGCATCACACACACATCAGCATCAACCTTGCCGTCTTCAAGTAAGAAAATTTTAAGTTTCAGTTTTTTCTATTGCTCCTTTATTTAATTGCAGTATAGAGAAATGCTTAAGTACTACTCACATGTGCATAGAACAAGGAAGCATGTTTAATCCCTTAGTATCACGGAATCATGTTTAATCCCTAGAATGGATATTAGAGAAATGCTTAAGTACTTATTTGATTTGCCCAAAAGTAAGTTTTGGGATTATGGCACGCAAGGTGCTTGATAAAAGTTTTGAGTAAGACCAAGGTCTTACTAAGCCCTAGAACGAGTTCTAGGACTAAGAAATGAGATAAGAATCAAGACCAAGGTCTTGTTATATCCTAAAGCAAGTTTGGGAACATTACCATTAAGTGTTAAGTTATACATTTGAGGACGTCCTAGAAAGGCCCAAAACGAGGAGCAAGCTCCTAGAGGGCAAGAGGCAACAGAGTCAGTACCCCCACCAAATCTCTTAGACGTAGTGGCACCAGTTGTGATCGAAGACCCATCGATTACATCTGTAGTCCGGCAAGGGGGGTAAGGCAAGAAGCGTACCTCATTCAGTAGAAGAAACTGAAGCCAGGGAACTTCCCAGGCACAAGCAAACCATGGGATGCTTAAGTATGGTTCAAAACGTTGGAAAGAATAGTAGGACTACTGGACTGGCATGAGGTAGAGAAGATAAAGTGTGCATCTTTCTGCCTTATGGGAGATGCTAGAATATAGTGGAAGAGGGTCAAGGCCAAGAGAAATGTCAGCCAGATGACATGGGCCGACTTCGAGACTGAGTTCTTCGAAGAATACTTTCACATGCAAGTAACCAACAAGCATTATGATGAATTCACGGAGTTCAGACAAGGAGAACTATCCGTGGATGAAGCAGTGAAGATGTTTAAGCGGTTAGCTCATCTGTGCCCAGTGCTAGTTAGCACAGAAAAAGAGATAGTTAGGCTAATGCTCAAGATGTTAAGGCCTGAGATAGCGTTAAAGGGGGCTAGCGGTGTTAAGAGGCTGCAAACCTCCGAAGAACTAATAAGTAGTGCTTTGATCACTGAGCACTACTTAAACAGTATAAAGGCCACCAGAAAGGTTGAACGATGAAGTTCTTAACAACCTTACCGTCAGGGGAAGTGATGGCCTCTACTGAGAGGCTAAGGGCAGTATCAATCTAGATTTCCGACCGAGAGCTCTACAGTGACTTGGTAGTCCTTGAAATGAAGGATTACGATGTCATTTTAGGAATGGACTTCTTGAGCAAGTATAATGCTTCTATAGACTGCCGCAAGAGAAAAGTCAAGTTCACATCGGAAGCAGAACCTTCATTTGAGTTTATTGGAGACCCAAGGAGAAAAATAAATAGGTTCCTATCTACCTTACAAGCTCAGAGAATGTTAGAGAAGGGGTGCTCTGGTTTTCTAGCTCATATAGTGGATGCAAGTCAAGGAGAAAGATTGAAGAGAGAAGAAGTGAGGGTAGTCTGTGACTATCCTGAGGTGTTTCCGGAAGAGTTACCAGGACTCCTTCCCAATCGGGAAATTGAGTTTGAAATTGAGTTGGCCCCAGGAACCAACCCAATTTCGAAGGCACCTTATCGTATGGCACCAGCAGAACTGAAAGAATTACAAGAACAATTGCAAGAGCTGCTTGACAAGGGTTTCATCCGCCCTAGTCATTCACCTTGGGGAGCTCCTGTACTGTTGGTCAAGAAGAAAGATGGATCTATGCGAATGTGCATAGATTATCAAGCTTTGAATAAGGTAACCATCAAGAACAGATATCCTTTGCCAAGGATAGATGATTTATTTGATCAGCTGAAGGGAGCCACAGTGTTCTCCAAGATAGATCTGCGATCAGGTTACCATCAGCTCGGAGTGAAGGAGAGTGATGTGCCAAGGACTGCTTTCAGTACAAGATATGGGCACTATGAGTTTGTGGTCATGCCCTTTGGAGTGACAAACGCCCCTGCGACATTTATGGATCTAATGAATAGAGTGTTCAAGGATTTTCTGGACAAGTTCGTCATTGCCTTCATTGATGATATCCTAGTGTATTCAAAGACTCGGAAAGAATATGAAGAACACCTGAAGATAGTGTTGCAAACCTTACACCAGAAGGAGTTGTACGCCAAATTCTCAAAGTGTGAGTTTTGGCTTGATCAGGTGGCCTTCCTAGGCCACATTGTACCCAAAGAAGGCATTCAAGTTGATCCAGCCAAGATAGAAGCAGTCAGCAACTGGTGTAGACCCAAGAATGCCAGTGAAATCAGAAGCTTCTTAGGCCTGGCAGGATATTACAGAAAATTTGTGGAGGACTTTTCCAGAATAGCCTCTCCTCTCACAGCCCTGACCAGAAAGAACCAGAAGTTTGAGTGGTCAGATAAATGCGAGCACAGCTTCCTAGAACTGAAGAAAAGATTGACTAGTGCTCCCATCCTGACTGTTCCAGAGAGTGACAAGGCCTTTGACATCTACAGTGATGCATCCAAGATGGGCCTTGGAGTTGTCCTCATGCAAGACGGTAAAGTAATAGCATATGCCTCCAGACAGCTCAAGGACTATGAGAAGAATTACCCTACCCACGACCTTGAGCTAGCAGCTGTGGTTTTTGCACTGAAGCTTTGGAGACACTACCTGTATGGAGTGCAGTGCAGAATCTTCACAGACCATCAGAGTTTGAAGTACTTCTTCACTCAGAAGGATCTGAATATGAGGCAGCGCAGGTGGCTAGAGTTGGTCAAGGATTATGACTGTGAAATCCTCTACCACCCAGGTAAAGCTAATAAAGTGGCAGATGCACTGAGCAGAAATCCTGTGCAGCACTGATGTCCCTATCATCACTGTCTCTACCACTTCAGAAAGAAATAAAAGATTTTGGAGTCGAAGTAATAGTTGGGCAATTTTCTGCATTGACCCTAGAGTCAACCCTGCTTAAAGATATACAAGAAAAGCAAGATCAAGACCCAGAGATCCAGAAGATCAAGCAGGGGATCCAAGAGGCAAAAAAATTCAGAGTTTCGAGTATCAGACAGTGGCATACTCTATCTTGGAGACCGCCTTTGCGTCCCCAATGATGAGGAACTAAGGAAGAATATTCTAGAAGAGGCCCACAGTACCCCGTACTCTATGCATCCTGGTTCTACCAAGATGTACCAAGATTTAAAGCAAAGGTTCTGGTGGTCTGGACTCAAGCGAGACGTGGCCAGATATATCAGTACCTGCTTGACCTGCCAGAGAGTCAAAGCAGAACACCAGAGACCAGGAGGAGTTCTGCAGCCTCTTCCCATTCCAGAGTGGAAGTGGGAAGAGATATCCATGGATTTTATCACAGGTCTCCCAAGGACCACCCATGGACACGATGCAATATGGGTGATAGTGGACAGATTGACCAAGTCTGCCCACTTCCTAGCCATCAAGTTATCGCATTCGGTAGAGCAATTAGCACAGCTGTACGTGAAAGAAGTGATCAGGCTTCACGGAGTTCCGAGGTCGATCGTGTCTGACAGAGATGGGCGATTCACCTCCCATTTTTGGAAGTGTGTTCAGGACGCCCTAGGCACCAGACTTCAGTTCAGCACAGCTTTCCATCCCCAGACAGATGGACAAACAGAGAGAGTAAATCAGATTTTAGAAGACATGCTCAGGGCTTGTGCATTGGACTTTAAAGGCAGTTGGTGCAAATTTCTGTGCTTAGCTGAGTTTGCCTACAACAATAGCTATCAGGCCACCATCAGGATGGCACCTTATGAGGCATTGTATGGCAGGAAATGCAGATCACCCATATGTTGGCAAGAAGCTGGTGAGAAGAAAGAGATGGAGTCAGAACTAGGCAGCCAGACTGAGCTTATAGATGAGACCACTCAGGCTATCCAGACGATCCGCCAGAGGATTGAGACTGCCCAGAGTAGACAGAAAAGTTATGCTGACACACGCCGTAGGCCACTTGAATTCCAAGTTGGAGATTCAGTATTTCTCAAGGTCGCTCCCATGAAGGGAGTGGTGAGATTCGGCAAAAAGGGCAAGCTAAGTCCTCGCTACATAGGACCCTACGAGATCATAAAGAGGGTTGGTAAGGTAGCATATGAGTTGGACTTACCAGAGGATATGTCAGCTATCCACAGCACATTTCATGTCTCTATGCTAAAGAAGTGTATTCACGACCCTAGCCAAGTGATTCAGCCTCAGTCAGTACAGATCCAAGAAGATCTTAGTTATGAGAGCAGACCGACACAGATAGTGGACAAAGCAGTTAAAAGATTAAGAAACAAAGAAGTGCCACTAGTGAAGGTCATCTGGCAGAATCAAAAGCATGAAGAGGCTACTTGGGAACGTGAGGACAGCATGAGAGAGAGATATCCAGAATTATTCTAAGTTCGAGGACGAACTTTTTATAAGGTATGGGGGATTGTAACGCCCCAAAATTCCTATTTTTAGTTCTTAAAGTCCTTAGAATTATTTAAAAATAGTTTAAAAATATTCTAGATATTTTTAGGAATTTTTAGAATATTTTTATGGAATTTTCCGAGTCCGTTTGGTATTTTAAAAGAAGAGAGAGAAAAAAAAAGGGAAAAACCGGTTTAGTGCAGCGGGTGGATCGACCCGCGACCACCGCGAGATAACAAAAGCGCGCGACCAGCTGGGCTAGGGTAATCAAGCACAGAAAAGGATGGAGAGACCTGTATTTAAGTTGTAGTTAGGTCAATCCGCCCATAAGTATAAATAGATAATTAAAGAGAGAAGTTTTATTTTCTCTCAAAACCCTCTCCCTCTCCCCAAGGTTGCGCCGACCCTCTCCCTCTCCTCTCTTGTGCGCACGCCACACCCAAGCCCTAGAGGGCCGGCCAAAGCTTTCTTCCGAGAGATAATCCTATATTCGGGATCCCCGCGACGAGAGGAACGCATAGGCGCGAAGAATTCGTCGAGATTCAAGTTCCTTCCGAGCTCTAGACATTAATCTTGGTTGTAAGTCCAAGATATCAATGTAAGTACTGCTCACCTGTAGTAAGAGGCGGTTTTTCCGCGAAGAATTTCCCTTAAAAGTTTTTAAAAGAGATATTTCCTTTTGTTGAGTTTTGTGCATGTGATCTTAGTTCTTTAGATGCTTATATATGTTTGATTAATACCCTATGTGAGTTTAGGGTCCAAGAAAGCTATGAGAAAAGAAAAGAAAAGATAAAGATAAGAAAGAAAAAGGCCAAGGCCTTAAGAATCCCAAAAGTCAAGACTTAGGGATTTTAGCACGCAAGGTGCTCCAGAAAATGCCAAGGCATTTACAGATAAGAAAGAAAAGAAAGAAAAGCTATTTTATTTTATAAGGCCAGTACCCGGCGTCCAAGGCGTCGTTAAAGAAATCCAGGTGTTCCAATTCCAAGGTCTTGGCCCTGGTAGACCAAGGTCTGCTCTATTAGGGATTGGTGGCTCGCTACCCCAACCTTTTAGGGAACGCGCATATCAGATGGTACTTACGTCTTCAGTGGATCCAAGTGATTAGTATTTTCAAGTATTGCTTTAGCAAAGTTTCGAAAGTTTAAGAAAGTTTTCAAAAGTTAAAGAATAGCTAAAGTTTCAAGTTGAGCCAAGAAAAGTAAATTGAGATTTATTATTGCTTGAGTATGCATGTTTTGAGTTATACATGTTCTTAGTTTTCTTTCAAGCATATTAGTATCTCATATGATTTCATATTGATCTAGAAGCATGTTTGCACATTTCGAGATTTTGTGAGCTAGATAGTACTTACTAAGCTTTTGCTTATAGATGCATTTCCTCTTATTGCAGATAAAGGTAAAGGCAAGCAATTCTGAAGGAAGACGACGAGGCGGTGCTGAGTAGAGTGTGTGTGGTGGCTGATTATGGAGAGATCTTGAGACGAGACAATTTAGTTATTTGAATTGCAATGTTTAAGTTTATTCAAATTTCAAGTTCTTGCTTTATGGAGATTATGCGAGTATTTGAGTTTTGGATAGTTTTACATGCTCAATTTCTTAGAGTAAAGATTCCATGTCATTTCTTTAGCATATATCCTTATGATTGCATTGGATGAGTAAAGTGTGAGTAGTTAGAAA
>JAGFNQ010006478.1:0-53447 GCA_024364735.1 Boesenbergia rotunda
TCCATGTAAGTAAGAAACGCATGATCGAATTACACCGATGTGGAATTTTGGAATCATTTGAACCTGGTTCATTTGATACATGCGAATCATGCTTAAAAGGCAATATGACCAAATTACCCTTTTCCGGAAAAGGTAATCCAGTGGGAGAACTGCTTGGTCTAATACATACTGATGTATGTGGACCAATGTCAACTCTTGCACAAGGAGGCTATAGCTACTTCATCACCTTTATCGATGATCACTCACGATTCGGGTACGTGTTCTTGATGAAACACAAATCTGAAGCCTTTGAGAAATTCAAAGAGTTCAGAAATGAAGTAGAGAAACAGCTTGGCAAAAGTATTAAAATACTTCGATCCGATCGGGGTGGTGAATACTTAAGTCAAGAGTTTCAAGATTATCTTAGGGACAATGGGATATTATCCCAATGGACTCCGCTGTATACACCACAGCATAATGGTGTATCTGAGAGGCGCAACCGAACCTTGATGGACATGGTTAGGTCGATGATGAATCATGCAACTCTTCCAAAATCCTTTTGGGGCTATGCACTTAAGACAGCTGTTTACTTGCTAAACAGAGTCCCGACCAAGGTAGTCTCTACTACTCCATATATGAGACATGGAATAGTAAGAAACCCCACTTAACTCACCTTAAGATATGGGGTTGTCCTGCTTATGTGAAGCGGATTGTATCAGACAAATTGGATGCTAAGTCTGATAAATGTCTATTTATTGGATACCCTAAGGAAACGAAGTGTTACCAATTCTATCATCCCTTGGAACAAAAGGTGTTTGTTTCAAGGCATGCTGTATTTCTGGAAAAAGAATTTCTTTTACAAGAAAACAGTGGGAGTGGGATTGAACTTGATGAAGTTCAAGAAACTCCAATAGACATTACAGAGACACCTAGTCTAGACCCACAACCAATACCTCATAATGATGAGCTATCAGTTGAACATAAAACTACACCACCTCTTCGTAGATCTGATAGGACATGCAATATTCCAGAGAGATACGGATTTCTCGTAAGTGAATCGAACGACGTGTTACTCATAAGCGATGATGAACCTATCAGTTATGAAGATGTTCTGAAAAGTTCAGAAATGGATAAATGGCTTGAGGCCATGAAGTCGGAAATGGATTCCATGTACGAAAACCAAGTTTGGGACTTGGTTAACCCACCCGAAGGGATTAAGCCCATAGGGTGCAAGTGGGTTTTCAAGAAGAAAACCGACATAGAAAGTAATGTTGTTACCTTTAAGGCTAGATTAGTGGCAAAAGGATATCGTCAGAAGCAAGGAATTGATTATGACGAAACCTATTCGCCAGTAGCTATGCTTAAATCCATTCGGATGCTCCTAGCCATAGCAGCTCATTATGATTATGAGATATGGCAAATGGATGTGAAAACAGCTTTCCTTAACGGAAACCTACTTGAGGATGTATACATGATACAACCTGAAGGTTTCACATCGGTTGATAAAACCAAAGTATGCAAGCTTCGACGATCCATATATGGACTGAAGCAAGCATCTAGGAGCTGGAACATCCGTTTTGATGAGACAATCAAAGAGTTTGATTTCTCACAAAATCCTGACGAACCTTGTGTGTACAAGAAGGTTAGTGGGAGTGCAGTCGTATTCCTAGTATTATATGTCGATGACATCTTACTTATAGGAAACGATATATCAGTCTTACAGACAGTTAAAATTTGGTTATCCAAAACTTTCTCCATGAAAGACCTAGAAGAAGCAACCTATATCCTTGGGATTAGAATCTATAGAGATAGATCAAAACGGTTGCTTGGTCTTTCACAGTCTACATATATAGACCGAGTGCTAAAAAGGTTTAGCATGTCGGAATCCAAGAAAGGTTACCTTCCCATCAGGCATGGGATCAACCTTTCAAAGTCTATGTGTCCGCACACAGAAGACGAGAGGATTTGCATGAATAAGATTCCTTATGCATCCGCGATAGGATCTATCATGTATGCTATGTTATGTACAAGGCCCGATGTATCGTATGCTTTGAGCGTCACAAGCAGATACCAGTCGGATCCAGGAATGGATCATTGGGCGGCTGTCAAGACAATCCTTAAGTACTTAAGAAGAACTAAGGATGTGTTCCTAATATATGGAGAAGGAGATATGGTAATACGTGGGTATACAGATGCCAGTTTCCAGACAGATAAGGATGACTCCAAATCGCAGTCTGGATACGTATTTACTTTGAATGGAGGCGCAGTAAGTTGGAAAAGTTCCAAACAAGACACCGTAGCGGATTCTACCACGGAAGCGGAATATATCGCAGCTTCGGAAGCAGCAAAGGAAGCAGTCTGGATCAAGAAGTTCGTCTCCGAACTTGGCGTGGTTCCAACCATTGATGAAGCAGTGCCGGTTTACTGCGACAACAATGGAGCTATTGCACAAGCAAAGGAACCAAGGTCTCATCAGCGATCCAAACACGTGCTTCGTCGCTATCATCTGATTAGAGAGATTATAAGTAGGAATGATATACAAATTGAGAAAATTCCCACTGAAAGGAATTTAGCGGATCCTTTAACAAAGGCCTTGCCTCAGAGCAAGTTTGAGGGTCATGTTAGAACCTGTGGTATTGGATACCGTAGCGATTGGCATTAGGCCAAGTGGGAGTTTGTTAGTGATATGAGAGAAGTGTCCTAAGGCAATCGCCTTATGATTGTAAAACATTTATTTTAATAAATAATAATTCACTATTTGAGTATACATGCTTGTGTATTTGATTGGGATCTTAAACTCATCTACTGAATGTCCGCAATACAACTCACAGCATAAGAGAATTTGTGATGGGATCACAACTAGTGATTATCTCTAAATGTGCAAATGTGAAGTATTGAAAATATCCCTAGTCGATGAATTGATAAAAACGGACACTATCAATTCTGTTGAGACTAGCATGGGTTATTCTCTAATCAGCTGATTCTCACTGGCTGGTGACATTGGGATGTCCGGAGATAAACATGGATGCTAGTTAAGGGAACTAGTTCATTGGAGTGACTAGCTGTAAGACTTCATATGGAATCTATCTATAGAAATGTCAATGAAATTCTTACTGCGGCTTAAGTGCGATGTTCCTTTGACTTGCGGTGTTCAAGTCATCTTGGTCATGGAGACTTATACTTTAACATCTTAAGCAAGCATCTCCAAGGAGGTGTGGACCCAGGATGATTGGGTATAAGCCGAAGTGCCCGAAGATGTTTGAACAGCCTACAAAGGATTCACCACTCCTTGCGAGGAGATTTATACCCAGGCCTATCGTCGGATTGTTACTCAAAACCTCTGGCCAGAGTATATCATGTTAAGAGTGCAAGTCTCTTAAATACATGAGAGTAATTAGAAATCCAAAAGACGAGAAAGACACTACTTGGGCTAGGTGTGACGTAGTCAGTCTAGTGGGCACTGACACAAACAGACCATGTCCTGAACCAAGTGGGTATAAGATGGTGAAGGGAATGGGGCACGAATCATTAGAGCTGCTGAAGGGTTTCAGAATAATTTCTTCTGAGGTCAAACCGTTGATCTTTCGATTAATTTGGGATCATGATGTACTACTAGGTGCTGTTGGGACCGGGTGCATGTCGACAAGGATACGGGTTCGTAAAATTTTAAATTTTTACGTGCAGCGGAAGAATTAGCATAAAATAATTTTCTAAATTATTTTAACCACGTATCTAGCATGCAACCTTATGGTGTGTGGACATAATCATAAATTAAAACTTTGCGGAAAAAGTAAACTAATTTACTAAGTACCTCGTGTAACTCGAAGTAAGGGACGAGATCCAACCGTAGCGTCCCTTGGAAGCTTCGCCTCTATTCGCGTCCACGCCGAGTTCTCTTCGGGATGACTTCGCAAAGTCACGAGTTTTGTGCGGACGAGAACTACTAGATTCTCTAAAGGCACAACTAGAAGAACAAGAGAAAAGATAGGAAACTAACCACCAAAGTAACGGAATCAATATTCCGAGAAGGAAGGAGATGAGATCCGCTTCTTCTTCTTCTTGGTTGGCTTCTCCTTCTTCTTGAAAGCTCACGGCAACCAACCCTAGGGAAGGAGATGCGCCGGCCCTAGGTGGATGAAGGTGCGCCGCCCATAATCCTCAAGGAGGGCGCCGGCCCTAAGGGGGAGAAAGGGAGAATAGAGAGTAAGAGAGAGAGAGGGAGAGAAATCTACTTCTCTTGATTACTTGATTAGGAATTAAAGGCTTCCCTTTGGTTCCTTATATAGTTGATTCTCCCTTGCCAAGTCTCCTCTTAATGGAATTAACGGAATTAGTTATCATAAGAAATTTATCCTATAAATTCTCTTATGAATTATTCCGTTTAAACCAAGTTTTATTATAACTAACTTTATAATAAAACTAATTAGTTATCATAAAAAATTTATCCTATAAATTCTCTTATGAATTATTCCGTTTAAACCAAGTTTTATTATAACTAACTTTATAATAAAACTAATTAGTTATCATAAGAAATTTATCCTATAAATTCTCTTATGAATTTTATTATAACTAACTTTATAATAAAACTAATTAATCTCTCCTTTTATTATGGAATAAATTTTATAAGAAATTTATAAACTTTTTTATTATGGATAAATCAATTCATAATTGATTAAAATAAACCATTCCATGTATCATTTTAATTTCCATAAAAAGAATAAATTTATATAAATTTATTTATATAAATTTCTTTACACAAATTTATTTATCCATAATTTATAAAACAAATCGCACTAGATTTATTTTATTAATTAAACCAATTAAATTGGTTTCTTCCCTTTAATGTGGCCGGCCACAACAAAGAGGTTTGGCACCCTCTTTGGTCGGCCAAACCAACCCGAACCGATCGCGAATTAAACTCATTTAATTCGCCCAATAAGCCTTCAAAAGACTTAGCCATTTTAGCTTCCATTGCGCCTCTGATAAATTCAGATTCGATTTATTTCTCTTGATCGGAAAATCCAATTTTCAACTCATTTTAAATCTCTCAGATTACTCGTAGTGCGTGTGACTAAATAGGCTTTAGATTTATGTTGGCCGTCTATAATCAACAAATTATAGAACGATCATGAGTGGCACCTAGTAGTACATCATGACCCCCAATTAATCGAAAGATCAACGGTTGACCTCAGAAGTAATTCTGAAACCCTTCAGCAGCTCTAATGAATCGTGCCTCATTCCCTTCACCATCTTATACCCACTTGGTTCAGGACACGGTCTATTTGTGTCAGTCCCCACTAGGCTGACTACGTCACACCTAGCCCAAGTAGTGTCTTTCTCGTCCTTTGGATTTCTAATTACTCTCATGTATTTAAGAGACTCGCACTCTAAACATGATATACTCTGGCCAGAGGTTTTGAGTAACAATCCGACGATAGGCCTGGGTATACATCTCCTCGCAAGGAGTGGTGAATCCTTTGTAGGCTGTTCAAACATTTTCGGGCACTTCGGCTTATACCCAATCATCCTGGGTCCACACCTCCTTGGAGATGCTTGCTTAAGATGTTAAAGTATAAGTCTCCATGACCAAGATGACTTGAACACCGCAAGTCAAAGGAACATCGCACTTAAGCCGCAGTAAGAACTTCATTGACATATCTATATAGATTACCATATGAAGTCTTACAGCTAGTCAGTCCAATGAACTAGTTCCCATAACTAGCATCCATGTTTATCTCTGGACATCCCAATGTCACCAGCCAGTGAGAATCAGCTGATTAGAGAATAACTCATGCTAGTCTCAACAGAATTGATAGTGTCCGTATTTATCAATTCATCGACTAGGGATATTTTCAATACTTCACATTTGCACATTTAGAGATAATCACTAGTTGTGATCCCATCACAAATTCTCTTATGCTGTGAGTTGTATTGCGGACATTCAGTAGATGAGTTTAAGATCCCAATCAAATACACAAGCATGTATACTCAAATAGTGAATTATCATTTATTAAAATAAATATTTTACAATCATAAGGCGATTGCCTTAGGACACTTCTCTCATATCACTAACAGGTGCCACTTATGATCGTTCTATAATTAGTTGATTATAGACGGCCAACATAAATCGAAAGCCTATTTAGTCACACGCACTACGAGTAATCCGAGGGATTTAAAACGAGTTGAAAATTGGATTTTCCGATCAAGAGAAATAAGTTGAATCTGAGTTAATCAGAGGCGCAATGGAAGCTAAAATTGGCTAAGTCTTTTGAAGGCTTGTTGGGCGAATTAAATGAGTTTAATTCGTGATTGGTGGGGCTTGAAGTGGCCGGCCAAAGAGGGTGCCTACCCTCTTTGGTTTGGCCGGCCACATTAAAGGGAGAAAACCATTTTATTTGGTTTAATTAATAAAATAGATCTAGCACGATTTATTTTATAAATTATGGATAAATAAATTTGTATAAAGAAATTTATATAAATAAATTTATAGAAATTTATTCTTTTATGGAAGTTAAAATAATCCACGAATTGGTTTATTTTAATTTTATAAAATCAATTATGAATTGATTTTTCCATAATAAGAAAGTTTATAAATTTCTTATAAAATTTATTCCATAATTTAAAGAAGAGAAGAATTTGTTTTATTATAAATTAGTTATAATAAAACTAAGCAAATTTTATAAGATAAAATTCTTATAACTAATTCCATTAATTCCGTTAAGAGGAGACTTGGTTAGGGAGAAGCAACTATATAAGAAACCAAAGGGAAGCCTTTAATTCCTAATCAATCAATTGATAATTGAGAAGCTCCCTCTCTCTCTTATTCTCTTCTCTTCTCTTCTCTCTTCCCCATTAGGGCCGGCGCCCCTTAAGAGGATTAGGGCCGGCTCCCCTTCATCCCACCTAGGGCCGGCGCCCCTAGCACACCCTAGGGTGGTTGCCGTGAGCTATCAAGAAGAAGGAGAAGCCAACCAAGAAGATGAAGAAGCGGATCACATCTCCTTCCTTCTCGAAATTCGATTCCGATTCTTGGTGGTTAGTTTCCTATCTTTTCTCTTGTTCTTCTACTTGTGCCTTTTGAGAATCTAGTAGTTCTCGTCGGCACAAAACTCGTGACTTTGCGAAGTCATCCCGAAGAGAACTCGGCGTGGACGCGAATAGAGGCGAAGCTTCCAAGGGACGCTACGGTTGGATCTCGTCCCTTACTTCGAGTTACGCGAGGTACTTGGTAAATTAGTTTACTTTTCTGCAAAGTTTTAATTTATGATTACTTCAACACATCATAAGGTTGCATGCTAGATACGTGGTAAAATTAATTTAGGAAATTATTTTATGCTAACTCTTCCGTTGCACGTAAAAATTTAAAATTTTACGAACCCGTATCCTTGTCGACATGCATCCGGTCCCAACAATTATTTCATGTGTTTAATTAATTGTATAATTATCATTGCTTGATTAATTATGTCAATTAATTATTTTGGACCCCGATGATAAACACAAAAATCGGCGATCCACTCATCGTCTATTTCGCGACTAATCGGTTGGACGAGATTGATTGCTAGAACAACACGTTTGTTCAAGCTAAGCAGTCGCTCGAATCGGTTAGCACGATGATGAGACGGTCGTTTGGAAAATAGGTCTCCATTCGGATTGAAAAATTTTAATCCATGGACATGGAGAGATTTCCCATGTGCAACCCGGAATCTCCGTGGGGAAACCCAACAATTGGTATCAGAGCCAATGGTTCCCTATTTTGTGTTTTGGATTCGGTTACATTTTTGCACTTTATCATATATTTTATTTTGCCGGATAATAGTAGGATGTGCGTAGGCTAACTCTTTGGATGCAGGCACGAGATCCGACTATTATGGCTCAATATGTGTGTATGTGATTGTGTGTGCATGTGTGTAATATTATTTGAATACTCGGGGTTGACGAGGCTAAATTTGGTATTTAATTTTTATAATTAAATACGATACTTATTTAGCCGCGCTTTTGATTTACTTTCGATCTAGTTTTGTTGTACACTTCTTCGTGGAGTATAGGATCGATAGATGTAAATTAAATAGCATTTTATCTCGGCTCGGAGAACCCCTTCATGGAGCTTGCTCATGGTGATAGGAGGTGGAGACGAGGTGGCAACACGACTGGAGGCATATTGAAGACTAAAGCCATAATAGTTGGAAAAATTAGTTTTTTCTTATTTATTGCTTTTAGTTTATATGCTTGTCGTGCATGCATGTGAAAATTCCTCGATTATAAATAACTAAGTGGGAGAGGGACTCTAAGAGTCTCATGGCCTCTATTACTAATTTGACATATGATGCGAACAAACTTGCGCGTTGGCTCTGAGTGTCTTCCTCCATATCGGATGAGCTCGTTTTGCGGATCACTAGGTCAGACATGATTATAGGAAGTTATTTAGGAGCGTGTGATTTTTCCCATCGGACGACACATAATCCTAGATAATTGCCTTAGTATCGTGTAATGGTAAACACTTAGATGCAAATAATAGTATCCTCCCCATCGGAGTTACTGCTATTATTTGTAGCACCGAAAAGGAACCAACTATTAATTTTATTTGTCAAAAAGTTAGGTTGACAAGATAATAAAATTAATGAGTAAAATCTCCTCTTACAAATATAGAATTTATATACGTCCACACTATTGTAGCATGCGACATTCTCGGTATTTTGAGGTGTTGGTTGATTTTAAAATTTATTGTTTGAAAAATCAATATTTTTTGAAATCTAATATGTGTGATCATTGTGATTCTCAGGAAATTTCAAAATGGCTTTCAACCCACTAGCTGTAATACTTAAAGAAAATAAACTTACGGGCCCTAACTATATGATTGGAAACGGAACCTGGACATTGTCCTAACTGCTGAGGAGTACAAATTCGTACTTTTCGAGTTCTGTCCTGAAAAACCTAGCGAGAATTCTGATGAAGAGAAGAAGGAACGCTATAAGAAGTGGATTAAAGCAGATGAGATAACGCGGTGTTACATTTTGGCTTCTATGTCAAATGTATTGCAACATCAGCATTAGGCTTTTCCACTACTTATGATATGATGTTCAATCTCAAGGAACTCTTTGGACATCAGAATCGGGCCGCTAGGCAGGAGACAATGAGGAACTTGATGACGACCACCATGATTGAAGGGATACCCGTGAGGGATCATGTCCTTAGAATGATGGCACATCTCAATGAGATGGAAGTCCTTGGAGCAGATATCGATGGGGAAACCCAGGTCGATATCATTCTCCAGTCTTTACCTAGGAGTTTTGAGCAGTTTCGCCTGAACTACAATATGAACAAACGTACATATTTGTTGGCGGAACTTCTAACAGAACTCCAGGCGGCAGAGGGTTTTTTCGTCAGAGTGCTCATGCTATGGTTGCTCAAAAGGTTTCTACTTCTATGCCGAAAGGCAAGAAGAAGAAGAAACAAGGTGGGGCAAAGAAAGCGGCAGGATCTCAGGGACCTCGGGGCTGGCGTGAAGAAGTCGAAATGCAAGTGTTTCACATGCAAGTAGACTGGACATTGGAAGACGAACTGTCCCCGTCGTCAAGATAAAGGTATATCTTTTTGTTCGGTTGTTGAAAGATGCTTAGCGGTGTTATTTACCGGTACCTGGTGTGCAGATACGGGAGCCACTGATCATATATGTAATTCTTTGCAAGGGTTCCAGGAAACCCAACGACTAGTTGATGAAGAGATTACCGTCTACATGGGCAATGCTAAGGAGGTGGCGACTATTGCAGTGGGAGACGTCTATTTATCTTTTGAGAAAAATAAATGTTTGGTTTTAAGAAATTGTCTTTATGTACCTAGTTTTAGAAAGAACCTTGTTTCGGTTTCTAAAATAATAAAGGATGAGTATTCTATTTCTTTTAATGACAGAGTTGTTAAAAAAAGGAATAGAGAGATTATCTGTTCAGGTGAATTGATTGGTAATTTATACACTCTTAAACCAAAATCTCCCACGATGTAAATAGAAGTAAATAACTCATGTTGGTGCAATTGACCCAAGTGTGATAAGGTAGATCATGGGTTTTAATGTGTGTGTCAATATGATTAAGTTAGGGTTTCATATTGATCTAATATGTGTATGTGAGTGTGCAGGTTTGCAAGATACACATAGACTTAGTTTGATGTCTTCGGGTTCGATGAAGGATGGCATGGGGAGACGAGCCGTAGGCTTGCATGCATTTGAGGGACCATGGACAAAACAGGGATGATAAGCCGAGGGAAGCGAACTTCGAGGCATACGCAAAGGATGACATGGGGATACGAGCCGTGGGCTTGCATGCATCCGAGGGACGAGAGCCAAAGTCGAAGAAGACTTGAAGGCAACAGGTCGAGGCTGCTGAATGAAGAGTCAGCTAAGTCGTGAGGATTCGAGTGTTGAGAGAATTGCACTCGGGAAGGGAAATCCTAGGGTTCGAGTGTTGAGAGAATTGTACTCGGGAAGGGAAACCTTAAGTTTGGAAAGGTGGCAGTCGACTGATGCTTGGATCAGTCGACTGATGTAGAGCACAGAAAGATTAGTCGACTGATCCTACGATCAGTCGACTGGTGTCGGCCAGAATTTGAATCGTCAGGCTGTGACATTCAAATTCGCGAGAACCAAACGACTGGTGTTAGCACCAGTCGAATGGTAACGGTCAGAACAGTATCGAGCACTATTTATGAGGGCTCATTTTTGGCTATTTCATCTTGGCGAAACAAGCTTGGGTAAAGCATGTTAGTAGCCTACAAGTGCTCAGAAGTTGTCAAGGGATTATGGCGAGGTTTCTCCACCCACAAGGAGCGACAAGAGCTAGCCGGAGGTCTTCCGGGGAGTCATCCACCGACGGATCGGGATCGTCCACCTTACGGACCGCCGTGGAGTAGGAGTATCATCTCCGAACCATGTAAAGGTGTAGTGTTAGCATTGTTTTAGTTTATTGTTCTAGTTTTCCGCTTGCGCTTGCTAACACGTGTAGGAAGAAGATCGAAAAGTAGCTATTCACCCCCTTTAGCTAAACGACAAGGTCCCAACAACTCATCGTCTAACCATAAGAGAAAAGAACCTTCAAAGATGAACCAAACATATCTTTGGCATCTAAGACTTGGTCATATTAACCTTAGTAGGATTCAAAGGTTGATAGCCGATGGACCCTTGGGTTCATTGGTGGTGGAAGACTTCCCAACCTGTGAATCTTGATTGGAAGGTAAGATGACCAAGAGGTCTTTCAAGGCCAAGGGGTACAGAGCCAAGGATGTGTTGAAATTGGTTCATTCTGATTTGTGTGGTCCTATGTTTATCCAGGCTAGAGGTGGCTTTGAATACTTCGTCTCTTTTATAGATGATTAGTCAGGTATGGGTACATTTACTTGATGCGCCGCAAGTCTGAATGCTTTGATAAGTTCAAAGAATTCAAGGCTGATGTGGAGAAACATCAAGGTAAAAATATCAAGACACTACGATTTGATCGTGGTGGTGAGTACCTCTTAGGAGTGTTTAGGAATTATTTATCAGAGGCTGGGATTTAATCCCAATTGTCTACACCTGGTACGCCCCAACAGAACGGTGTAGCGAAGCAAAGGAATAGGACTCTTATGGAGATGGTTAGATCGATAATGAGTTACTCCGAGTTGCCAGATTCGTTCTGAGGATATGCTCTGGAAACGACAGTGTACATACTGAACTTGGTACCATCTAAGTCAGTACCCTCTACTCCCACAGAATTGTGGACTGGACGAAAGCCTAATCTAAGACATATTCGGATTTGGGGTAGTCCAGCATATGTGGTGAAGGGAGATACTGATAAGTTGGAATCTCGTACAGAAGTACGCTTGTCCGTAGGCTATCCTAGAAGAACGAAAGGTGGTTTATTCTATAGTCCTAAGGATCAGAGGGTGATCATCAGCATGAATGCCCGATTCTTAGAGGAAGACTATGTGATAAACCACAAGCCCACGAGTAGGATTATTCTTGAGGAATTAAAAGGGGGAAGTTCCAGCTTCAGTACCAACTGTACAAGAGGACATACCACAAGTCACTGCACCGCATGTGATAACCGGTTTAAGTCGCACTACGGTTTCAATTAATTTTCTCGTTTCAAGCAATTATGTAGTAATAGTTGAACCCGAATCGTCTCTCAAGGACCCAATATGATGCATGCACTTTTTTGATCTATAAAAAATAGTAAATTACAGAAAAATGAAAGCTAGCTAAACCAAACATGTTTTCTTGGGTTTTGAGGATAACAAAATAATTAAACTTAGCTATCAACTTCCACCTAATAGACTTAACTACTCGGATTTGAAGTATTAAGCTAACTAAATGTAGATGACAGCAAAAGAACACTCACAACTAGGAAATTTCAGCAAGGATTCATCTAAAACTCCTAACTAGAAGGCAAGCAATTTCATACTCAAGAACATGTTTGATAGGAGCAATTAAACAAACACCTTGCATTCAAGTAATAAAAGGTTGAAAACCTGGAAAAATTCTGCAAAAGGCAGGCTGTAAAACTAGGAAACTAAGCTGGAAAACTCGGTTCTTAAGCTGGGAATAAATCAGAAATTCGAAATCAAGTGAGGGGAAAGTGCAGGTTGTGTTCTACAGCAAGTAAAAGGAAAGAAACAAGCACAATGAGGCTGAAAAATGCTGTCCGGTGGAGGAAAACTCTACTCCGATGAAGCTGATCACTTCCCAGCCGGATTGGAAGATGGAATGGGCTGTGGAGTTGAGGAACCGAGCTTGTCCAAGTTGCTCATCAGAGAAAAATCGATCCAGGTCTCAATCGGATCCCTCCTTCCATGGCTGCGTGAACCTTGAGCCTTCTCCTCTTCCCCAACCGGCTGCCCTCCCTTCCATCCCCTTGATGAGTGGGCAAGATTGCTTGCAGAAATTTCCATCAACTTAAGTGCCTAGATCCAAGTGGAGGGTTGTGATTAGATCACCTTTATGGATTCATCTTAGCCCTTGATGTGCCATTTTGATCTTTTGATGCACAAGCTGTCCAAACATCAAGTATAATGAAATATGAGTGTAAAAAATGTAGGAAAATTAATTAACCAATGAAAATGCACCCTATTAATAATTATGCATAATTTAATAAACAAATACACACCTAGAGCCCCAAATTTCCCCACTAATGGCACAAAAAATTATCCATCAAGTTGTTAATTATCACTCCCCCACACCTACTCTTTGCACGACTCGAGCAAAATGAAAACCAAGTTTATTGACTTAGGCAAGTTCACATAGCATGGAGGAAATCATATAGTGGTAATTATTCAAGATCATCAAGCATTTTGGAACCAAGTCCACATCAATTCCAATCTCACACTAGCCAATTGGTAGTGGTGAATTCATCCAGTCAATAGATCAAGCATGAAACTATCATAGGACTATCCCTAACTCTCAAAACTCAATAAGTAGTGGAGTTCCACTTAAGAATCATTATGCTTCTTCACTATCATAAGTTTGCTCACCCCCTGATTTTCACCAAAAGAATGCATTTGACACATACAATAAATAGAGCTTATTAATGGAGGAGATGAAACTGTAAGGAAAGTAAACAAGAAGAAAATTTCTGCTACTAAGTGAAGAATTCAGTGGGGCAAAGCAAAAGGAAGCATTAGATTATGGAACTCAATGAATTAGTTAGCTTGCATGTGAACTCATCTTATCACCCCCATTAAAACAGATGCCTTTGATTGAATTGAGTGTTTCTGATCTGGCTGAGTATTTCTGATCAGACTGAGTGTCCAGTCAGACTGTCACGCCCCGAGACCCAGGAGCCGCTGTTCCAATATAAAATCGGACAGCACCTCCCCTGTCCGGCGGACAATTTACACATACAAACAGATAAATATTTCACAACCACGCAGTTAAATGGCCTCAGGCCTCCAATCCATGCAGAAATAGCAGTTATAAGACTATAACTATCGTAAAACCAAAATACGATCTCACCTGAGCTGCCAGGGGGCAGGAACAAAGCCAAAACCCCACGAAGTCCAACATAGGACTCAAAAGTACAATACCATCGAATAAAACATGAATACATGTTCGAAACCTGGCAACGGAAGCAAAATGTATACTACAAGGTCCATAACCAAAACAACGTAAATATAAAACCAAGCAGGGCTCCTCTGGAGCTGGGGACTGGCTGCTAGGGATCTCCTGGCAGGCATCAACCTGAAATAAAATGTATGGCAACGGGGTGAGTTCATAACTCAGCGAATACCCAAGAGATATGCATAGAAAGTTATACTAACAACAAGAGTTCAGCTAATACAGTCTCATAACAACAATAGGGAAAGACTGGAACTGAAAATACTGGGTAAGTACATACCTGAATCCATCTAACCTGGAAAGAGGGTAATAAGTACCAAGGGAATATCAAAAGACATATAATCTCAGATAACAAGTCTCCAGAATATGCATGTCAAATAAGTGCAGCAATCAAGTGCAGCAAACAATGCACGATGCAAAATATGCACATGGTGCAATGCCATGGTCACCCCATAACACCAGTCAAGCCACCGAGACAGGCGATACTGTGTCGGCCGAGTGGAGTAGAGCTGTGACACTGTCCGCACTCTGCCATCACTGCTCCTGAGTGACCGAGTGGACAGGATGCTGGTGGAGCTATCGCTCCGCCCCATGTATATATGGGGGAGATATCTCTCTCATCTTCTCTGGTCTATGGGTAGAGAAGGGATCCCTGCTTGCTACCACGCTCTGAAACCACTACCCCTGAGCGGACGAGCGGAGCAATACAGAGCAAATGCACACACCCAGCGGTATCCACTAACCCATGAGTGGCCGTGTGTGCATATCATGTGCCGGAAGACGATTAGGCTCAACCACAAGGGAGTCGCTGATCGCCGGCATGCAACAATGCAAGGATGGTGTATGATAGATACACATACCTCCCTCCCCAAGTCCTCAGTATACTAAGTCTCAGTCTGAAATCCTACAACAGGAAATACAGGTAACCTACAAGGTATACTGGCTGAAAACTACAGATCCCTCAAGGTCAAAGACAGGGGATACAACACGATCTCTAAGCATACATATAGATATGACAATACCTGAGACTGTATGGAACTACAACATAGTAACTCAGGGATAAACCACAGGTATCTAGGATCGACATAATAAACAGGGATAACCAACAAGTATCCAGAACAGGCATAATAACCAGGGATAAACAACAAGTATCCAGAACAGGCATAATAAACAGGGATAGCATATAATCTTACTGCTATCTATAACAGTCTATGCATAATAAGATGACAATATCATAAAGATAAGTCCAAGGGTACCCGCCTCCAAGTGGAGTCTGTATCGAGTGAGAACCTCTCGTCCTATAATCAGCAACGATAGATCCAATCAATGCCCTGTATCCATAAATCATACTATAAGTCATCATTACAATTGATGCTAACTAGACTAGACACCAAGTCGTATCCGGATTAACCAAATCTGACCAAAGTCTGGTTTACCCCAATACTGAACCCTGCAATTAAGCTAACCCTATGTAGCAAACACCCAACTGTTTCGCTCCATTGAAACACCTTTTTAAATCAAAACAACCTATCAACATAAATTAAACACTTACCCAACAATAGGATCGAATATACTACATTGTCATCAACCTACTGATCAAGAATAAAGATCAAAGCCCTTTACTAGCAATCCAACACAGCTCATCCATTCAATCGTCAAATTCAAATTCACAAAACTTACCTATTGCTTTAAATTGGACTAAATAGCCACAACTACACTAATCAACTCTAATCAAACCCAATCTCACAACATCAACACAACCATTATCCCACCTATCACAATCCACAGGTTAAGCACAGAACAAAGGGGGCAAGGGCAGATCAACCCATTCCCCCTTTTCTAGCCAAATCAGAGACCATAGGAAGGAAGAAAGACATTAAGCTATTACCATAGTTCCTTACCTCAATTCTCTGGAGATTCCAAAGCCCGAACTCTTCTTCCCAGCTCCGAGACAAAACCTCACAGTGGGTTGGAGCAGAAGATGAAGAAATGGAGTTCAATTCCAATTCCAATTCCAATTCCAATTCCAATTCAGGGAATCAGACCTGCCATCACAATCAGTTCGAATTCACAACTTCGCATCCATTTGCTCCATTCCAGATCAAATCAACTAGAGGATCCCTTACCTGAGTTGCTACCGGCGTCGCTCTCTTGAACCAAGACCAACCACGGATCAGCGACGTATCGACTCTCGAGTTCCTGACTAGGTGAACCCTAGCTCACCTCTGACGAGGCTCCGGCCGCGCGAGGGTATCATCGGCCGGCTGGACCCTAGCTCACGCTCGCTAGATGGTTTGGGGGCTCGTGGAGTCGAAATTCAGCAGCTTGCTAGATCTCAAGGCAAGGTTCGCCGAAGAGATGGAAGACGAAGAGAAAGGCAGCTTCGATTGTGATCGAGAGGAGGCGAGGAAGGAAATCGAGTGGCTTGCGACGGGTTCTCAGTGGTCTAGGGCAAACACGAGTGAGGGAGGCTATAAGTGAGGAAATTTTGCGAAAAAACCCCTTCAACCTTTGGAAATCCCGCAACTGCCCTTACCTAATAAGAACTCTTGTTTCTTAGCCCCTCATTTTTGACTAATCCCATATCAACCCTTAACAATTGATGCATGTTCACAGATCAGCCTTTAAAACTTAAGTTTTAAAGCGATATAACCCTCTAACTCTAGTTTGGGTTTCGGAAATTGTAAATCTTCTTCCGAAAAATTTTCTGGATCACGTCAAAAGTGTCGGATTTAACATTCTCCCCCACTAATAAAAATTTGGTCCCCAAATTTTCTCATTCCTCATACGGCACACATTTGCAGCTAAACTTGTCCGTACACATCATGAGTAACCACTTCATCTGATACCCTAAGGTTACACTGCTGCGAAGCAACTGGAGTTATCAATCCAGAGGTAATCATCCGATAACCAGATACAACCGAATAACCAATCATTCATCACAACTATCCAGGATACTTAATCATAAGATCACTGGCCCTAAGTCTACACTCCGATCCTTGAACGTAAAACGTTCAAATTCATGAATATCACTCAAGTATCATCAAATCAATAACATCCTCTGAATATCCCAAGTCAGATATATTTATATATATATCCTCCAATAAACCGTCAACAGATAACATATAATTTAAAGATTGTTCCAATATGTCGTACCATATGCTGCTATCAATAACAGACTTCTAAATATCAACCACCGAAAGATCATTTATCCACCCCATGATCCATCAAAAAGCTACAAATTCGGTAGGTCCATATCCACTAACAGAATCCTCAAAATACAACATATTCATGGAGATTTATCAATTTCAATCCACCGCTCAACACCAACAAGAAAATCCACGGTAATAACAACCTTATCATCCGTGAACTAATAGGTCCACGATAAAATCATAATAACCGAAAACCAATGGTCATCTTTGACCTCCTAATTAATGTCCAATATCTCACTGGAAGATAAGGATACAACCAACTCCACATCCTCCGCACCCTAGCGAGTCGTACATCCCGATGCACCATCGAGATTATCCAACCATATACACACAATCTATGAGTCAGAATCCCTCATAGACTAGCATAGCAACCAGCGAGTCACAACGACTGGCGACTCGTAACCCAATACAGTCCAATTCCTTCACTCCCTAGTCAAAACCCTCTAAGATCCTACTCCATAACAAGGAGCTAGAGACATGTTATCTCTTAGGAGTATCTCCACATACTCATGAGACAATTCCTTTATTTCCGAATGGGTCGTCCTCGGCATCTTCCACCTAAAGATGGTCTAGCCTCGTAAGTGATTCGCCTCAGTGCAAATCATAAGTACGAAGGTACCGCCTTGGTTATCCAACCCAAGTACACGCGATAACCCATAGGTGTCAAGCAATTAGCTTCACACTTTTCTGTATCGGCTCAAATTACCCATCAAACTGTACCTTCTAGGTCATCAACCAGGTACAGGTGATCCACGATCAAAGTCCTCATGGAATAAAATATGTCAACCCTCTACTAACAATGATAATATGCAGCACAGGTTACTCTTCTACATCAATGTAGATCATATATCCTAAACGTGCCTTCCAGGTCACCTAACCAGGCACAAACAACTCAAAGGTCTGAAACTCCTTCAACTAGAGTATGTCGATCCTATACTGATCGAGTCAACCAGGGTAGACAATCCTAGTTCTCGGTCAGCTAATAATAGTTAGAACACGTACTATCAATAGTACGATCTAAAAAAAAAACAAAATCCTTATCCTCCAATAGATTGCCGACATATTCGACCTTAGCTTTCCGACTCAACAATCGGTGTCACTAGAGAATTTAACATTCTCGACTCCAAAATCTGATCCGCAACATGTCACTAATCACCCACATGAACGATCACGAAGAATATAGATTGACAACATGTCAATCAAACTAAATCCAGTCTACATATATCTATCCATCCAATAAGAATATATGATTCCACCATACTGGGATAATCTAACCAATCCAAACTCTAATAGTGAATACTAAAAGTAAGATAGGTCCAGAAGATATACCTCTTGCCGCCTGGAGATGTCCCGTTGCCGCCAGGTCCCATAGTCCAAATCACGCCGTGACACGACTCCGAAAATCCGACATGTACTCGAGTAGACTCATCTAACCCGAGCTCCGACACCTACCGAGTAGGTATCAGATTTAACTCCGACAAATCACGAATCGATGGTATCCCACATCCTGGGCTTGATACCAAAAATAAATTGGTATCAGATAAACACTGAAAAATCCGAAAACACGTAGGCATCGAAACCTACGCTCTGATACCAAAATAAATTGTCACGCCCCGAGACCCAGGAGCCGCTGTTCCAATATAAAATCGGACAGCACCTCCCCTGTCCGGCGGACAATTTACACATACAAACAGATAAATATTTCACAACCACGCAGTTAAATGGCCTCAGGCCTCCAATCCATGCAGAAATAGCAGTTATAAGACTATAACTATCGTAAAACCAAAATACGATCTCACCTGAGCTGCCAGGGGGCAGGAACAAAGCCAAAACCCCACGAAGTCCAACATAGGACTCAAAAGTACAATACCATCGAATAAAACATGAATACATGTTCGAAACCTAGCAACGGAAGCAAAATGTATACTACAAGGTCCATAACCAAAACAACGTAAATATAAAACCAAGCAGGGCTCCTCTGGAGCTGGGGACTGGCTGCTAGGGATCTCCTGGCAGGCATCAACCTGAAATAAAATGTATGGCAACGGGGTGAGTCCATAACTCAGCGAATACCCAAGAGATATGCATAGAAAGTTATACTAACAACAAGAGTTCAGCTAATACAGTCTCATAACAACAATAGGGAAAGACTGGAACTGAAAATACTGGGTAAGTACATACCTGAATCCATCTAACCTGGAAAGAGGGTAATAAGTACCAAGGGAATATCAAAAGACATATAATCTCAGATAACAAGTCTCCAGAATATGCATGTCAAATAAGTGCAGCAATCAAGTGCAGCAAACAATGCACGATGCAAAATATGCACATGGTGCAATGCCATGGTCACCCCCTAACACCAGTCAAGCCACCGAGACAGGCGATACTGTGTCGGCCGAGTGGAGTAGAGCTGTGACACTGTCCGCACTCTGCCATCACTGCTCCTGAGTGACCGAGTGGACAGGATGCTGGTGGAGCTATCGCTCCGCCCCATGTATATATGGGCGAGATATCTCTCTCATCTTCTCTGGTCTATGGGTAGAGAAGGGATCCCTGCTTGCTACCACGCTCTGAAACCACTATCCCTGAGCGGACGAGCGGAGCAATACAGAGCAAATGCACACACCCAGCGGTATCCACTAACCCATGAGTGGCCGTGTGTGCATATCATGTGCCGGAAGACGATTAGGCTCAACCACAAGGGAGTCGCTGATCGCCGGCATGCAACAATGCAAGGATGGTGTATGATAGATACACATACCTCCCTCCCCAAGTCCTCAGTATACTAAGTCTCAGTCTGAAATCCTACAACAGGAAATACAGGTAACCTACAAGGTATACTGGCTGAAAACTACAGATCCCTCAAGGTCAAAGACAGGGGATACAACACGATCTCTAAGCATACATATAGATATGACAATACCTGAGACTGTATGGAACTACAACATAGTAACTCAGGGATAAACCACAGGTATCTAGGATCGACATAATAAACAGGGATAACCAACAAGTATCCAGAACAGGCATAATAACCAGGGATAAACAACAAGTATCCAGAACAGGCATAATAAACAGGGATAGCATATAATCTTACTGCTATCTATAACAGTCTATGCATAATAAGATGACAATATCATAAAGATAAGTCAAAGGGTACCCGCCTCCAAGTGGAGTCTGTATCGAGTGAGAACCTCTCGTCCTATAATCAGCAACGATAGATCCAATCAATGCCCTGTATCCATAAATCATACTATAAGTCATCATTACAATTGATGCTAACTAGACTAGACACCAAGTCGTATCCGGATTAACCAAATCTGACCAAAGTCTGGTTTACCCCAATACTGAACCCTGCAATTAAGCTAACCCTATGTAGCAAACACCCAACTGTTTCGCTCCATTGAAACACCTTTTTAAATCAAAACAACCTATCAACATAAATTAAACACTTACCCAACAATAGGATCGAATACACTACATTGTCATCAACCTACTGATCAAGAATAAAGATCAAATCCCTTTACTAGCAATCCAACACAGCTCATCCATTCAATCGTCAAATTCAAATTCACAAAACTTACCTATTGCTTTAAATTGGACTAAATAGCCACAACTACACTAATCAACTCTAATCAAACCCAATCTCACAACATCAACACAACCATTATCCCACCTATCACAATCCACAGGTTAAGCACAGAACAAAGGGGGCAAGGGCAGATCAACCCATTCCCCCTTTTCTAGCCAAATCAGAGACCATAGGAAGGAAGAAAGACATTAAGCTATTACCATAGTTCCTTACCTCAATTCTCTGGAGATTCCAAAGCCCGAACTCTTCTTCCCAGCTCCGAGACAAAACCTCACAGTGGGTTGGAGCAGAAGATGAAGAAATGGAGTTCAATTCCAATTCCAATTCCAATTCCAATTCAGGGAATCAGACCTGCCATCACAATCAGTTCGAATTCACAACTTCGCATCCATTTGCTCCATTCCAGATCAAATCAACTAGAGGATCCCTTACCTGAGTTGCTACCGACGTCGCTCTCTTGAACCAAGACCAACCACGGATCAGCGACGTATCGACTCTCGAGTTCCTGACTAGGTGAACCCTAGCTCACCTCCGACGAGGCTCCGGCCGCGCGAGGGTATCATCGGCCGGCTGGACCCTAGCTCACGCTCGCTAGATGGTTTGGGGGCTCGTGGAGTCGAAATTCAGCAGCTTGCTAGATCTCAAGGCAAGGTTCGCCGGAGAGATGGAAGACGAAGAGAAAGGCGGCTTCGATTGTGATCGAGAGGAGGCGAGGAAGGAAATCGAGTGGCTTGCGGCGGGTTCTCAGTGGTCTAGGGCAAACACGAGTGAGGGAGGCTATAAGTGAGGAAATTTTGCGAAAAAACCCCTTCAACCTTTGGAAATCCCGCAACTGCCCTTACCTAATAAGAACTCTTGTTTCTTAGCCCCTCATTTTTGACTAATCCCATATCAACCCTTAACAATTGATGCATGTTCACAGATCAGCCTTTAAAACTTAAGTTTTAAAGCGATATAACCCTCTAACTCTAGTTTGGGTTTCGGAAATTGTAAATCTTCTTCCGAAAAATTTTCTGGATCACGTCAAAAGTGTCGGATTTAACACAGACACCTCCCTGATCGGTCTGAGGATCGATCAAGCACCTCCCTGATCAGTCTGAGGACCGATCAGGGTCTGATCAGTAGCTGAAATTCGGAGTTCTTCTGTGTCAACCTCTTCTGATCGGTCACGGGACCGATCAGGCTTTCCCTGATCGGATTGGAGACCGATCAAGGCGCCAACATAATGAAATGTACAGAATCTGAAACTGTCTTCTGCCAAAGTTTTGCTTCT
Organism: Boesenbergia rotunda; assembly: GCA_024364735.1. Lineage (NCBI taxonomy): Eukaryota > Viridiplantae > Streptophyta > Magnoliopsida > Zingiberales > Zingiberaceae > Boesenbergia > Boesenbergia rotunda. Next base: position 22,128 of record JAGFNQ010006478.1, read on the forward strand.
TCCAACCACTAACTCACTTTTAAATTCAATTGGCTCCTTGTTCACCACTTCAAATTCAGAAATCTAACCATCACTTTCTTCCACGTAATGTTTCTCTTTTCTTTTCTTTTTCTCTTTTTTTTTCTTCTTCTTCCTTCCCTCTTTTCACTTCTGATTAGATGCTAGTAGTTAAGTCCTTGTCAACCCGAGTAAGTGGAAGAATCAACAACTTCAAAATCTTGAAAATTTGCTTGCAACGGCTGTAATGTTCAGTTCCAGCAATTTTAGTTTCACTCAAAGGTTGACTCCGAGAACTTGAACTGCACTCATTCCATTTTATTTCATATTATTTTTTTATTTTTTTTATTTATTTTTGAATACAAATGAAGATACTGCATAGTTCTTGAAGACTACCATGCCTTTAGCTTTGAAGCTTTAAATTCCTCATTCTAAGTCCAAATCACATCCTTCTTGAAATGCTTAAAACTTACATTGTCATCCACATGGAGGAATTTCTGATTGGGTTTGTCAAGACTTGGCACACAATAGATTAGATTCCATCCTTGCCTATGTATCAATATTCCTTATCATGCAGTGAATCCCTTCATTACTGCTTCCAAACAGCTACACGCATTCGCTGACATGTGCCCATCAATTGGGTAACCAATGAGCCTTTCTTAGCTCCAAAATCCACTAGTCCACTGCCTTGCTATTTGACAAAAATGTAGTAAAAACAGAATTCATATCCTTGGCAATAAAAGCATTTTGCTATCTCTTTATATTTGTATGGATAAAAACCAACTCACTCTCAGCAATTAAGCACTTGATAATGTTCCGGCAGTATTAAAATCCTTACTTCAACACATGCAAAAGAAAAAAAACCAGAGTTCATCCAATATTCATCTCTAAAATTCAGCTCAAATAATTTCACCATTCAAGACCAAAAAGCAAAGAAGATGAACCAATCCTCATGAACCGTTGCAAAAAAAACTTTAAGAGATTTGGGAATAAGCTTACTCTCTTCATTCACAGTTCTAGGTAACTAATGATTCCATTGTCTATCACATATACTTCATTGGAAGGAAAGTTTTAAGCTCATCACTGAAGTTAGTCACTCACACCAACATTTCAAAGCTTTCTTACCAACAGCAACAGCAATCATTTTCATACTAACTAGTGGTCCTCTCTAGGAACAATATTAATCTATGGTAGACAACAAGTGGTCCTCTCTAGGAACAATATTAATCATGCTCAATCCAATATTAGAATCCTTCACCAACCAACGACTAGATGCAAGTTGAGAACTAACTAAGTCATGATATCCATGACTCAATGATCTAAATATTTTTTTTCACTTTATGATTCCTCCAATGCATAGAAAAACTTAAGAGAAGTGCTACTTGCAACTAACAAAGCAAATCACGAGAAAATCATAATGTATGTACAGAAAGGAAAAGCACAAAACGGACTCCCCTCTAAGTTGGATAGATCGCATGGGTTCCCTCCATGCCCTCGTGGTAATTCTTCAATTGATGTCCATTCACCTGGAAGGTCGTGCCCGCCATGTCCTATATCTCAATAACACCAAAGGGAAACACATTACACTACAAGAAAAAAGCTAAACAACAACGCTTTTTACGCGTTGTCTATGTGACTTAAAAAGCGTTGTTAAAAGCACTATTGTTAAAAGTCTGTTCAAAGACAACACTTAAAAAAGCGTTATCAATTTGTACAAAAACAACGCTTTTGTAATGTTTAAAAAGCGTTGTTTTTTATAAAGACAATATTTTTGCAACACTTAAACAACGTTGTTGATTTTTACAAAGACCACACTTTTGCAACGTTTATAAAACGTTGTCATTTTTTTCCAGGACAAAGCTTTTACAACGCTTAAAAAGCGTTGTCATTTATTACAAGGTCAAAGTTTTTACAATGCTTAAAAAGCATCCACAATCATTTTTAAAATATAACTATTTAACAAAAAATACAACTTCATATTATCCAAACAAAAAATATATATGGTCGCACAATCCTCAAATTAACTTTATATTCATATTAAGTTTAACAAGATCATCATCAAAACATCCTTCACCGGTAGCTATGACACTTTTCTTTGGCCTCAACTTCTCAAGCTCTTTAACTATGATTTAACACTGCATCAAAATACAAATTCGTGTTAGAGATTCTGTGTGAATGAGATAAACGACATTGATAAAATCCATAAGCAAGTTAAATGTTGGATCCGTGGTGAAATAGTCGTCAAAGGTACTTACTTTTCGATCCGTGGTGAACTTTGCTGATGGCTTCTTCAATATTGGATGAACATCATCTAAGCAAGGAAAAAAAAATCAGCCCTATATCAAGCATAAACTTGTAACTAATAAAATAGAAAAGCGATTTATGAAACATGGATCTCAAAATGAAACATGTAACAACATACATTTCACAATTCATATGTTTGCTTTAAATGAATGTGAAAATGATGGTCATCATTCCATAAACTTAAATCTAAATAGAATTATGGCAACGATCATTACATATCTACTCATAAATATGATCTTGTATACATTTCGCCAACTCGGACCGCACCTCATCAATTTCTTCTCGAGAATACTCTGCTTTTGTGAACTATGAACACACACAAATTACGTTAATAGAAAAAATAATCAAAACTCACTTTGTAAATTTTAAATAGTTTATTTCAAATAATTTGATTTGAGTTAATGCAAAATAAGAATGAGCAAGATTTGCTTCAACAGCGAGAGCAATCTGCCAATCCTCAAACAAATTAGGATAACCTTCAGGATCAGCCAAAGAATCTGCAGCTTTTGGATTGACCTTTAAAATTTTAAGAGTTAGGGTAAGAATGAGCGAACTTGATAAGAAAATTACCAAGTAAACTTAAGCAGATCAAACAATAAATATCTCCAACTTTTCCCTCAAATATTATCTTAAAACTAAAGGACAAATAACTTGAAAAAAAGAGATTGGTGAAAAAAAGAAGCATACCTTACTAAGATCCTTTTTCCAAATTGAAACAATCTTTGAGACTTGGCTTGGTAGATATGATCTTGCCATTAGTGCAGCTTCTGGATTGCGATTACTGCAAAACATAGGGGTTTAATAGTGTGCAAGAAACTATGATGTAGGGGAAAAAAATAGTATACATAGCAGATTAGTTATTAACAGCTACAAAATTAAATTACCTGTCCACCAATAACTGAAGGCAATCTTCCAATTTACCTAAAATGAATAGGCAAAGAAATGACACATTATTCTTTCCTTGCTCTTTTGCAAGAGATGAAAGTTCAGTTATCCCTTCAGCATCACCAAGAGCCGAATAAAGGAGCAACAATCCACTTAAATCCATAGCATGCAACAGGCATTCTTCAGCCATCTATAGCTGTGAACCAAGGAAATCTAGTGAACAATTGCACTATAACAATTGTCAAAAACAATATTAAGCTAACAAAAAACTTCCAAAATTGATGCACACTACTTTAGTATGATGTAAATGACTATACCACTAAACATGTAATGCGCACAAGCAGGGCATACAAGAAAATATAACAATCCTATGCTGGGAGTAGTCAAATACTATCATAGTTGAGTTATGCCATGAGATAAAGCATACAACACGAAATCTGATAGAATCCCAATAGTTTTACCGTGTTGTCGAAAAGCTCGCCAGCCAATCTTAGTGAGACGTAAAATAAGAATCATTTTAATGTGAAAAATAAGAAGCATTTTAATGTGAACAAGCTTAATCCTAGAGTCCCAAAAGCTCATCTCATACATCATAAGTCATATTAAAAGAAAACTAATCAAAATATCATCACATTCTTCTCGCATTTGCTTTGACTTGTTTCCACCACACCATAGCCTTCGGTAAGCCACTCTTCTCTACTTGCACAGTTGCACTCATGTTTATTGCTATGTACGAGTAAGATATCCATCACAGGGATGAAACTAAGTATGCAACATATCATTTCTAAATAAACTGTAAGAAGGGCTCAAAATGTTGAATGTCTCATTGCCAATTTTAACTAATTGGATTATTTAGGGCCATTCAACAAGATCAACATATCTTGTGAATACAAGGGGGTTCCCTATGAGTGCCTACCACTACCAAGACTAGGTGGAGAACGAAAAAAAGGAAGAAGAATAAGAAGTAAAAGAAAACTTACCCCAACCCATACACTGCATCCAATCTAGGGTTCATTATATGCGCCAATGATATCCCTCAACAGCCTATCTCATTGCATGTTGGAACTTCCACAAGGCTACCCTCCAAGATAGCCACCACATAATCACCATTAGGCATGATTCAACCACGCCCATGAACGATTGCCCTGTTACCACATAATCACCATTAGCCTATCCTCTTGCTTCCGCGGAGAAGAGAACCGCACGGAAGAGGGATTGCGTGGAAAACCTACCGTCGGCGGTGGCTTAGGGGGTGGTTGAAACGAGGAGGAAGAGGAGAAGAAGAGGGAAAGTCGGCTTGTACTCGTTGCGATCGAGAGCAACAGGAGGGATTCGCGTGTGGCGTTCCTGTGGCTTGCTCCGCGTGCACGAAGAGGGTGGCGTCGAGCGGAGCTCAGCGGCGTCGGGCGAGAGGGAGAAAAGGAAAGGAGCGGGGAAAGAGGAGGGGTCGGGTTTAGGGTTCGGCGGAAGGTTTTTATATTTTTTTTTTTTATTTTAAATTATCCTACTTTTTCTTTGATTATTATATATTGGTATATGTATAATTTAATATTTAAGTATAATTTTTGAGATTGAGTACTAATTAAGAAATTTGAGTACAAGTTCGATGATCTCATGTAAAAATCTTGATGTCGTGAGTATAAAAGAGTGAAAACTCAGTATACATTATAAATATTTGAGTATAAATTGTTTAAAATTGAGTACTAATTTAAGAAATTTGAGTATAAAATTTCGACGACCCCTCATATGAAAATCTTGATGTGGTGGATGCAACTTAAATACTCAAATTTTTAAATTTTATACTCAAAATTTTTAAAATAATACTCAATCTAAATCAATTCATACTTAAATTTTGATAATGTATACTGAAATTTTTATTATATATTGAAACAATGTATACTCAAATTTTTTCAAATAATACTCAAATTTCTTAAATTAGTACTCAATCTCAAACAATTTATACTCAAATCTTTACGATTTATACTGAATTTTTACTCTTTTATACTGATAAAAAAAAATAACACACAAAACTGTCTTGTCAATCCCATCAGGGAGTGCATGCAAAGACATTTTTGGTTGGGGAGTGCATGCAAAGCCCACTTTGATGTTGGGGAGTTTTCTCAAATTTTCCCTTATTTATATATATAAATATATTTCAAAAATTAAACTTTTTCTTAAATAATTTATAATTGGCAATTTTCCCTGTAAATATTTTTAAAAATTCAGAAAAAATATTCTAAAATCTTTCATATGACTGTTTCTAATTTTTAACCTTCTATTTATGATGATTGTATATAAATTTATATATATTCCTATATATATATATATATATTTATATATATTATTTTATTCTATACATTTATTTACTATTATAATTATTTTTTATTTTTTACCCGTATTTTACACTACAAGCTGGCGACCTTGGCTGGCTTCGCGTGCTCGAAGAGAGGGTGACTACAAGACGGCGACTTGTTGTGTTGGCGTCGAGCTTGCGTCGAGGAGAAGAGCTTCACGGGACCAATTTTCCCTGCAAATATTTCTCAAAATTCAGAAAAATTATTCCAAAATTTTCTGTATAACTGTTTCAAATTTTTAACCTCCTATTCCGTATTTATTTTGGTTTTAAAAAAATTATTCATACATTCCATTTTTAATTGATTTAATATATCTGTGGCTATATATTATCTATACTCACAGTTTGTATATGTGTAGCTAAAGCTTACCGTGGGTATATGACAATTTTCTTGTAGTGATAGTATTTTTATATATGTGTATATATATATTTGTATGTGTATATATATGTTTTTATTTATTTATTAATTATTATTTTTATTTTTAATATATTTTATTTTATTTTTCTTACACTGTATTTTACATAGACAAAACTTGCTAAAGTTTTATTATTATAGATACTAAAAAAATACTCAAACACAACGCTTTTTGAAAAGCGTTGTCTTTGATCTAAAAAAAGGCCAATAGACAACGCGTATTTGAAAGCGTTGTCTTTAATAAGAAATAAAAAAAACATAGACAACGATTTTCACTAAAAGCGTTGTTAAAAAAAAAGACAACGCTTTTTAAAAAAAAATGTTGTCTTTCAAGTGTTGTGAAATCATAATTTTCTTGTAGTGATATAAAGAAATTTATAAAGAAAATTATAGAAATTTATTCTTTTTATGGAAATTAAAATGAACCATGAATTGGTTTAATTTTAATTTATAAAATCAATTATGAATTGATTTTTCCATGATAAGAAAATTTTATATAAATTTTATTCCATAATTAAAAGGAGAGATGTATTTGTTTTATTATAAAGTTAGTTATAATAAAATTTGGCATAACGGAATAATTCATAAAAATTTATAAGATAAATTTCTTATGAAAATTTATTCCGTTAATTCCGTTAAAAGGGAGACTTGGCAATGGAGAGACTACTATATAAAAGAACCAAAGGCAAGCCTTGAATTCCAATTGAGTTATCAAGAGATTTAGTAGCTCTCTCCCACTCCTCTCCTCCTAGGGCCGGCGCCCCCCTTCCTCATCCTAGGGCCGGCGCACACCCCTCCTAGGGCCGGCGTACCCTAGGGTTGCCGTGAGTCATCTCCACCAAGTAGGTGCCAAAGAAGAAGAAGAAGAAGCGGGTCGCAACTCCTTCCTTCCCGGAATTTTGATTCCGTTACTTGGTGGTTATTTTCCATCTTTCTCTCTTGTTTTTCTAGTTGTGCCTTTGGAGAATCTAGTAGTTCTCGTCGGCACAAAACTCGTGGCTTTGCGAAGTCATCCCGAAGAGAACTCGGCGTGGACGCGAATAGAGGCGGAGCTTCCAAGGGACGCTACGGTTGGATCTCGTCCCTTTCTTCGAGTTACGCGAGGAATAAAGTAAATTAGTTTACTTTTCTGCAAAAATTTTAATTTATGATCATGTCCACACATCATAAGGTCGCATGCTAGATACGTGGTTAAAATAATTTGAGAAATTATTTATGCTAATTCTTCCGCTGCACGTAAATATTTTAAAATTTACGAACCCGTATCCTTGTCAACATGCACCCGGTCCCAACACACAACTCATGACATATTAGCAAAAAAACCTAGATTTTCTCTAAGTATCAATAACTTATTGCTAAGCCATTGATAATCCTAATTTAGCCTCTAATTTTCCAAAATAATGCCAAAACCCCCAACTTGGCATTTCTATGGATTCTATCTTAATTGTTCCAATATTATCATGTTTGATCTCCCAAAAGTATTGTTTGACAAAATTTTACTCCTCAAGAGTAACTAACTAACTTCTTCATTTTCGAGGGTAATAATTTCTTGAAAATGTCCCAAAGTGTCAACTTCATCAGGGTTGGGTTAACTACCCTTCCAATTTGAGTTGATACTCTCTAGACCTATCTTAGGTGTGGCAAACACACTCTTAGAAACCCAAAACCTATTGATGCTCCTTGGGTGTTCTAGGTATTCACTAGGTATGACTTCCCTTGATACCTTCCTAATGATTTAACTAGGCTTTGCCAAAGCCTTAGTCATGTTAGTCTTATCTTCGTCAATCTAGAGATGACTTCCTTTGTGAACTTGACTTGACTCTTAGACCCAAATTTAGTTCCATATCTATATGGAACTCAATGATATGATGACTCTATTGGGTATAGCTTAGCGGGTTTTCCTAGCGAATACTTGGTCATCCTTGAGAGACCTCTCCATGTCTACGGATTAAAAAATTTAATCCGAATGGAGACCCGTCTCCCAACAACCATCTCGTCATCGTATCGTTCGATATGAATTACAACTTGGCCAATCACAAAGATCGTGCCTTGTAATTCTCCTAACCAAATGATTGCGGAAAAGACGATGAGTGGATCGCTGGTTTATGTGTTTATTATCGGGGTCTAAATAATTAATTATTATCTATGATTAAAAATCAATCAAAACAATAATAATCAATTATTAACCACATGAAATGACAAGAAAATCAAAGGAGCCAAGGAAGAATATATACCTTCCATTACCTTTCGATCTTCTACCATATGACCGTCCCATCTTGGACGTCGTGTGGCCGACGATCTACCAAGAACCGTGGTCACCAAGTCGATCCATTCTCCTTACGCCAACCAATCCCTAACCAAAGGGATGCCGCCGCCACTCCAAGGAAGAAGACAATCCGAACACAAACCCTACTAATCCTCTCCTTCACCGCCAGGCGAAAGTTGCACGAGAAACTTTGCTTGGAGAAGTCCAATCTGCCGTGAGCAGATTTTCTCCAATCAGCCCGAAGAAAGTTGTCGTTCTGCTCCTTTCTTGTGCTCCAAGAAAATTGCGGTGTGGCAATTTCTTCTGCTCTCCAAGATTTCTTCTCCAAGAATTTGCCGTGGCAATTTCTTTTGCTATCAGAGCCTTGGATGTCGTGAGGCAAGAATTGCCTTGGCAAGAAATTGTCGTGAGGCAATTGTAATTGCCTTGGTGGTCATGAGGCAATAATAATTGTCGTGAGGCAATTTAATTGCCTTATGCTCCAGGTAATTTCAGTGTGAGCATCAAGTTGTCGTGTGCAACTTTGATTGGAGACCGTGAGCGCCTTTGCATGGAGAAGAAATTTCTCCACCCAAAAAACACTACCGCACACCGAGGGAGAGAGAGAGAGGAGGAGGAGAAGAGGAGAGGAAAAACATAGGGTTTTCTAGTGTTCCATTTGGATTAATTGGATCAATTGGTTTCATGCCACATGGGATATATATAGGGCTATGATAGGGACCATGAGGAGGAGTTGGATGTTGGTCTGCTAATGGATCCAAACCTGATCCATTAATAAAGATCCATTCCACTAAAGGATCCTCCTTGAATTACCTCACCAACCCCCATATTTTCATATGGGCTCCATCTATTATGAGTACATCCATCCTCCCGTGTTTAAGATATCGAATGCCTGTCGATTAATTTAAATTACTGACAATTTTAATTAATTAACTTCTGACTTCTTGACTAGTACCACTCAACCTTATCATCATGTCGGATCAAATCCACCTGCAGGGTTTAACATGACGATCCTTATGAGCTCATCAAGGGGGCATCATCATCCCGACTCACCAGGACACGGATTCCGTCAATAATCAATGGCACACAATATGATTAATATTATTTTCCAACTTACCGGGCCTATCGATTTAGCAGAATAAATCTCGCCCATTGGTAAATCAAAGAAATAAATATTAACTATACGTGCCCTTTATTATTTCGGGATTTAGGGATTGTACTCCATAATAATCCGAGGTCCAATCCAATAATTAAGTCAGTACAAATTGGATGACCTCTGGTTTTGGTCCTGCTCAATGCACACAAAGCACACTAGTGTAATTCTATGGTCAAGACAAACCACACCTAATTACACTACAACCATCCTGATGGTTTGTCCAATTACATCTCGGTTGTGAGCCTCTGCTTATACTATGCAAGGAATTGATAACATGATCTTCCGTGTATCACCACATACCATGTTATTTACAATGCAAAGTAAAGGACTTTTATGCATATACTAATATAAATACGCATCTTGTATTGTTGTGATTCTCTTTTCAAAATGTAGATGATCATATATATAAAAAGAGCAAGTCTTTTAGTATACACATCTAACAGACCCATCATCCTTGGCTTTAGGTTTGTACCCCAAACCTTTGTTGCCCGTAGAGGGTCCTTGTTTTCCTAAACCTAGGTTTTGAATCTCTGATCCCTTAAATAGATTTTCTATTGTCTTAATAAATTTTCTAGTTTATCAAGTTTTGACCTCAAGACTTGATTTTCTATCATTACATCCTCAAGACTTGGTTTTCCAATATAGACTTGGTAATTTTTCTTCTTGGTCTTAGATTAGGTAGGTCTACCATTTGATGTTTTAAATTGTTCCCTAAACTTAGGTTTGGTAGTCCTAGCATGGAAAGCTTTGTATTTTTCTATAGGTTTTTCATACCTCTTATTTTCATGATAAATAGCATTGAAATGATAATAATTATTTCTAACATGCATATTATCATGATTTAAATAAGTACCATTACCTAATGGTACCTTAATTTTATTCTTGGAGGCTCCCCCTTGGTTCAAGCTCCTCCTCTTGACATTAGTCGGGTCCTTCCCCTTTGGACATTGATTCCAATAATGTCCTTGTTGATTGCATGAGATGCACACAATGTGTTTCTTATCCTTCCATACCACGGGGCCAACCTCCTTTAGCTTCTCCTTGGTTTTGGGTGTCACTTGCACCTTCTTTTTCACCAGTTTTGTAACGCCCGCTTTTTTTTTCATAAAGCGGCGTTACGTTAACATACTTAAGGCATGTAGACATCATAAGGCAGCGGAATAACTTTAACTTATACATGCCCTATTACCATTCTTAACGTAATGACATGGAAACTCGGCATAAAGACTTCATACTTAAACATCATATCGTGTCATACTTAACATCACATCATAGAGTTCCATAGGTCATTATTCCAAGCATATAAGTCAACAAAATAAAGTTCTAGCATAAACGGTAATCATAGGGTTTCCCGGGCCAAGTCACTACCACACACATGCATTCTTGCCCTCCTGCTGCTTCCATCATTGTCCCCTTGAATGATCTGCGGTATAAGGAAATAAGACTATAAGCACACAGGCTTAGTAAGACTCTTTCATACTCACAAAAACCATTCATCATCTCATAATGAGCACATGAAACATTATCATACTTGGTGCTCTACTTAGAACATAACATCTTGAATCACTTATCATATACATAGCATGACATGAACATAAACATAAATGAACATTCCTAGCATGGCATAAGACATGGCATAATCATAAACATAGTAAACATTCTAAGCATGACATAATACGTGGCATGAACATAACATAATAACATTCTAGACATGACATACTATATGGCATAAGCATAAACATAATCAACGTTCCTAGCATGGCATAATTCATGGTAAACATGGCATACTGCATGGCATAATTTATGGTATAAACATAACATCCTAAACATTCATGGCCTAATTCATGGTATAAACATAACATCCTAACCATAAGCATACTTTCTATCATAGCATATGAACATCTTCTTAGCATAATCATGGCATAGATCATTTATTCTCATGCATATTTCTTAACATGAAATGTAAGCATAAAATCTTATCAACATAGCATAGTGCATAACATGAATGAATGCATGAGTGGAATGCATATACATAAGGATGCTTAACTTTTAAAACATACTTTTAAATGCTTAAACATAATCATCATAACATCATTTGGGGTCCCCGGCTTGTACCACATACATACATCATAGTGCGCATCCCTAGCAAGTTCGAGGTCGCGAGCCCCGACCTACTAGGGTAAGGACAGCATAGTCGGTAGTCCCCGAACCGACGCGTTCTTATGGTGCCCATCCCTGTTGCACAGCTCCGGTAGTGCCAGAACCGTGGACAGCTTCGGTAGTCCAAAACCGGGACGTTCTTAAGGTGCCCATCCCTTGGACCCATACTTCGGTCTGGTACAAGCCCATACATAAAGTAAAATACTTTTCATGTTTCAACATTCATAAGACATTCATAGCATAACCATGTTACATAAAGCATGACTTAACACATGCTTGTCCTTTCGTTGTTCATTCTTATTGCATAACATCATGATGCCTGTAAGGCATGAGCATTATCTTCATTCATAAACATGGTATGCATCTTCTTTCATAATCATAACATGCATCGTTATTCATACAACATGGCATGCATCATTCTCATCATGAACATAAACATAACATACTTATCATGGCATCGTTCCTATCATGAACCTAACATAACATACCTATCATAGCATCATTCTTATCGTGAACATAACCCTATCATACTTATCATGGCATCATTCATATCCTGAACATAAACTTATCATACTTATCATGGCATCATTCATATCATGAACATACACAATAACTTAGCATGGTTCTTAACATAACATGAGCATATAACTTAGCATGGTTCTCTACATCACATAAGCATACATATGTAGGATTTCCATAACATTCTACCTACCATCCAAATACATGGTATAAGGATGTAAGGCATTCATAATAAACCCTATTAAGCATGGCATCCAATCAATACATAAAACATAAAAGCATAAAACATGGTGCTTAATCATTAGGGTTATGGTTAACATGATTTCTACCACATGTTTGATCCTATACATATAAATACTTTATGGTAAACATGAACCATCATTCTTTGAACCCTAACTCCACCCCAAACCCTAGATACAAGGCTTGGCCAAAACTTCTAGGGTGGAGTTCCATCACTTCCATAAACATGTAACATAGCATAAGGTAAAGGAACAACCATACATCATTTATGAGACCATAGGAAGTCCTTGGGGCTCATGATTAGGGTTAACCCTAACCTTTAGGCCACTTTCCTAGGGTAGGCCGAAACTTATAAGGTCATGGGGGTATGGAAAAATTCCATTAAAATCCCCAATAACTCATAAAACACTAATCACATCTTACCATGGAGCCATTGGAGCCCTTACTTGAAATAAATCTTAACTTTTACCCTATTAACCCTTCTTGGCCGAAACTTATAGAGTCTCTAGGCCATGTGAAAATTCACATAATCACCCTCCATCACCCTTATATCATGGCAACACATAAAACATATACTTGAAGTTAAAGGCTCAACCCTAACCCTTGGGTCCTTGAGGTTGGCCGAAACATATAGGGTCTCTAGGGTACCCCGAAAATTCTCAAAAATTGTATTAAGCCTCTAGACATAATGAGAGTACATTAAACAACATGATTTGTATTTTTATCATCATTTTAGACCAAGAATCCCATGGGCCGAAACCTATAAGGTTAGATTCATGGGTTTCCTTTGGTATTTCCAACATAAACATCATATACAACTTTCATATCATGTTAATCTTCAAGAAAAGCCATTATACCACAGGTGAGGGAGTCTTACCTTGGTTGATCTTGATTATAACCTTAGATTTGAAAGAAAGATGGAAATCTTATTGCCTCTTGATCACCCTTAGCCCTTGTACTCTTGTGAAGACCCTAGCTCTTGGAGATGAAGCCTTGGTGGAAGCTTTTCCAAGGGAGAACTCCTCCTTGGGGTTTCGGCTAGAATGAGGAGGGAGGAGGGGAGCAAATGCAATTGATGGAAGGAAGAAAGAAACTCCCAAACCCCCCTCTTTATCACTCATTAAGGAGGTAAATGAAGAGTCTCTCCATGACCCTTCATCTTCTTCTAAGCCTTAACCAATATCCACTTTATTTCCTTATAACATTCCCTTGCTAGATGAGTTGGTTAGAGCCTACATGGTTGTACAAGAGGTCCAAGGTTCAATCCTTGGCTCATGCACCTTATTTTTATTTTATTTTTCTACTATTCCCCCCCCCCCCAAAATTCTGAAAATTGTCTAAAAATTCCCCCATAATTATGTTAATATTTCTCATTAAAACCCCTTTATATTTATATAATTTCTACCTAAAATTCTCCAATAATTATGGTACTAAAAAGCCCATATAAGGCCCATTAGTACTTAATTTCTCAATTTAAATGAGAAAATATGGATTTCTAGGCCAAATTTTATATAAATATTTCTAGGCCCCTCGGAAAATTATCTAGACATGCTCAATATTTTAAGAAAATATTAAGAGAATTTTTCGGGTCGTTACAATCCCCCATACCTCGTGAAATTTCGTCCTCGAACTTAGAATAACTCCGGGTACTTGCGCCTCATCTCGTCCTCGCGCTCCCAGGTAGCTTCTTCGAACCGTTGTCTTTGCCATAGGACCTTGACTAAGGGCACTTTCTTACTCCTCAGCTTCTTGACTTCCCTATCCAAAATCTGGATTGGTCTGCTCTCATAGCTTAGGTCCTCTTGCACTTGCACCGTCTGTGGCTCGATCACTTGGTCCATATTTGGGATACACTTTTTCAGAAGGGACACATGGAATACGTTATGGATAGCTGACATCTCTGGAGGCAGCTCTAGCTCATATGCCACTTTACCGACTCTCTTCAGAATCAAGTACGGCCCCACATAGCGCGGACTTAGTTTCTCTTTCTTCCCAAATCTGGTCACCCCTTCATAGGGGCCACTTTGAGAAATACCCAATCTCCAACATTAAATTCCAGTGGTCTACGCCGAACATCGGCATGACTCTTCTGTCAGCTTTGTGCAGCTTCTATCCGTCGTCGAATGGTCTGTATAGCTTGGGTGGTGTCGTCTATGACATCCGTTGTGAGCCCCATCGCCTTCTTTTCACTACCTTCGTACCAACAGATCGGAGACCTACATCTCCTCCCGTATAAAGCTTCATAAGGTGCCATGCCGATAGTAGCTTGGTAGCTATTATGGTAAGCAAATTCCGCCAAACCTAGATATCGGCACCAACTCCCTTTGAAGTCCAGGGCACAAGCTTGCAAAATATCCTCTAGTACATGAGTCACCCATTCAGGTTGCCCGTCTGTCTGAGGGTGACAAGCGGTGCTGAATCGTAGTTTAGTACCGAGAGACTTCTGGACGCACTCCCAAAAATGTGAGGTGAAGCGACCATCCCTATCTGGGATGATGGTCTTGGGAACTCCATATGGTCTGATTATTTCCTTAGCATATAATTTTGAGCTAGTGTCATTAATAGCCCTATGATGTAATTATATGCATATATCATAATTATATAGTTATTATAATTATGGATAAACCTAATAATAGTATGCTTCCGAAATATTAGTTCACCACATGAGTTATGAATTATATTAGTTAATGGTTATTATATGATAAGTGAGATCAAATATTAGTTCACAACATGAGCTATGAATTATATTAGTTAATGGTTATTATATGATAAGTGAGATCATATTTATTGTATTACCATGTAATAACTTAAGGTAATCCTATACATTATATATATAGGATAATAGTGAAGCATACGTTGATAATTCTAACATTTATAAATAGTATGAAAATATAGTGGACCCATAATCTATAATAAGTGTTAATATAATTAGGACACTACCCTATGCGTGTCATTTTAGGTTATACCGTATGACTTATACCATTACTTATATTAGTGTTAGTATAATGGGACTAATACTATACGCTAACATAGGTGAGAGTGTTATAATCCTATGTATATAGGCTATCATATAATTCCCTACATGAGACTATATTATAGGTTATACATAATGTCATACATTATAGTTATTTATCATATAAATTATAGGTATAATACCTATAATTTTGCTTATGGAATAACATGTATAGGTGATAACCTATAGGTTGAGATGATAAATGTCAACCTGTATGTAGGCTCGTATTAAAAACCTATATGATAGGTGAATTATGACAATACTTATATGGTAAGGAATTTGTATAGTTATATTTATAATAATCTTATATTAGTACACACTCTCATATTATTATCATTTGCTTTATATAATGTAATATAATTATATTATAAGATTGGTAACTCATATAATGTACAGGTTATATAACATTATGTTAACACTAGGTTCACCTTAGTTACTAATATTATGATGGTGCTCAATTAATACCATGTTTATGAACATAAGATTGAGTCACACTTATGGCTAATTGTATTATGACTAACTTAGACCTAATGTATAAGGCAAAATACTTATACATGATTGTCTTATGATGTGACTTAAGATAGGTTATGATATAAGGTATATGGAGCGTCAGGTCGGGCGAGGAAGTAGTCTCCTTAATTCTATCACTCTGTCTTCTAGCCATACTTCTCTTCATAAAAAGACAAGTACGACTAATATAAGTCTTGGTTATTCCTACCCGCATATTAAAACCTAAAGTGTTTTGTTTCATAATAAAATATAAGATAAAGTATCGTTCATAGTTACATATCCTAGAAGTACTTTCTATCATAAGGTATTATCCATTATTGCTTATTCCTATCCCCCCATATTAAATTCTAAATTAAAGGGAAAATAACAATAACAATAAAATATCGTTCATATTTACATATCTTAAGGTACTTTTCATCATAACTACCGTTCATACTTGCATATATTAAAATCATAAAACATCTTAATAGTATCAGATATACAAAGAGGTACTTACTTGGAAGCGGCAGGAAGAGGGCTTGATGTGTGTGTAGTGAGATGGTTACTACTCTGATACCAACCTGTAACGCCCGCTTTTTTTTTTCATAAAGCGGCATTACGTTAACATACTTAAGGCATGTAGACATCATAAGGCAGCGGAATAACTTTAACTTATACATGCCCTATTACCATTCTTAACATAATGACATGGAAACTCGGCATAAAGACTTCATACTTAAACATCATATCGTGTTATACTTAACATCATATCATAGAGTTCCATAGGTCATTATTCCAAGCATATAAGTCATCAAAATAAAGTTCTAGCATAAACAGTAAACATAGGGTTTCCCGGGCCAAGTCACTACCACACACATGGATTCTTGCCCTATTGCTGCTTCCATCATTGTCCCCTTGAATGATCTGCGGTATAAGGAAATAAGACTATAAGCACACAGGCTTAGTAAGACTCTTTCCTACTCACAAAAACCATTCATCATCTCATAATGAGCACATGAAACATTAACATACTTGGTGCTCTACTTAGAACATAACATCTTGAATCACTTATCATATACATAGCATGGCATGAACATAAACATAAATGAACATTCCTAGCATGGCATAAGACATGGTATAATCATAAACATAGTAAACATTCTAAGCATGGCATAATACGTGGCATGAACATAACATAATAACATTCTAGACATGACATACTATATGGCATAAGCATAAACATAATCAACGTTCCTAGCATGACATAATTCATGGTAAACATGGCATACTGCATGGCATAATTTATGGTATAAACATAACATCCTAAACATTCATGGCATAATTCATGGTATAAACATAACATCCTAACCATAAGCATACTTCCTATCATAGCATATGAACATCTTCTTAGCATAATCATGACATAGATCATTTATTCTCATGCATATTTCTTAACATGAAATGTAAGCATAAAATCTTATCAACATAGCATAGTGCATAACATGAATGAATGCATGAGTGGAATGCATATACATAAGGATGCTTAACTTTTAAAACATACTTTTAAATGCTTAAACATAATCATCATAACATCATTTGGGGTCCCCGGCTTGTACCACATACATACATCATAGCGAGCATCCCTAGCAAGTCCGAGGTCGCGAGCCCCGACCTACTAGGGTAAGGTCAGCATAGTCGGTAGTCCCCGAACCGAGGCATTCTTAAGGTGCCCATCCCTGTTGCACAGCTCCGGTAGTGCCAGAACCGTGGACAGCTTCGGTAGTCCAAAACCGGGGCATTCTTAAGGTGCCCATCCCTTGGACCCATTCTTCGGTCCGGTACAAGCCCATACATAAAGTAAAATACTTTTCATGTTTCATCATTCATAAGACATTCATAGCATAACCATGTTACATAAAGCATGACTTAACACATGCTTGTCCTTTCATTGTTCATTCTTATTGCATAACATCATGATGCCTGTAATGCATGAGCATTATCTTCATTCATAAACATGGTATGCATCTTCTTTCATAATCATAACATGCATCTTTATTCATACAACATGGCATGCATCATTCTCATCATGAACATAAACATAACATACTTATCATGGCATCGTTCCTATCATGAACCTAACATAACATACCTATCATAGCATCATTCTTATCGTGAACATAACCCTATCATACTTATCATGGCATCATTCATATCCTGAACATAAACCTATCATACTTATCATGGCATCATTCATATCATGAACATACACAATAACTTAGCATGGTTCTTAACATAACATGAGCATATAACTTAGCATGGTTCTCTACATCACATAAGCATACATAGGTAGGATTTCCATAACATTCTACCTACCATCCAAATACATGGCATAAGGATGTAAGGCATTCATAATAAATCCTATTAAGCATGGCATCCAATCAATACATAAAACATAAAAGCATAAAACATGGTGCTTAATCATTAGGGTTATGGTTAACATGATTTCTACCACATGTTTGATCCTATACATATAAATACTTTATGGTAAACATGAACCATCATTCTTTGAACCCTAACTCCACCCCAAACCCTAGATACAAGGCTTGGCCAAAACTTCTAGGGTGGAGTTCCATCACTTCCATAAACATGTAACATAGCATAAGGTAAAGGAACAACCATACATCATTTATGAGACCATAGGAAGTCCTTGGGGCTCATGATTAGGGTTAACCCTAACCTTTAGGCCACTTTCCTAGGGCTGGCCGAAACTTATAAGGTCATGGGGGTATGGAAAAATTCCATTAAAATCCCCAATAACTCATAAAACACTAATCACATCTTACCATGGAGCCATTGGAGCCCTTACTTGAAATAAATCTTAACTTTTACCCTATTAACCCTTCTTGGCCGAAACTTATAGAGTCTCTAGGCCATGTGAAAATTCACATAATCACCCTCCATCACCCTTATATCATGGCAACACATAAAACATATACTTGAAGTTAAAGGCTCAACCCTAACCCTTGGGTCCTTGAGGTTGGCCGAAACATATAGGGTCTCTAGGGTACCCCGAAAATTCTCAAAAATTTTATTAAACCTCTAGACATCATGAGAGTATATTAAACAACATGATTTGGATTTTTATCATCATTTTAGACCAAGAATCCCATGGGCCGAAACCTATAAGGTTAGATTCATGGGTTTCCTTTGGTATTTCCAACATAAACATCATATACAACTTTCATATCATGTTAATCTTCAAGAAAAGCCATATACCACAGGTGAGGGAGTCTTACCTTGGTTGATCTTGATTATAACCTTAGATTTGAAAGAAAGATGGAAATCTTGTTGCCTCTTGATCACCCTTAGCCCTTGTACTCTTGTGAAGACCCTAGCTCTTGGAGATGAAGCCTTGGTGGAAGCTTTTCCAAGGGAGAACTCCTCCTTGGGGTTTCGGCTAGAATGAGGAGGGAGGAGGGGAGCAAATGCAATTGATGGAAGGAAGAAAGAAACTCCCAAACCCCCCTCTTTATCACTCATTAAGGAGGTAAATGAAGAGTCTCTCCATGACCCTTCATCTTCTTCTAAGCCTTAACCAATATCCACTTCATTTCCTTATAACATTCCCTTGCTAGATGAGTTGGTTAGAGCCTACATGGTTGTACAAGAGGTCCAAGGTTCAATCCTTGGCTCATGCACCTTATTTTTATTTTATTTTTCTATTATTCCCCCCCCCCCAAATTCCAAAAATTGTCTAAAAATTCCCCCATAATTATGTTAATATTTCTCATTAAAACCCCTTTATATTTATATAATTTCTACCTAAAATTCTCCAATAATTATGATACTAAAAAGCCCATATAAGGCCCATTAGTACTTAATTTCTCAATTTAAATGAGAAAATATGGATTTCTAGACCCCTCGGAAAATTATCTAGACATGCTCAATATTTTAAGAAAATATTAAGAGAATTTTCCGGGTCGTTACAAGTTTGGGACAGTTACTCTTGTACTATCGTCTTTCACTACACTCAAAACAAATGATATGATTTTTATTTTTATAAATTGAAATTTCTATACCTTTGCTTGTGGGGTGACACTTTCTTCCTCTTCATTGACCTCGGATGATGATGATGAAGCTTTTGTCAATGGTGAATTTTGCTCCTCCTCATTCCTTGAAGTGGAGGCTTCTTGAGCTTCGGATGTTGAGCATCTCTCAACTTCCGAATCTTCTTCCTCCGATGAATCTCCCTCTTCGGATTTGTCTTGATTTGGCAAAGTGGAGGGATTTTCATGATGCTTTGCCAATTTGCTCCAAATATCTTTGGCATCTTGAAATTATCCAATTTTGTCCAAGATGGTGCTTGGTAATAGATTGACCAACAATTTGGTTACCTTGTGATTTGCCTCGCATCTCTTGTTTTGCTCCTCATTCCATTTGGTCTTCTTGAGGAGCTTTCGTTTAGTGCTTATTGGAGCTTCAAAGCCCTCCATTAGAGGAAACCATTGCACTATCTCCATCATAATGAAATATCCAATCTTTGTCTTCTAAAAATTGAAATTTGCTTTGTTGTACGGTGGAGGTGCTCGGATGTCGTAGCCGAACTCCATTTTTAAAGTTGAACCCTCTTGATGATGACTTATTAAAATTAGGATTTCTTCAAATTCCTTTGTCTTCCTCTAGCTCTTGCTCTCTTGTCGATGAGCCCAAAGAAGAGTGACCTCGCTCTGATACCACTTGTTAGGACCGGTAGGCGAGCTAGAGGGGTGGGTGATTAGCTTCGATTTTCTTGTTGATGATTTGTCGCTATGGAAGACTCTAAGCAAAGCTAATACTCAAGGATTTGTTTGGTATCCACCTCATGGAGATAACTAATCCAAGGATCCGCTCTCCTCACTCTCTGAAATATTATGAAAGACTCCTTCATAGAGGTTGAGAAACCGCGTAAATGTTCTTAAGAAGATACAACAAGAATACAAGTAAATAACAAAGAAAATCTTACAAGATTTACAACAATGAGCTCTCTTTGCTTTTCATGCTTTCTTCTAGCTTGGGATAACCTCTAGAACCTTGAAAATGCAGCAGCACTATGCTCTAAGACATATCTTGAAATGGCGATGAAGGAGGAGAAGTGTGTGTAAAGAATACCGAAGAGTTGCACTTCAATCCTACGTGAAAACCATATATACTCGTGACATAGGGTTCTGTTAATCGATCACCCAATCGATTACCATGTTAGACTTAACCGTTCAATGACTATTTTTTGAAGCTTAATCGATTGCTGAATCGATTCAGCACCTTTCTGTGCTCTCGCACAATACCGTAATCGATTGCCCAATCGATTACGATCCTCCTTAATCGATTGCCTAATCGATTAAGAGGAGGCTGAATTAATTACCCAATCAATTCAGCTTGCTTCTGTTCTCACAACACAACTCTCCCAATCGATTCACTCCCTCCATAATCGATTGCCAAATCGATTAAGAAGGCTTTATTTACGAGAAACCAATGCCAATCAATTACCCAATCGATTGGCCCCAACCCTAACTTGTGTGCATATGTCTGGAGTTCCCTTGCCTAATCCCGATCAACAGTGACCTGTTAGGATTTTCTCATCAAGTGTCTGATCAAACCATTGACCGACTTGGAGTTTACCTTGCCTAGTTCCTAACTACGACTTTTTTCATGCCAACGTGCGATCTCCCCAATCCATCTTGACTTCACCTAGTCTCACTATGTGTGCCTAGTCCTACTAGGACTTTTCCCTTTCCAGTGTGCGATCTCCAAAATCCACCTGAACTTCACTTAGTCCCACTAGTTGTGCCTAGTCCCACTAGGACTTTTCCCTTGCCAGCGTGCGATCATCCCGATCCACTTAGATATTACATAGTCCCACTAAGTGTGCCTAGTCACACTAGGACTTTTCCCTTGCCAGCTTGCGATCTTCCCGATCCACCTGGACTTATTTGACTAACAAAATGTTCAAGCATCATTGTTAGACATCGAAACTCAAGCTCACCTGAGCCTAGTCAAACTAGGTTAACCCTGACCTAACAAAAATTGCGCCAACACACATCTCCCATAATTGATAAGCTTCGCACGCGTTATCCTAAAAGGATGAAATTTATAACATACATTTCGTCATGGGGCACATTTTCTGGAACTGTTTTAGCACACGTCATCAGAGTCGTTGCTATTTATCCGGAGGCACTAACTGTCAGGGATTTTCAGACAAGTGCCTGTTGATCATAAGTGTCATAGCTCGATGGCTTGAGCTCGGGGGTCGACCTGAATAGTCGAGCTATGCTCTGGTCCCATCTAATGGTTCAAGGATTCTTGCGAACTTATATGTCGGATCCCCGGTCAGGAGCTAACCTAGACCTTCTTGACTTGATCTTGACTCGAGTTCAGATCGAGATCTCAGTTTGGACCTGACCTAAGCTCGGGGCCTGAAACTCAGGTCAGGGTCTTTTGGGGGATGATGCTGTGGAAGTTTTTCTACTTCTGGAAACGTGGTCACGTTAGATGTCTTAATACACCCTGACCCAACATCAGTGAGCTTTAATTAAGTAGACAGTATTTGTACTTATGACATAGATATGTTACTAGACGAAGACACCTCATATTTTTGTGTCAACTTCTGAAATTAATCTACATTTTTTAGAATAAATTGTTGGTTCCGGAAGAACTAGATTGAACCTTATTTTGATAAGTGGCAAAGAGTTCAAGTTAAGCTGGTATGTTGTACTAATGGATTTGTGGAGATTGCAGGAAAATCCTAGGTAAGCTAGGCAAGAAGTCTTGACCTGTAGGGTTGAGCACGAAGTCCTAGTTGAGGATCGAGCAAGGAAGACTTGGCGTGTGAAGCCGAGCACGAAGACTTGGTCTGGGGGACCGAGTAGAAGACTTTGTCAAGCGGGGATCGTGGGCAGGAGTTCAGATGGGTCAAGGTCGAACATCATCGAGTTTCGATTTCTCAGAGGCCGAGAAAATGTCCAATTGGAGGTTCTGGGTGGCAACAGGTAAACACTCCTGAAAGGAGTAGGTGAGGACATGTTCCCCGGTGAGGGAACAGTAGGCGTCGGTTAGACCTAGGATTTCATATAAAACCTGAAAGTCAAGAACAAGACAATACTGGCTGTGATTCATACATGTGTTCATTATATATTATTGGATGTGTGGAACTAACCTATGTTGCAGCTAAAAGGAGAATGCAACCTGACTAGGGTGCCTAAATGGGACTCAGGCGCCTGAGTGCTCGCAGATGGCGGCTATGCTGGTGCAACGGTCAGATTCCTGGGTGACATGGCGAGTGTTGAGTGGAGGAACCATGTCAGCACTCAAGCGCCAGAAACGGACCTAGGCACCTGACTTGGACAAAATTTTGACTGGATAGCAGATAGAGTCTCCGCCCGATATGCTACGACCGGGGTGCCTGAATCGCCATTTAGGCGCCTGAGTAAGTACTATAAAAAGGGGTTGAGTGCAGCAGTCTAAGTGACGAAAAAAACACACTGTGATCACTTTCATCTTTTGTGTGCTGCGCGACTAAAGATCCGATCACGCTGAAACACCGTCCGACACTATGAACGTAGATATGTTCACTCATTTCAGGAGTCGATATATTTGTTCATTTTTTATTGCACACTTCAGTTTGTAACTTGTAAACATTCTTGCGATTTTTAGTAACACCCAAAGTAAACGATCAAGGATCGTGACCCTTGCAGTAGGAGCCGGTTAAGACTCCGAGGCAAGTAAAACCAACCGGAGTTAGCGATCTTGTTTTGTTTCTTATTTCCGCTGCTTTCTCTCTCTCTCTCTCTCTCAAACTCCTACGCTTACTCTCCAAGATGACTGCCCAATAACAGTGTCACGATGAGCCTCAAATTTAGATATTTATAAGTTGAAAACCCTTTGCTCACAAAATTAGAATGTAGTACATGGGCCTCAAGTCATATTTTTTTCCAAGGACTAGTTGT
Organism: Boesenbergia rotunda; assembly: GCA_024364735.1. Classification (NCBI taxonomy): domain Eukaryota; kingdom Viridiplantae; phylum Streptophyta; class Magnoliopsida; order Zingiberales; family Zingiberaceae; genus Boesenbergia; species Boesenbergia rotunda. Next base: position 45,904 of record JAGFNQ010006478.1, read on the forward strand.
GAAAGTTTAACTCAAGCTTGCAATTGTCGTTTGATTTGTTTTTGGGTTTTCAAATAAGATTAGGGGTTTGATTTGTGATGAGTAATGAAAATACAACTAAAGCAAAGTGAATTCAACTAAACAAAAATTAGCTAGGAAATTGTGAAAACTAGACTTACCCTACATGGACATTAAGCAATTCAATATGAGTTTATGAAATTGAAAGACAAAACTAGAATCAAAGACAGGCAAACAATAAATCTGTAGCTAAGTTGCAGAAATGAAGTTGAATTCGCACACTACAAGTTGAATGCTAGAAACATGGCTAAAATGCACTGGAACCCTACCTGATCGGTCGAAAGACCGATCAGATACAAGTCTGATCGGTCGACAGACCGATCAGTAGCTGTCTGGATCGGTCGAACAGACCGATTAGTAGCTGAAAACTTATGGAAACTGTGACAACTAAGAATTTAGAAGCGAAAGAGTACAGTAAATCAACACCAGACTCTCCCTCGATCTCAGATCTTTCTCGCCGTCACATAAGAACCGGCTATGAACCCCCTAGCTCAGTTATCCGCAGATCAATGTTGTCGCTGAGGTACCTCTATGAGTTTTTCACAATCAGTCTCTACATAGGATGTATCAAGAAACACATCACTTCTAACAAAATCAACCTTAGGTACCTTTATGATTTTTTATAAAAAATTAGGAGAAATACTTGTCGTGCTGAAAAATACCTGAAGGTTCTATAAGAGAAGATGTAACTATAACCTCCTCCTGGTCAGGTAAAGGCTCCACCTCAGGCTCAGGTTCTGGTGGACATACAACTAAAAGAGGTGATTCTTGGGTCCTTGCTTCCACCATGCAAGTCCCTACACTTTCTGGCAAATAAGCATACTCTAAATGTTCTGGCAATGGTTTCAACTCTAACTGTAACTGCTCAATAGGTATGGGTGGTCCCTGGGGCTCAGTGCAATCCCCTACACTCTCAAACCTATCCTCTGAATATCCTAACATCTCAATCAATATAGGTGATCCCTGGAGCTCAGTGCAATCCCCTACACCTAAAGAATCATCTCCAGCTGCAAATGAATCAGATACAACCTCCAACTCAGCTGCCTCTGTAGCTAATACCTCCTCTGCCTCATCTGAACAAGAATATCCTCTCTGAATATCAAGTGAAACTTTTTCAGCAAATAACTCTGCCTCAACAACCTCATCTAAAATAGCCATGCTAATGATAGAAAGATCCTCTCTAGGGTGGTATGGGAAGGGTAAAGGGACCCTTGGTTCCTCTACGTGAGCTGAAATTTTCGGAAATAAGTCTTGAGCAGGGATTTCGGAAGGTATAGCTGCTGTAGGTACCCTAATTTTACTAATTTCTTCTTCTTCTTCCACCAAAATTGCAAGATCAATTGAAGAAGGACATAGGCTTGAACTAGGGTTACAATCAACTGATTTAGAAACAGTTTCGGGGTTGTTCTAAGGTGGAAAATAAGTTGCTGAATATTTTTCAGGAAAATCAGCCCTTGGAATGTTTAGACTTGAAACAACTTCCCCACTCCTCAAAGTTATTGCACAATCATTCCCCTTAGGATTAAGAGTAGCTTGAGAAGGTAATTGACTTGATCCTTGGGCTTGCATTTGATTCATTCCACTAGCTAGTTGTTCAATGCGTCTTTCAATGTCCTGAAGAGTGGAATCATTCTTTTGTTGCCCTTGTTGTAGTAAAATTTGTTGTTGTTGAAGAATTTGTTGCCTAATCTCCTCAAGCATCAATTGTTGTGCATTAAGCTGACTAGAGTCCTCATAGTCTTCTTGATTGGCATAGGACTCATGTTGGTCTTGAAATGTAGCATTAGGTTGCTGAAAATCATAAGTAGGCTGTGAATCTTGAAAATTCTGTTGTTGGGGCTGATAAAATGACTGATTGGATTGTTGAAATTGGTGAAAATTGGCTTGAGAAGTAGGTTGAAATTGTTGAAAATTATTGCTCTGAAAATTCTGATGTTGGGGCTAAAATTTCTGACTTCCAAACTAAAAATTCTGCTGGTATGGTTGGAAAGATTGCTGTGAAGGTTGAAAACCTTATTGATCATAATGAAATTGTTGTTGAAAATCTTGATAAACTTGCTGGTTTTGATGAAATGGTTGCTGAAGAAATGGTTGCTGAAAACTTTGGAAATTTTGCTGAAACTGCTGTACTGGCTGATTCCAAGGTCGGTTTTGCAGTTTACAGACAGATAAGGATGACTCCAAATCTTAGTCCGGATACGTATTCATTTTGAATGGAGGCACAATAAGTTGGAAGAGTTCCAAACAAGACACCGTAGCGGATTCTACCACGGAAGCGGAATATATTGCAGCTTCGGAAGTAGCAAAGGAAGTAGTCTGGATCAAGACGTTTATCTCAGAACTTGGTGTCGTTCCAACCATTGATGAAGCAATACCGGTTTATTGCGACAACAATGGAGCTATTACACAAGCAAAGGAACCAAGGTCTCATCAGCGATCCAAACATGTGCTTCGTCGCTATCATCTGATCAGAGAGATTATAAGTAGGAATGATATACAAATTGAGAAAATTTCCACTGAAAGGAATTTAGCGGATCCTTTAACTAAGGCCTTGCCTCAAAGCAAGTTTGAGGGTCATGTTAGAGCCTGTGGTATTGCGTATCATAGCGATTGGCATTAGGCCAAGTGGGAGTTTGTTAGTGATATGAGAAAAGTGTCCTAAGGCAATCGCCTTATGATTGTAATCATTTATATTAATAAATGAATATTCACTATTTGAGTATACATGTTTATGTATTTGATTGAGATCTTAAACTCATTTATTGAATGTCCGCAATACAAGTCACATCATGAGAGAATTTGTGACAAATTCACTACTAGTGATTATCTCTACATGTGCAATTGTGAAGTATTGAAATTGTCCCTAGTCGATGAATTGATAAATACAGACACTATCAATTCTGTTGAGACTAGCATGGGTTATTCTGTAATCAGCTGATTCTCACTGGCTGGTGACATTGGGATGTCCGGAGATAAACATGAATGCTAGTTAAGGGAACTAGTTCATTGGAGTAACTGGCTGTAAAACTTCATATGGTAGTCTACATATAGATATGTCAGTGAAGTTCTTACTGCAGCTTAAGTGCGATGTTCCTTTGACTTGCGGTGTTCAAGTCATCTTGGTCATGGTGACTTATACTTTAACATCTTAAGCAAGCATCTCCAAGGAGGTGTGGACCCAGGATGATTGGGTATAAGCCGAAGTGCCCGAAGATGTTTGAACAACCTACCAAGTATTCACCACTCCTTGCGAGGAGATGTATACCCGAGGCCTATCGTTGGATTGTTACTCGAAGTCTCTGGCCAGAGCATGACATGTTCAGAGTATGAATCTCTTAGATACATGAGAGCAATTAGAATCCGTAGGACGAGAAAACATTACTTGGGCTAGGTGTGACATAGTCAGCCTAGTGGGGACCGACACACATAGACCATGTCCTGAACCAAGTGGGTATAAGATGCTGAAGGGAATGAGGCACGATTCATTATAGCTGCTGAAGGGTTTCAGAATTATTTCTGAGGTCAACCGTTGATCTTTCGATTAATTGGGGATCATGATGTACTACTAGGTGCCACTCATGATCGTTCTATAATTGGTTAATTATAGACAGCCAACATAAATCGAAAGCCTATTTAGTCACACGCACTACGAGTAATCCGTGGGATTTAAAACGAGTTAAAAATTGGATTTTCCAATCAAGAGAGATTAGGTTTGGTTGAGCCAAATGATAAGTCGAATCTGAATTTTTCAGAGACGCGTCGGAAGCGTAAAATGGCTAAGTCTTTTGAAGACTTAATAGATGAATTAAATGAGTTTAATTCATTGGGGCGTGGCTTGGATACGCCGGCCAAAGAGGGTCCCCACCCTCTTTGCTTGGCCGACCACAACAAAGGGAGGGAACCAAATTGTTTGGTTCAATTTATAAAATAAATCAAGTGTGGTTTGTTTTATAAAATTATGGATGATATAAATTTTTATATAAACCAAGGTTTGGTTTATTTTTTCATGGAAATTAAAATGAACCATGGATTGGTTTATTTTATTTTATAAAATCAATCATGGATTGATTTACCATGATAAAGAAATTTATATAAAGAAATTTATATAAAATTTATTTTTCATGGAAATTAAAATGAACCATGGATTAGTTTATTTTATTTTATAAAATCAATCATGGATTGATTTACCATGATAAAAAAAATTTTATAAAGAAATTTATATAAAATTTATTTTTCATGGAAATTAAAATGAACCATGGATTGGTTTATTTTATTTTATAAAATCAATCATGGATTGAAATTTATATAAAGAAATTTATATAAAGAAATTTATATGATAAATTTCTTATGAAAATTTATTCCATAAGAAAAGGAGACTTGGTTGATTTTATCACGAATTAAAATATGATTTTAACCATGATATAAAATCAAGACTTGGCATGATAGAATAAGTCATAGAAAATTTATATGATAAATTTCTTATAAAAATTTATTCCATAAGAAAAAAGAGACTTGGCGGTTGAGAGGCCACTATAAGGCTTGGAATTAATTCGAAATAATCCAAGTATTCTTCCTTGGGCTCTCTCCCTCTCCTCTCTTTTTTCTCTTGGCCGACCTCTCCCTTATTCTCCCTTCTTCTTGCCGTGAGCACAAGGAGAAGCTCCGAGGCGATGAAGTTCTTCCGTTGAGACGATCTTCCTCTTCGACCATCATCACATTGGGATTGGGCGCAAGTCATCTTCCTCCTTCTCGCCAGAATTGTGATTCTGGCCAACCTTGGTGGTGAGTTTTTCAGATATGATTACTTCTCTCTTGGTTTCTTGTCGCGTTCTCGGAGAATCTAGTAGTTCTCGAGAACACGAAATTCATGGCTTTGCGAAGTCATCCCGAAGATACTCAGCGTGGACGCGAATAGAGGCGGAGCTTCCAAGGGACGCTTACGGTTGGATCTCGTCCCTTCCTTCGAGTTACGCGAGGTAATACGTAAATTAGTTTACGTTTCTGTAAAATTTTAAATATATGATCATGTCTACACAAGATAAGGTTGCATGCTTAGATGTGTGGTTAAATAATTTGAGAAATTATTTATGCTAAACCTTCCGCTGTACGTAATTAATTTTAAAATTATGAACCCGCATCCATGTCAACATGCACCCGGACCCAACAGTGGTATCAGAGCGAGGTTAGTGTTCGACATAATCATATAATTATTTTACGGAAAACTTTGACATGATCTCAATTTTGGAAAATTTTCCAATTATGGAATCATTCCAATTATGGTAAATTTTAGATTTAGGAATTTCAAAGTTTGGAAATCCTCATGAAATTTCGCAAACTTTTGAAATATCCCTGTTTCTGAAATTTTATGATAATTGTGAAAACCTTCCATTTTTGGAAACTTTCTAATTTTGGAAATTTTCTATTTTGGAAATTTTCCGATCTTGGAAATACGTAAGTTTTCTTTGTACCAGAAACGTACAATTATTCTGAAAATTTTTTTATTTTTGGAAACTTTCCATTTAAGGAAAGCTCGCAATTTTGGGCACTTTCTTTCAAGAAAGTCTAGACAAATTATCAGAATATTAATTGACATTTAAATTCATAATTGGAAATTAAATTATTTACAAAATTCTTTATTTTGGATTGAGCCTCGGGAAGCCGTCCAATTTAAAGTTAGTTGTTATAATTAAATTACCTAAATTGAATTTAAATTGTCAAATGTTTAATTTGGATTGAGCCTCGGGGAGCCGTCCAAATTATATTATCAATAAATTCTTATTTTGGATTGAGCCTCGGGGAGCCGCCCAAATTAAGTTATTTATTGATATTAATTTTCCATAAATAAAATATGTGATCAAATCTTGAAAATTTTTGAGGTGATTCTCAAACGATAATTTCCTTATTTGATTTATGAGGTGATGCTATTACATATTATTGTCTCCAAAATTAATTAGGAAAATAGTTTCCTATAGAGTATATTTCCTTAAATAAGATTTTCATGAAAATAATATGTGGTTGAATTAAGGGAATCTATCTCTTAATTTAATAAGATTTGATTTAGAGAAATCAAAGTCTTAAACATATTAATTCTGAAATTGATTATGATAATTTAGGAAATTGTTTCCCAAAACAATTCCTTGAATAAAGTGTGAAATTAGAATTAGGAAATCCGGTTCCTAATTCAATTAATGAGACTTGATAAATTAAGTCACATACATACTTTATTAAGAAAATCATTAGAACATGACATAATAATATGTCATGAATGTGCATAAAAGAAAAGGATGAGACCCAAAATCCCTTACAAAATATTAAGGCCAACACCTTCCATTAATATGGTTAGAACCGGAGTTTTGTTTCTCGTTTGGGTTGATGGACACATCCATGCCCGGCTTGAACCTCAACATGTTCAAACCATGGAATTAGTTTATAATTAATATAGTTGGAGTCAGAGGTCAATCCTTAGTTTTGGTTGTTGGAGACATCCAAGCCTGACTAAACGGTTGAATGAGCTCCAACCATATTAAAACTATTTCTTGATTAATGGGTCAGCCTTAAGCTTGGAGCATCGATTTGTTGTGCCACAGCCAAGGTCGATGTAAAGAGAGGTGCAGTTGGGTGCTATGTATATTGTTGCATACTTGTTAATAAGTTGACAACCCAATGATTTATGCAAACATTCAATTAGTTGATAGCATAATGTGATAGTTACATATATGTAATATATAATCGGTATAATTACCTACCTTCATAGCTAAGAATAACTTGATGGCCCCAGCCATGGTTGTTCTTATCTATGGTTGGATATCAACCTATTTGGAGATGTTCCTACGATCTCCCGAATTGATAAAAAGGGTTATTCAATTCAAAAAATAAATAGGATTTAATTAATGTATATTGATGCATTCTTCTCATCACATAACCTCAATTGTATTTCTAGGATAATCACCTATCATGTATTCTCTGAATTTGCGTTCCATTTTGGACACCAATAAGTTAACTAAGGACAAAAAGATTGAAAAGGCACCAAAAGCACTTGCCATCACTACGGTAAGGAGGGCCACTGGCGAAGAAACTGCAAGGTTTATCTTGAGTCTTGAAGAAGAAGGCATCCGATGCCCCATCCTCTTCAGGCATCTTCGTTATTGAATGTCAGTCTATTTCCTCGTACACCTGGGTACTTGATACAGGTGTAGCTCACATATATGTAATGACATATGGGGGCTAAGGAATAGAAGAAGACTCGTCAAGGGAGAAGCGATTTGCGAGTTGGAAATGGAGCAAAGATTGCAGCTATTGCCATCGGAACATATTTGCTAAAGCTCCCTACTGGACTTGTCTTAGAATTGGATAATTGTTATTTTGTTCCTTCGTTAATAAGAACATTGTATCTATTTCATGCTTGAATGAAAAGGTTACCTTTTAACTTTTAGTAACAATTGTTGTTACATAACTTTAAATGGTGTTCTTTATGGGACCGGAACTTA
>JAGFNQ010006479.1:0-23731 GCA_024364735.1 Boesenbergia rotunda
AAAATTTTGCAGAAAGTAAACTAATTTACTCAATACCTCACGTAACTGAAGTAAGGGACGAGATCCAACCGTAGCGTCCCTTGGAAGCTCCGCCTCTATTCGCGTCCACGTCGAGTTCTCTTCGGGATGACTTCGCAAAGTCACGAGTTTCGTGCCGACGAGAACTACTAGATTCTCCAAAGGCACGACAAGAATATTAAGAGAGAGAGATGGAAACTAACCACCAAGTAACGGAATCAAGATTCCGGGGAAAGGAGATGCGACCCGCTTCTTCTTCTTCTTCGGCACCTTCTTGGTGGAGATGACTCACGGCAACTTGAAGGGGGCGCCGACCCTAGAGGGTGGTAGGGGCGCCGACCCTAGAGGAGGTAGGGGCGCCGGCCCTAGAGGAGGTAGAGGGAGAGAAGGAGAGAGAGAGAGGGCTTGCTACTTGATCTCTTGAATTGATTTCCAAGCCTTGCTCATGCACCTTTATATAGTAGTTTCTCCATTGCCAAGTCTCCCCTTTAACGGAATAAATGTTCATAAGAAATTTATCTTATAAATTTTCTTATGAATTATTCCGTTATGCCAAGTTTTATTATAACTAACTTTATAATAAAACAAACACATCTCCCCTTTTATTATGGAATAAATTTTCACAAAAATTTATTATATAAATTTTTCTTATCATGGAAAAATCAATTCATAATTGATTTTATAAAATAAAATAAACCAATCCATGGTTCATTTTAATTTCCGTAAAAAGAATAAATTTATTATATAAATTTTTCTCATCATGGAAAAATCAATTCATAATTGATTTTATAAAATAAAATAAACCAATCCATGGTTCATTTTAATTTTCATAAAAGGAATAAATTTATTATATAAATTTTTCTTATCATGGAAAAATCAATTCATAATTGATTTTATAAAATAAAATAAACCAATCCATGGTTCATTTTAATTTCCATAAAAAAGAATAAATTTATTATATAAATTTTTCTTATCATGGAAAAATCAATTCATAATTGATTTTATAAAATAAAATAAACCAATCCAAGGTTTATTTTAATTTCCATAAAAATAAATCTCTTTATATAAATTTCTTTATATAAATTTATTTATCCATAATTTTATAAAACAAATCGCGCTTGATTTATTTTATAATTTAAACCAAATAAATTGGTTTCCCTCTTTTATTGTGGCCGGCCAAACCAAAGAGGGTGGGCACCCTCTTTGGCCGGCCACACCAAGCCAAACCCTTGCGAATTAAACTCATTTAATTCGTCCAATAAGCCTTCAAAAGACTTAGCCATTTTAAGCTTCCGATGCGCCTCTGATAAATTCAGATTCGACTTATTTCTCTTGATTGGAAAATCCAATTTTTAACTCGGATTACTCGTAGTGCATGTGACTAAATAGGCTTTCGATTTATGTTGGCCGTCTATAATTCATCAATTATAGAACGATCATGAGGGGCACCTAGTAGTACATCATGATCCCCAATTAATCGAAAGATCAACGGTTGACCTCAGAAATAATTCTGAAACCCTTCAGCAGCTCTAATGAATCGTGCCCCATTCCCTTCACCATCTTATACCCACTTGGTTTAGGACATGGTCTGTGTGTGCCAGTCCCCACTAGGCTGACTACGTCACACCTAGCCCAAGTAACGTTCTCTCGTCCTTTGGATTCTAATTACTCTCATGTATTTAAGAGACTCATACTCTGAACATGTTATGCTCTGGCCAGAGGCTTTGAGTAACAATCCGACGATAAGCCTTGGGTATACATCTCCTCGCAAGGAGTGGTGAATCCTTTGTAGGTTGTTCAAACATCTTCGGGCACTTCGGCTTATACCCAACCATCCTGGGTCCACACCTCCTTGGAGATGCTTGCTTAAGATGTTAAAGTATAAGTCTTCATGACCAAGATGACTTGAACACCGCAAGTCAAAGGAACATTGCACTTAAGCTGCAGTAAGAACTTCACTGACATGTCTATATGTAGACTACCATGTGAAGTTTTACAGTCAGTCACTCCAATGAACTAGTTCCCTTAACTAGCATTCATGATTATCTCCGGACATCCCAATGTCACCAGCCAGTGAGAATCAGCTGATTAGATAATAACCCATACTAGTCTCAACAGAATTGATAGTGTCCTTATTTATCAATTCATCGACTAGGGACAATTTCAATACTTCACAATTGCACATGTAGAGATAATCACTAGTTGTGAATTCATCACAAATTCTCTCATGCTGTGAATTGTATTGTGGACATTCAGTAAATGAGTTTAAGATCCCAATCAAATACATAGACATGTATACTCAAATAGTGAATATTCATTTATTAAAATAAATGTTTACAATCATAAGGCGATTGCCTTAGGACACTTCTCTCATATTATTGCTTGAAGGATAAGAGGAATGACTCTTGGGAAAAGATTTTTTATGTGTCTGATGTGCATATATTATTCATAATTTTATGCATTATTTAACGTATATCTATTTGTATTTTATTATCATAACTTAGTTTATTGCACCCTATTTCTTATAACTTTGCTACTACATTTCTATTTTATCTAGAGATTTGCTCCTTTCTTGTTTTCATTGACACGATGTGATTTGGAGTGAAAACAAAATGGAACTAGGGCAAAATGGGAGCCAGAGCTGAGCCAAAGCCAAAAGTTGTTTGAACTAAAAGGAATTTAGATATCTTCACAATGGTAAATATTGTCCATTTTGGGTCAAAGCTGCCATTGTTTTGCTCTTGGGCTCTCCCTAAAAGATTTTATACCAATGAAAATATATTTCTCTTATAAGCTCATTATCTTTCCCATGTGTTTTCAATGTGGGATTATATTTGCAACCTTGCAACCCCAACAATCTCCCCCCCCCCTCCTCTTAAACAAAGGACCATAGGTCCACTTAAGCGGAAAGTCTTTCCATTTGATGTCTGATCCTCGACCCACCAGGACTTTTTGTCCTTCGGTCCACCCGACCTATTGAGACTTCATTGTCTAGCCACAACTAGGACATCTCTACCTGGTGTCTGCTCCTTCTTGATCAAGACATGGGAGTCTATACTTCCTTTTTTCAAAGCTTAACCCATATAGTTTAATTAGACCATAACTCTAGTGCACAGTCAGTGGATAGACCTTTTACAGTTCGGGCTTTAACTGTTATGACTAAAAGGAATTTAGATGTCTCCACAATGATATGATATTGTCCACTTTGGGCATAAGCTCTCATGGTTTTGCTCTTGAGCTCTTCCCAAAAGGTCTCATACCAATAGAGATATCTTTCTCTTATAAACTCATGATTTTTCCTATATATTTTCATTGTAAAACTATGTTTGTAACCATGCAACCCCAATAGAAACAACCCTCCACACTGTCAGGCCATATAGCCCCACATAGCACGGTTGTGCCTCACCTACCGCAAGTCACACGCTAGGCCATGTCGTTTGGCACGGTCCGTGTTGGCCTTTCCGAAACTAGCATGCCATGCCATGCCCCTGTTTTCTAGGATAAGGCATTGCATGGTCGTTTCTTCTATTAGGATGTATACTATAAGCCTAGCTTTTGTATGAACATCTATTTTGGAATAAGAATCACAATGGTCATGTGTTTGCATTTTTATATTTGTTATATATATGCAGTTGTCCATTACTTCACATTGTAGATAACATGGTGTGTGGTGTCACACAAAAGATCATGTTATCGGTTCCTTGTAAAGTATAAGTAGTAGCTCACAACCAAGATGGATTTGGACAAACCATTAGAACGGTTGTAGTATAATTTGGTATTAGTCTATCTTGACTATAGAATTACACTAGTGCACTTTGTGTGTATTGAGCAGGATTGTTTTGAGGTTGTTTGATTTATACTGACTATATAATCAAACAAGACCTCTGTTATTATGGATGCACATGCTCTTTATCCCGATATAATAACGGACACATATACTTAATTAGTATTTATTTCTTTAATTTACCAATGGGTGAGATTTATTTGTTAAATCAATAAGCCTGGTAAATTAGAAAATAATATTATTTATATGGTGTGTCATTGATTATAGAAGGAGATCATATCCTAATTATTTAGGTTGTTGATGTCCCCTTGAGAAGCTCATAAGGATTATCATGTAAACCCTACAGGTGGATTTGGTTCGATATGATAATAAAGTTGAGTGATACTACTTTTAAAGTTATATGTTAATTAATTGAATTGTTAGTAATTCAATTAATTAATGATCATACGATATTTTAAGCATAGGGAGATAATGTACTCATAATAGGAAGGAGCTCATATTTTAATATGGGGTCAGTTCGGTAGTTCAATAATAACCATTTAGTGGATCGAGTTATTATTTACGGATTTAAGTTGGTTTTCGGTTTGAAAATAAGAAACTTAAAAAATCCGTTAGGAGGCCATAACCGACTCCTCCATTTGGTCCCTATTGTAGCCTATATAAACCCTCTTAAGCCATCAATTAAAAAAAAGGAGAGAAACCCTATTCTCCTTTTGGTTTGGGCGTGCGGCGCTTGAGGTGGCTAGGTCACGCGGCATGCGGCACTTGAGGCGGCTAGGTCATGCGGCGCAAGAAGGAAGAAGAAGAAGGGTGAGCGGTGGCTACGATTCTTGGAAGATCGTCGCCCACATGACGTCCAAGAAGAGGATAGGAATACAATAGAAGATCGAGAGGTATATCTAGTATCTGTTTTATATTCCACTGTAGTTGTATTCGTATTCTTCCTGGATCCCGAATCAAACACAGGAATCGGCGATTGAAAGGTTTCATTAAACAGAACCGTTGTCGATCGATCAACTGATCGATCAGCACAAGTCTTGATGAAGCAGGACGTTCAGGAAGCTTTATGTCCCTGTGCGGATCAATTCTGTCTATAGAATTCAATCCGTGGAAATAGGATAGGAACCCCAACGCCAACACCTCCCTAGCACGGTCATGCCTCCTTGGATGTATAGAGCATGACCAGGCTATGCCAGGCCACACGGCTTGTCATGCCCCGAGACCCTGGAGCCGCTGATCCAATAGAGAATCGGACAGCACCTCCCCTGTCCGGCGGACATTTTACACAAACACACAGATACTAATAACACAACCACGCAGTTAAATGGCCTCAGGCCTCAAATCCATGCAGAAACAACATATATATGACTATAACCGTCGCAAAACCAAAGTACGAACTCACCTGAGCTGCCAGGGGGCAGGAACAAAGCCAAAACCCCACGAAGTCCAACATAGGACTCAAAAATACAATACCATCGAATAAAACATGAATACATGTCCAAAACATGGCAACGGAAGCAAAGTATATACTACAGGGTCCATAACCGAAAACAACATAAGATAAACCAAAACGGAGCTCCTCTCGAGCTGGGGACTGGCGGCTAGGGCTCTCCTGGTAGACATCAACCTGAAATTAAGAAAAATAACCAACGGTGTGAGTCCAAAAGGAACTCTGCGGATACCCAGAGTAGATATGCATAGAAAGTTATACTAACAATAAGAGTTCCGCTAATACAGTCTCATATCAACAATAGGGAAAGACAAGAACTGAAAGTACTGAGGTAGATACATACCAGAATCCATCTAACCTGAAAAGAGGGTAATAAAATACCAATGGAATACCAATAGACACATAAATCTCAGATAACAAGTCTCCAGTATATGCATGTCAAAACAAGTGCAGAAATCAAGTGCAGCAAACAATGCACGATGTAAATATGCACATGGTGCAATGACATGTGTCACCCCTAGTCCCAGTCAGGATCATCGTCCACGACGTCCACGTGGGTAGAGCTATGACAACCTGTACGAACCCTGCCATCACTGCTCCTGAGTGACCGGGTGGACAGGATGCTGGCGGAGACTACGCTCCTACCCCAAGCAATGGGGGAGTCTAGCTCTCATCTCCTCGTGGCTCAGTACGAGAAGGGATCCCTGACTGCTACCACGCCCGTAAACACCCCCACATAGTGGCCGAACGGAGCAATACAGGGCAAATGCACACATCCTACAGTATCCACTAACCCATGTGTGGTCGTGTGCGCATATCATGTACCGGAAGACGATAGGCTCAACCACAAGGGAGTCGCTGATCGCCGGCATGCAACAATGCAGAGATGGTGGATGATAGATACACATACCTCCCTCACCAAGTCCTCAGTATACTAAGTCTCAGTCTGAAATCCTATAACAGAAAATACTGGTGACCTACAAGGTATACTGGTCGGAAACTACAGATCCCTCATGTCAAATACAAGAGATACATCCCGCTATCTAAGCATACATATAGATATGACAATACTTGAGACTGTATGGAACTAATAGCATAATAACTCAAGGATAAACAACAAGTATCCAGAACAAGCATAATCAACAGGGATAGCGTATAATCTTACTGCTATCTATAACAGTCTATGCATAACAATATGACAATATCAACAAGATAAGTCATGGGGTACCCGCCTCCAAAAGAGAAGAATCCAAATGCGAAGAGAACCACCAGCCAATATCAGCAATAAAATCCAAATTAAGTCCCTGGATCAAGGACAGATTTAATTAGCTATTACAAAAATAGTAACTAGCTAATTAATCCCTAATCCATTCTAGGGTTAACCTAATCCGTCCCTTTCCATTTAATTAATCATAATAAAATGGTTAGGCCTTAATTATCCTAAATTCAATAATTCAAACTAAACACTAACAAACGCATCGTACCTAAGATGGCACATGATCAATTCAGCTCCTAAATCACAACTTCATCAAGATTTTTTAATCCCTGATGGAAACCCTAGCTCCACCACAAAACCTACATCAAAATTCTAGTTTAAATTATCCCAACAGACCACTGTTTTAACCCAAATCTTAGTTCATCCCAAAATCCATAGCATGGTATTACGGATCAAACAGCCATGGTAGTATTTCATACTCGCATTAAGGAATCCTCACCTGATTAATAGCCGACCACCACCTCTTTGCTCTGAATCCGGTGACACCACACTAGAGGAAAAGAGATCAACTAGTATCAATCCCCTTTTCTTCGATCAAATCCCGATCAAATCGGTTGCAAACCAATCTCTGCTAGAGAAGCCACGGTAACCCATTATTCACTTTCCATTGGAATCCATGAAACCTGGAAATCCTAGGTTTAACGACTCACCTGCTCTAGGTTAGAGGAAGAGCGGCGATTTCCCTCGCTGAGCAAAATAATACTGGTGTCGGTCAGTGTTGGGCGGGGGATGCGAAGAGTGAGGATCGGGGAGGCTGCGGCACACAAAGAAACAACCGTCTGCTGCAGAAGCTTTAAGGCTTGGGTTCGCAAAGAAGAAAAGGAATGGAGATCGGGCGTCGGCTGTGGGCTAGGGCACGCGAACGAGATGGAGAAGAAAGGAATCGGCTTGAACTTGGCTGCGGCGGCTGCCTGCTGCGGTTGTGGCTAGGTCTCGGGAAAAATGAAATAAAAAGGGAGGGTCTTTTATAGAAAAGCCCCTCTCTTTTATCAAATTCATCTGCTACCCTTAGGGTAAGGGTTTTAGTTGTTTAATCCTCTAATTAGTTATAATACCATCTCGGTTAAATTATTTACCCTCTCATACTTTGAGAAGTATCCAAAACCCCTTTATCCTAGTCCGGTAATCCTTGTATTCCAAATAAATTTTCGAAAAAATTTTATTCTATCGATTTTAAATTGGTCGTATTTAACATTTTCCCCCTCTAATAAAAATTTGGTCCTCCAAATTTCGCTTTTAAACCAAGCAGATACTAACCACGTATCGGTAATATAAATGCTGAACGAAATCCCATCATATATACTAACCCCATATCTACTATACGGAAACTAACCATAAGTTTCCGGGTAGGGTAACGTCTTATTGAAACCAGTGGTCTCCCCTGACCATTGATTACTAACCAACATCTCACCAACCGGTAGGGCCACCATAGACCCCATCTATAGGTATCCATAATAAGCATAAAAAGGTACTGATTCCAATTATCTCTATTTTAATTGACAAGTAAATAAACAAACATCATACCGCGAAAAGTCGCTTCTTGGGTCTGCGGTGCCTCCTCTCTGGTGGTCGCATACGCTCGTCCCGTCTCCGGCGGTGGGGGTGGTACTGCCGGGTACTGCTGTGGCTGTGGCTGTGGCACTGCCAGGTACTGCTGCGGCTGTGGCACTGCCAGGTACTGCTGCGGCTGTGACAGTGGCTGATATTGCAGCTGAGACTGCGGCTGATACGGTGGATAATCCTGATGCGGAGGAATACACTGCTGCTGAGATCCTAATGCCGAACTCGACGATACCGCTGAGGTGTAGCAAGCCACATATCCTTGCATACAGTAGGCAGGTGCTGGAGCGGCGGACTGCGGCTGACGGAAAGAAGACCGTATCCTATACCCTCCCTTATGAGATCCTGACTGACTCATCTGCCCGCTCTGTCCAGTAGCTCTCCTACCCTCATAGTGTACTTTCAGCATACAATCTCGCCTTATATGCTCTGGTAGCTTACAATAGTAGCAAACAGAATGCTCAAGTGGGCAATCCACCCTAATATGCTCTCGAGATCCACACTATACACAGTATGATTCATCAGTAGATCTCTCCTGATTCTGCTGAGGAGATCGAAAGAATCCTGCCGAAGAACGACCTTGTTGATGCAGTCTGGCCCTGATTGGTGTTTTGGTGTTGACAACGATTTTAGTTTAGGTTGATGATTATGATGATTATGATTAAGTCCTGATCGAGGATTAGGCATGATATGGAGGATCCTAGCTGGAGGGCTAGATGTTGGAAAAATCCTAACCTGGAGGGTTAGGTGTGAAAAATCCTAGCTTGGAGGGCTAGGTGTTGGAAAAGTCCTAATTCGGAGGGGTTTGGGTGAAAAGTCCTAGCTTGGAGGGCTAGGTGAAAAGTCCTAACTTGGAGGGTTAGGTGCAAATTCCCATCCTGGAGAATTAGGTGAAAAGTCCTGGCTTGGAGGGTCAGGTGCCTAGCTTGGAGGGCTAGGTTGGATGAAGTTCTAACTCGGAAGGGTTGGGTGAAAAGTCCTGGCTTGGAGGGCTAGGTGAAAAGTCCTGGATTGGAGGGCTAGGTGAAAAGTCCTAACTTGGAGGGTTAGGTGTAAATTCCCAACTTGGAGAGTTAGGTGAAAAATCCTTAGCTTGGAGGGCTAAGGTGGATGGAAACTTAGCTTGGAGGGCTGAGTTTGAGTCCCTGGATCGGTCTGGTGATCGATCAGGGATTCTGGCACGCTTCTCCTTCGTGGATCGGTCTGGTGACCGATCAGGGAGCACACAGTGAGGTTGGGAACCTACTGTGCTGCTCCTGATCGATCTGGTGACCGATCAGGGAGTATGCGTTTCACCCATTGACTGGCTCCTGATCGGTCTGGTGACCGATCAGGGAGCGAGCAGTGAGGTTGAGTTCCCTTGCTGAACTGCTCCTGATCGGTCTGATGACCGATCAGGATCACTGTGCAGATCGTTCTGGTGAACGATCCAGCTTCGTGGGCTTCTCACTAAGATCGATCAGGACGGTTCCTGATCGGTCTGGTGATGACCTGATCGGACTGTTGACCGATCAGGTGACACCCTGATCGGTCAGTTGACCGATCAGAAGGCTTAGCCTGCGAAACTCAGAAATCGCCCGATATAAGGGTGGATCGGTCCGGTGAACGATCCACGACCTGGGATCGGTATGGTGATCGGTCCAGCAGAATCTCAAAGAAATCGCGATTTCTGATTGAGCGTTGGGGATCGATCAGGACGGAACCTGATCGGTTTGGAATCAGCCTGATCGGTCTGGTGACCGATCAGGAGGCTCTCTATTCGGTCCGATGACCGATCACTTTAATTCAAATTGCACTGTCAGACGCTCTGATCGAATCTGAACATCTGATATTTGCTGCCACTTACCTCTGATATTTGATTCACTGTGTGATATACTGCTCTAACAATCTGATTAAGCTGCAGGTGACAGGGGAGGATTCAAACACTCAAGGAGAAGTCAAAGGGGGCTTTCCTTGGAGCAGGTTTGTCCATTTCTCAACTCAGGTTGCAACGGTTGGAGCTGCAGGACTGGAGCCGCTGACTGAAGCTTGGCTGAGGGAGCTCAGGATGTTCAGTAAGGGTTCAGTGTAGCTGGCGTTGGCAGTGAGGCAGCTGGAGGCTGCTGGAGATGAGGTCACCTGATTCTTAGCAGAGAAACAAAAGGAACGGGAGACAGCTTCGGTGGAGAGAGTTCGAAAAGTTTACAGCTTGTGCTTTTGAGTTCCTGTGCCTTGAGTTCTCCACATCAAGGCTTGCTGTGTTCTTAAAGTTTCCATCATTCTGAGCAAGCGATCGAGAAGCAATCATCCTTTACCTAGAAGGAGGGAACAAGGAGCTTGGAGTCCGACAGTGGGAAGACACGAAGAAGGGTTCTTGCGTGAGATCGCCACTGGGTGGAGCTCAGGGAAGCTTGCTGTGTTTTTTTCCTTGCTGAGTGCTTGAGTATGATCCTTCTTGCTGTTTCATTGAGCTTAAACATTTATCTGTGATTGAAACGCTGTGGAGAGGTTTCTCCACCGAGAAGGAGGTTGCATTATATCCGGTGATCACCGGGGCTTGATCTGCCAACGATCAAGGGATCGCCCACCTTAAGGGCATGCCAAGGAGTAGGGGCAAGTTATCCCCGAACCATGTAAACCCTCTTGTTAGCGTTCTTGATAGCTGTCGTTGTTAGCTTTCATCTCTATTTTTACTTTACTGCATTGCTTTGTTTTTCCTTTGCTTCTTCCGCTGTGCTACTGATAAGTTAAGTGCAGAAAATTTGCTAAGTTCTCAAGGAAAAAGTGTTGGCTATATTCACCCCCCCCCCTCTCTAGCCATCTCGTCCCCAACAAGTGGTATCAGAGCAAGGGGCTCTGTACACGGCTTTGTTGGGACCGGGTGCATGTTGACAAGGATACGGGTTCGTAAATTTTAAAATATTTACGTGCAGCGGAAGAATTAGCATAAATAATTTCTTAAATTATTTTAACCACGTATCTAGCATGCGACCTTATGATGTGAAGACATAATCATAAATTAAAATTTTGCGAAAAAGTAAACTAATTTACTTAGTACCTCGTGTAACTCGAAGTAAGGGACGAGATCCAACCGTAGCGTCCCTTAGAAGCTCCGCCTCTATTCGCGTCCACGCCGAGTTCTCTTCGGGATGACATCGCAAAGCCACGAGTTTTGTGCCGACGAGAACTACTAGATTCTCCAAAGGCACAAGTAGAAAAACAAGAGAGAAAGATGGAAACTAACCACCAAGCAACGGAATCAAAATTCCGGGAAGGAAGGAGTCGCGTCCCGCTTCTTCTTCTTCTTTGGCACCTTCTTGGTGGAGGAGGATCACGGCTAGGGGAGGTGGCGCCGGCCCTAGGGGAGGAAGTGGGCGCCGGCCCTAGAGGGAGAAGATGGGCGCCGACCCTAGAGAGAGAGAGGGAGAGAATAAGGGAGAGAGAGAGAGCTTCTTAATCTCTTGATTAATTGTTGGAATTCAAGGCTTGCCTTTGGTTCCTTTATATAGTAGTCTCTCCATTGCCAAGTCTCCCTTTTAACGGCATTAACGGAATAAATTTTCATAAGAAATTTATCTTATAAATATTCTTATGAATTATTCCGTTATGCCTAGTTTTATTATAACTAACTTTATAATAAAACAAATACATCTCTCCTTTTAATTATGGAATAAAATTTGTATAAATTTTTCTTATCATGGAAAAATTAATTCATAATTGATTTTATAAATTAAAATTAAACTAATTCATGGTTCATTTTAATTTCCATAAAAAGAATAAATGTCTACAATTTTCTTTATATAAATTTCTTTATATAAATCCCTTTATATAAATTAATTTATTTATCCATAATTTTATAAAACAAATCGCACTTGATTTATTTTATAATTTAAACCAATTAAATTGGTTTCCCTCTTTAATGTGGCCGGCACCCTCTTTGGCCGGCCACACCAAGCCCCATCTCCTCGCGAATTAAACTCATTTAATTCACCCAATAAGCCTTCAAAAGACTTAGCCATTTTAAGCTTCCTATGCGCCTCTGATAAAATCAGATTCGACTTATTTCTCTTGATCGGAAAATCCAATTTTCAACTCATTTTAAATCCCTCGGATTACTCGTAGTGCGTGTGACTAAATAGGCTTTCGATTTATGTTGGCCGTCTATAATTCATCAATCATAGAAAGATCATGAGTGGCACCTAGTAGTACATCATGATCCCCAATTAATCGAAAAATCAACGGTTGACCTCAGAAATAATTCTGAAACCCTTCAGCAGCTCTAATGAATCGTGCCCCATTCCCTTCACCATCTTATACCCACTTGGTTTAGGACATGGTCTGTGTGTGCCAGTCCCCACTAGGCTGACTACGTCACACCTAGCCCAAGTAGTGTCTTTCTCGTCCATTGGATTTCTAATTACTCTCATGTATTTAAGAGACTCATACTCTAAACATGACATGCTCTGGCCAGAGGCTTTGAGTAACAATCCGACGATAGGCCTGGGTATACATCTCCTCGCAAGGAGTGGTGAATCCTTTGTAGGCTGTTCAAACATCTTCGGGCACTTCGGCTTATACCTAACCATCCTGGGTCCACACCTCCTTGGAGATGCTTGCTTAAGATGTTAAAGTATAAGTCTCCATGACCAAGATGACTTGAACACCGCAAGTCAAAGGAACATCGCACTTAAGCTGCAGTAATAACTTTCATTGACATATCTATATGTAGATTACCATATGAAATTTTACAGTTAGTCACTCCAATGAACTAGTTCCCTTAACTAGCATCCATGTTTATCTCCGGACATCCCAATGTCACCAGCCAGTGAGAATCAGCTGATTAGAGAATAACCCATGCTAGTCTCAATAGAATTGATAGTGTCCGTTTTTATCAATTCATCGACTAGGGATAATTTCAATACTTCACAATTGCACATGTAGAGATAATCACTAGTTGTGATTCCATCACAAATTCTCTCATGCTGTGAATTGTATTGCGGGCATTCAGTAAATGAGTTTAAGATCTCAATCAAATACACAAACATGTATACTCAAATAGTGAATTTTCATTTATTAAAATAAATGTTTACAATCATAAGGCGATTGCCTTAGGACACTTCTCTCATATCACTAACAGGCTTAACATCCGAGAGTTTTCAACAAGATGGCGTTGAGAGAAGGCTTCTCCACCACCCGACCTCCATTCTTTGATGGCGCCAACTTCCAATATTGGAGATCAAAGATGGAATACTATTTGAAGATGGATATCCATACTTGGTTCGCGGTAAAGGAGGGATTCACCCCTCCTAAGGATGATGAAGGAAAGGAACTTGAGTCATGGAGGTGGACTGCCGAACAAACAAGAAAAAGTGAAGCCGACGCAAAGGCGGTTGTCACTCTACAATGTGGCATAAACAAAGACCAACTCATCAAGGTTGGTCCTTTCACAAGTGCAATGGACTTGTGGAACAAACTCATCGAGCTTCATGAAGGCACCCGGGACTCAAGAATTGCCAAGAGGGATTTGTTCCTCAATCAACTCCAAAATCTCTCCATGAAGGAGAATGAGTCGGTAAGTGAGCTCCATAGCCGGTTCAAGGAAGTCTTCAATGGACTTCATTCAATTGATGAAAAGGTCGAGAATCACGACCTTGTGAGGTATGTTTTGAAAGCATTTCCAAGGAATGCTTTGTGGTCATCCATGGTGGATGCCTACAAGGTATCCAAGGATCTATCTATTGTTAAGTTAGATGACTTATTTTGTGAGATGGAATTGCATGAAATGGCTAACAAAGGCCCCAAGGAAAAGGGGATTGCCTTAGTTGCAGGGGACCAAGCCACCAAGAAGAAGAAGGAGAAGAAGAAGGAGAAGGAGGTCTCTTCATCTTCATCCTCTTTCGAATCCGAGTCCGATTCCAAGGAAGATGGCAGCGGCTCTTCTTCCTCCGAGATGGCAAACTTTGTGCGAAGAATGATGCGAAGGGATCGACGCTTCAAGGGTAGAGGTAACTCTAGTGAAGTTAAGCTTGATAAGACTAATGCCTCTTGCTTTGAGTGTGGTAGGAAAGGGCATTTCAAGAATGAATGTCCAAAGCTTAAGAAGAAGGAAGGAAAATCCAAAAGAAAAGAAGAGAAGTCCAAGAAGAAGAAGAAGGCATTGAAGGCCACTTGGGATGAGTCATCCTCAAGCTCATCCAATGAGGAGAAGGAGGAGAAGAGTACAAGGCATGTGGCACTCATGGCTCGTGGATAGGAGAGCAGTGATGAATCTTCAAGCTCCTCAAACGCGGCTTCATCATCTTCGTATGATGAAGAGGTAACTTCTCCCGAGCTTAAAAAATGTTATAGAGCAATTGCATGTTTAACTAGTATGCTTAAGAAATCCAAAAATAAGGTTAAAGCATTGCAATTAGAAATTGATCAATTGAAGGTATCTAGAGATGATAATATTGACGATTTGCATGTTGACTTGCTAGAAGATGAAATTAAATCTTTGAAACATGAGATCTTAAATTTGAAATCCTCTAAGGTTGAGGAAGTCAATGATTTGCATGATGAATTGCTAGTAGAGGAAAACCAATCATTGAAGAGTGAAGTTGAGAAGCTCAAGGATATTCTTGGGAAATTTTCAACTAGCTCTAAGACCCTAGATATGATCCTAAATGCCCAAAGAGCGGTTTACAATAGGGCCGGTATTGGTTACCGTCCAAAAGAACCCTCATTTGTGTCTCTCATGTCTAGGACTGACATGAGACAATCTAGGACACCCAAACCTAAAAAGGAAGTTGTCAAGACATGGGTGCCTAAGTCATGTTTAGTTGATGCTTTAGGTCCCAAGGTTTGGGTACCTAAAACTTCTATTTTTCGAATTGTGTAGGTTATGATTGAGGGGGAGCATCTATCAACTTGGTTCGTTGATAGTAGATGCTCCAAACACATGACCGGAGATAGATCCTTGTTTACCACACTTCATAAGAAAAGTAGAGGTAATGTATCATTTGGAAACAATGGTAGTCTTAAGGTCATAGGGATAGGAGACATTCAAATATCCGAATGTTTTAGAATCTCAAATGTCCTTCTAGTCAAGGGGATGAAATTCAATCTCCTAAGTGTGAGTCAATTGTGTGACACGGGTTACACAATTGACTTTCAACCAAGTCGATGTCTAGTTAGACACAATGACACCTTGGACACAGTACTAGTCGGAACAAGAGTAGACAATATGTATCAAGTTTCATTTAAAAGTGCTACTAATGTTTCTGCTAAGTGTTTCATGTCAAAAGAAGAGGAGTCCACTCTTTGGCACCGGAGATTAGCTCATGTGAACATGAAGAACATCCGGAAGTTGGCCAACAAGGGACTAGTCCGTGGCTTACCGAGCATCAAGTATGAAAAAGATAAACTTTGTGATGCATGTCAAATGGGTAAGCAAACAAAATCTACACATAAAGGTAAAAGCGCTGTAAGTACTTCCAATGCGTTAGATTTACTTCATATGGATCTATTTGATTGTAGTACCATCATATCATTGAATGGAAGTAGATATTGCTTTGTGATCATTGATGATTTCACTAGATACACATGGACTTACTTTTTAAAATATAAGGACCAAACCTTAGATGTTTTCATTTCTTTTTGTAGAAGAGTTGAAAATGAAAAATCATTAACCATTAAGACAATTAGAAGTGATCATGGAGGTGAATTTCAAAATCAAAGGTTTTTAGAGTTTTGTCAAGATAGAGGTTATAAGCATGAGTTCTCCACTCCTAGAACACCACAACAAAATGGTGTTGTAGAGAGGAAGAACCATGTACTTCAACAGGCTGCACGAAGCATGCTCAATGAGTACTCACTCCCGAGTCACTTGTGGGCCGAAGCTGTGAATACAGCTTGCTATGTGCAAAACAAAGTCTTCATTCATAGGTTTCTAGGAAAGACTCCCCATGAACTTTGGTTTGGAAAACCACCTACGGTTAAACACCTTAGGGTGTTTGGTTGTAAGGTGTTCATTCTAAATACCAAGGACCACCTTGGAAAGTTCACGGCAAAGGCTGATGAAGGGATACTAGTCGGGTACTCCATCCTTAGCAAAGCCTACCGAGTCTACAACAAGAAGTCTAGATTAGTTGAAGAGTCTTCTGATGTGGCTTTTGAAGAAATTCCAAAGTCAGGTAACCAATCAGAAAATGTAGAAGGAGTTCAACTCGAACTAAGGAGACTTAGTTTGAATGAAACTCCAAGTGTTGTTGATGGTGATGAGTCTGATGACGGTGAACCTAGACAACCCATTGATCAGCCGGATCCTGAGGCTGAACTTGTGTCTAGTGAACCCGTTCAAGAAGCACCACCAACACCAAGGCAAACTAGATTAGCATCTAGTCATCCCCAAGACCAAATTTTTGGAGACATCCATCAAGGGGTTAGGACTGTTGGTGCAGGAAGCACCATATCGAACCTTGTTTTAATATTGGTAAAGGATTCAAAGTTAAGTTTATTTGTGATCTAACAATGTTACTCAAGTGTGCAGAGACAAAGTCCTAGCGAAGGAAAGCTAGGCACCTGGCGAAGGTCTGCCAGGAAACAAAGTCCTAGCAAAGGGCTGCTATGTAACGCCCCAAAATTTCCATTTTTAGTTCTTAAAGTCCTTAGAATTATTTAAAAATGGTTTAGAAATATTCTAGATATTTTTAGGAATTTTTAGAATATTTTTATGGAATTTTCCGAGTTCGTTTAGTATTTTTAAAAAAGGAAAACGTTAAAGGGCAGCAGGGGGATCGAACCCGCGACCACCACGAGAGCAGGCGCGCACGGAACAGGCTGGGCTAGGGTATCAAGCACAACAAAAGGTGGAGAGAAATAAATTTATAAAGTAGTTACGTTTTTTTTTCCATAAAGATAGTATAAATAGATAAGTTAAGAGAGGAATTTTATTTTCTCTCAAACCCTCTCCCTCGCCCAAGCTTGCGCCGACTCCTTCCCCTCTCCTCTCTTGGGCGAAACAACACCAAGCTCTAGAGGGCCGGCCAAGGCTCTCCTCCGAGAGATATTCCTATATTCGGGATCCCCGCGACGAGAGGAACGCGTAGGCGCGAAGAATTCTCCGAGATCTCAATTTTCTTCCGAACCTCCGACGCCGTTCTTGGTTGTAAGTCCAAGATATCAAGGTAAGTACTGCTCACCTGCAGTAAGAGGCGGTTTTTCCGCAAGAATTTCCTTTAAAAGTTTTAAAAGAGACATTTACCTTTAGTTTGAGATTTTTCATGTGATCTTAGTTCATTATATGCTTGTATAAGTTTGATTAAGCACCCTATATGAGATTAGGGGCTAAGAAAGTTATGAGAAAAGAAAAGAGAAGATAAAGATAAGAAAAGAAAAGGCCAAGGCCTTAAGAAATCCCAAAAGTCAAGACTTAGGGATTTTAGCACGCAAGGTGCTCGAGAAAATGCCAAGGCATTTACAGATAAGAAAGAAAAGAAAGAAAAGCTATTTTATTTTCCAAGGCTAGTACCCGGCGTCCAAGGGCGTCGTTAAAGAAATCCAGGTGTCCAATTCCAAGGTCTTGGCCCTCGTAGACCAAGGTCTGCTCTATTAGGATTGGTGGCTCGCTACCCCAACCTTTTAGGGAACGTGCATGAGATGGTACTTACGTCTTCAGTGGATCCAAGTGATTATTATTTTCAAGTATATGCTTTAGCAAAGTTTTCTAAAGTTTAAGAAAGTTTTTCAAAGAGTTAAAGAAAGATTTTAAGTTAAAGGATTGCTAAAGTTTCAAGTTAAGCCAAGAAAAGTGAGTTAAGATTTATTAATGCTTGAGTATGCATGTTTTCGAGTTATACATGTTCTTAGTGTTTCTTTCAAGCATATAAGTATCTCATGTGATTTCATATTGTTCAAGAAGCATGTTTGCACATTTCGAGATTTTGTGAGCTAGATAGTACTTACTAAGCTTTATGCTTATAGATGCATTTCTCTTACTGTAGGTAAAGGTAAAGACAAGCAATTCTGAAGGAAGGCGACAAGGCGATGCTGAGCGACGTGTGTGTGGTGGCTGATTTTGGAGAGATCCTTGAGACGAGACAATTTAGTTATTTGAATTACAATGTTTAAGTTTATTCAAATTCCAAGTTATTGCTTTATGGAGTTTTAGCGAACGTTTAAGCTTTGGATAGTTTTACATGCTCAATTTCTTAGAGTAAAGATTCCATGTCATTTCATTTAGCATACATATCCTTATGATTGCATTGGATGAGTAGAAGTGTGAGTAGTTTAGAATATTGATACTTTGTTGGAGTTATTGATGCATGTGCCAAGATAGTGCTAGTTTCTCTTTTGAATTAAGTTTTATTGCTCAATTATGCTTAGAAAAGTTGCTTTCTCATTTCATAATGCCTTAGTGATGTTATAGAATTTTGTGTGATGAGTTTCAATGGTTAGAAGTTAAGTTTGGTACAAACTTTAGCCTAAAGTTTATATAGACTTTCATAACTTGCTAAATCCCGCAAAAGTCCTAATTTCAAGTTTATGGATTCGTTTTGATTGGCTAAATTGTTTAGAAAACTAGTATAGAGTATAGAAATGGTGTCATGATTTTGTATGGCTCGAAAGTATAGGTTTGGTGGAGTTTTGAAACAAGGCCTTGAATCTGAAATTCAGATTTCCAGGCGTGCCAGTCGACTGGTTCAGTATCAGTCGACTGGCCTATCGAACAGTAGCTTCTGTTCGATGCATCAGTCGACTGCCAAGAGGCCAGTCGACTGGTGCCGCGCCCAGAAACTTTCTGTGGCCGATACAGTCGACTGGTCAGAGGGCAGTCGACTGGTACCGTTGCAGTGAAGCTCTAGAGAAAGGAAGTATGCATTGTATCATGCATGACTATTAGAGTTAGTATATCATAGATAGATTTAAATTGAGAAGAAAAAAAAAGATTTCCGCATTCTTAGTCGTGCATTAGAGTCAAGAAGTAAAGAAAGTAACGATCCGTCTAAGGCAGAGAAGGCGGGTCGCTACAGGTGGTATCAGAGCAGTTCCCATTCTCCAGCATCACACACACATCAGCATCAACCTTGCCGTCTTCAAGTAAGAAAGCTTTAAGTTTCAGTTTTTCTATTGCTCCTTTACTTAACTTCAGTATAGAGAAATGCTTAAGTACTTACTCATATGTGCATAGAACAAGGAAGCATGTTTAATACCTTAGTACCACGGAATCATGTTTAATCCCTAGAATGGATATTAGAGAAATGCTTAAGTACTTACTTGATTTGCCCAAAAGTAAGTTTTGGGATTATGGCACGCATGGTGCTTGATAAAAGTTTTGAGTAAGACCAAGGTCTTACTAAGCCCTAGAACGAGTTCTAGGACTAAGAAATGAGATAAGAATCAAGACCAAGGTCTTGTTATATCCTAAAGCAAGTTTGGGAACATTACCATTAAGTGTTAAGTTATACATTTGAGGACGTCCTAGAAAGGCCCAAAACGAGGAGCAAGCTCCTAGAAGGCAAGAAGCGTACCTCATTCAGTAGGAGAAACTGAAGCCAGGGAACTTCCCAGGCACAAGCAAACCATGGGATGCTTAAGCATGGTTCAAAACGTTGGAAAGAATAGTAGGGCTACTGGACTGGCATGAGGTAGAGAAGATAAAGTGTGCATCTTTCTGCCTTACGGGAGATGCTAGAATATAGTGGAAGAGAGTCAAGGCCAAGAGAAATGTCAGCCAGATGACATGGGCCGACTTCGAGACTGAGTTCTTCGAAGAATACTCTCACATGCAAGTAACCAACAAGCATTATGATGAATTCACGGAGTTCAGACAAGGAGAACTATCCGTGGATGAAGCAGTGAAGATGTTTAAGCGGTTAGCTCATCTGTGCCCAGAGCTAGTTAGCACAGAAAAAGAGATAGTTAGGCTAATGCTCAAGATGTTAAGGCCTGAGATAGCGTTGAAGGGGGGCTAGCGGTGTTAAGAGGCTGCAAACCTCCGAGGAACTAATAAGTAGTGCTTTGATCACTGAGCACTACTTAAACAGTATAAAGGCCACCAGAAAGGTTGAACGATGAAGTTCTTAACAACCTTACCGTCAGGGGAAGTAATGGCCTCTACTGAGAGGCTAAGGGCAGTATCAATCTAGATTTCCAACCGAGAGCTCTACAGTGACTTGTTAGTCCTTGAGATGAAGGATTACGATGTCATTTTAGGAATGGACTTCTTGAGCAAGTATAATGCTTCTATAGACTGCCGCAAGAAAAAGTCAAGTTCACACCAGAAGCAGAACCTTCGGTTGAGTTTATTGGAGACCCAAGGAGAAAGATAAATAGGTTCCTACCTACCTTACAAGCTCAGAGAATGTTAGAGAAGGGGTGCTCTGGTTTCTAGCTCATATAGTGGATGCGAGTCAAGGAGAAGGATTGAAGAGAGAAGAAGTGAGGGTAGTCTGTGACTATCCTGAGGTGTTTCCTGAAGAGTTACCAGGACTCCCTCCCAATCGGGAAATTGAGTTTGAAATTGAGTTGGCTCCAGGAACCAACCCAATTTCGAAGGCACCTTATCGCATGGCCCAGCAGAACTGAAAGAATTACAAGAACAATTGCAAGAGCTGCTCGACAAGGGTTTCATCCGCCCTAGTCATTCACCCTGGGGAGCTCCTGTACTTTTCGTCAAGAAGAAGGATGGGTCTATGCGTCTGTGCATAGACTACAGAGCTCTGAACAAGGTAACCATCAAGAACAAGTACCCCCTTCCTAGAATAGATGATTTATTTGATCAACTCAAAGGGGCTACAGTGTTCTCAAGATAGACCTGCGTTCTGGGTATCATCACTAAAGGTTAAAGAATGTGACATCCCCAGGACGGCCTTCAGGACAAGATACGGCCACTACGAATTTGTAGTAATGCCTTTTGGAGTAACCAATGCTCCAGCAGTCTTCATGGAGCTGATGAACCACATCTTCAGGGAGTATCTCGATAAATTCGTCATTGTATTTATTGATGATATTCTCATATACTCACAGACTCCAGAGGACCATGCTACACACTTGAGGATAGTGCTGCAGATCCTTCAGCAGGAGAAGCTCTATGCAAAATTCTCAAAGTGTGAGTTTTGGCTAGATCAGGTGACCTTCCTAGGTCACATTGTATCCAAAGAAGGCATTCAAGTTGATCCAGCCAAGATAGAAGCAGTCAGCAACTGGTGTAGACCCAAGAATGCCAGTGAAATCAGAAGCTTCTTAGGCCTGGCAGGATATTACAGAAAATTTGTGGAGGACTTTTCCAGAATAGCCTCTCCACTCACAGCCTTGACCAGAAAGAACAAGAAGTTTGAGTGGTCAGATAAATGCGAGCACAGCTTGCTAGAACTGAAGAAAAGGTTGACTAGTGCTCCCATCCTGACTGTTCCAGAGAGCGACAAGGCCTTTGACATCTACAGTGATGCATCCAAGATGGGCCTTGGAGCTGTCCTCATGCAAGACGGTAAAGTAATAGCATATGCCTCCAGACAGCTCAAGGACTACGAGAAGAATTATCCTACGCATGACCTTGAGCTAGCAGCTGTGGTTTTCGCACTGAAGCTCTGGAGACACTACCTGTATGGAGTGCAGTGCAGAATCTTCACAGACCATCAAAGTTTGAAGTACTTCTTCACTCAGAAGGACCTGAATATGAGGCAGCGCAGGTGGCTAGAGTTGGTTAAAGATTATGACTGTGAAATCCTCTACCACCCAGGTAAAGCTAATAAAGTGGCAGATGCACTGAGCAGAAAATCCTGTGCAGCACTGATGTCCCTATCATCACTGTCTCCACCACTTCAGAAAGAAATAAAAGATTTTGGAGTCGAGGTTATGGTTGGGCAATTTTCTGCATTGACCCTAGAGTCAACCCTGCTTAAAGATATACAAGAAAAGCAAGATCAAGACCCAGAGATCCAGAAGATCAAGCAGGGGATCCAAGAGGCAGAAAATTCAGAGTTTCGAGTATCAGACAGTGGCATCCTCTATTTTGGAGACCGCCTTTGCGTCCCCAATGATGAGGAACTAAGAAAGAATATTTAGAAGAGGCCCACAGTACCCCTACTCTATGCATCCTGGTTCTACCAAGATGTACCAAGATTTAAAGAAAAGATTCTGGTGGTCTGGACTCAAGCGAGACGTGGCCAGATATATCAGTACCTGCTTGACCTGCCAGAGGGTCAAAGCAGAACACCAGAGACCAGGAGGAGTTCTACAGCCACTTCCCATTCCAGAGTGGAAGTGGGAAGAAATATCCATGGACTTTATCACAGGTCTTCCAAGAACCACCCATGGACACGATGCAATTTGGGTGATAGTGGATAGATTGACCAAGTCTGCCCACTTCCTAGCCATCAAGTTATCGCATTCGGTAGAGCAGTTAGCACAGCTGTACGTGAAGAAGTAATCAGGCTTCACGGAGTTCCGAAGTCGATCGTTTCTGACAGAGATGGGCGGTTCATCTCCCATTTTTGGAGGTGTGTTCAGGACGCCCTAGGCACCAGACTTCAGTTCAGCACAGCTTTCCATCCCCAGACAGATGGACAAACAGAGAGAGTAAATCAGATTTTAGAAGACATGCTCAGGGCTTGTGCGTTGGACTTTAAAGGCAGTTGGTGCAAATTTCTGTGCTTAGCTGAGTTTACCTACAACAATAGCTATCAGGCCACCATTAGGATGACACCTTATGAGGCATTGTATGGCAAGAATGCAGATCACCCATATGTTGGCAAGAAGCTGGTGAGAAGAAAGAGATGGAGTCAGGACTAGGCAGCTAGACTGAGCTTATAGATGAGACCACTCAGGCTATCCAGACGATCCGCCAGAGGATTGAGACTGCCCAGAGTAGACAGAAAAGTTATGCTGACACACGCCGTAGGCTACTTGAATTCCAAGTTGGAGATTCAGTATTTCTCAAGGTCGCTCCTATGAAGGGAGTGATGAGATTTAGCAAAAAGGGCAAGCTGAGTCCTCGCTACATAGGACCCTACAAGATTATAAAGAGAGTTGGGAAAGTAGCCTATGAGCTGGACTTGCAGAGGATATGTCAGCTATCCACAGTACCTTTCATGTCTCTATGCTAAAGAAGTGTATTCACGACCCCAGCCAAGTGATTCAGCCTCAGTCAGTACAGATCCAAGAAGATCTTAGCTATGAGAGCAGACCGACCAGATAGTGGACAAAGCAGTTAAAAGATTAAGAAACAAAGAAGTGCCACTAGTGAAGGTCATCTGGCAGAATCAAAGCATGAGGAGCTACTTGGGAACGTGAGGACAGCATGAGAGAAAGATATCCAGAATTATTCTAAGTTCGAGGACGAACTTTTTATAAGGTATGGGGGATTGTAACACCCCAAAATTTTCATTTTTAGTTCTTAAAGTCCTTAGAATTATTTAAAAATGGTTTAGAAATATTCTAGATATTTTTAGGAATTTTTAGAATATTTTTATGGAATTTTCGAGTCGTTTAGTATTTTAAAAAGGAAAAAACGTTAAAGGGCAGCAGGGGGATCGAACCCGCGACCACACGAGAGCAAGCGCGCACGGACCGGCTGGGCTAGGGTATCAGCACAACAAAAGTGGAGAGAAATAAATTTATAAAGTAGTTACGTTTTTTTTTCCAAAAAGTTTAAAAGAACATTTATCTTTAGTTTGAGATTTTTCAT
>JAGFNQ010006480.1:0-98671 GCA_024364735.1 Boesenbergia rotunda
GGGATAGTCGAAAGAAGAAATAGAACACTACAGGAAGCCGCTAGGGCTATGCTAAATGAATTTAGCTTAGCAAACCAATATTGGGCAGAAGCAATTAGTACGGCGTGTTACATCCAAAATAAGGTTCTGATTAACAAGCGACACAACAAAACACCCTATGAACTGTACTATCATAGACTCCCAAATCTACACTACCTAAGGGTCTTTGGATGTAAAGTCCATATCCTAAACACCAAAGACTATTTAGGAAAATTTCAGTCCAAGTCAACCCCAGGTATCTTTCTAGGATACTCAACCACAAGTA
The DNA here is from genome assembly GCA_024364735.1 of Boesenbergia rotunda. Classification (NCBI taxonomy): domain Eukaryota; kingdom Viridiplantae; phylum Streptophyta; class Magnoliopsida; order Zingiberales; family Zingiberaceae; genus Boesenbergia; species Boesenbergia rotunda. The sequence continues at coordinate 305 of JAGFNQ010006480.1, forward strand.
GAGCTTATAGGGTTTACAACAAACAAACTAAGAAAATTGAAGAAACAACAAACTTAATATTTGATGAAGAAATCAACTCAACATCTGATAATCCAGATCTAACATCATCAAATTCTGATCAAGAAAATAATGAACAAACTGTTGAACCCTTAATTGAATCATTAAACGAACTAACTATTGAACCAACTACTGAGTCAAATCAACCAACTATTGACCCAACAATTGAACCAGCTCAAAGAGTCGAATCAAATAGTGAACCAAACTGACCAGCCGGACCTGAGGCTGAACCAAGTTCTAGAAGAACCAAGAAACCCAGACTCAGTCACCCAACCGATCAAATTGTGGGTGATCCAACTCTAGGAGTCAGGACTAGACCCTCCTATAGAAACCTTAGTCAAATAGCTATGATATCAAAAATAGAACCTAAGACTATAGATGAAGCCCTACCTGATCCTGATTGGATCATAGCGATGCAAGAAGAATTAGCCCAATTTGAGAGGAACCAAGTCTGGGAACTAGTGCCTAAACCTGAAGGCAAATCCATCATTGACACTAAGTGGGTCTTTAGGAATAAGCTAAATGATCAAGGAGAAATAGTCAGAAATAAAGCTCGCTTAGTAGCGAAGGGTTTCAGCCAAGTAGAAGGATTAGATTACGACGAAACATATGCCCCAGTAGCTAGACTTGAGTCCATTAGGATGTTACTAGCCTTTGCATCCCATAAAGGATTTAAACTATACCAAATGGATGTAAAGTCAGCTTTTCTAAATGGATTCATTAAAGAAGAAGTTTATGTAGGACAACCCCCTGGGTTTGAGGACTTAGAAAAATCTGACCACGTTTACAAACTTACAAAAGTACTATATGGGCTAAAACAAGCACCCTAGGGCCTGGTATGAACGTTTATCAACTTACTTAATCTCTAAAGAATTTAAACAAGGACAAATTGACTCAACCCTATTTATTAAAATCCTAGGAAAAGATATATTTATTGCCCAAATTTACGTAGACGACATAATCTTTGGGTCCACCAACTCGAACTTTCTAAAAGAATTTGTTAAAATAATGGAAAACGAATTTGAAATGAGCCTAGTTGGTGAACTTAACTTTTTCCTAGGCTTACAAATTAAACAAACTAGGGATGGAAACTATGTCCATTAATACAAATATGCTAAAGAGTTATTAAAGAAATTTAAAATGGATAACTCTAAAAGCATAAGTACCCCCATGGCCACTAATGTAAAAATAGATAGTGACCCTGATGGTAAACCAGTAGACCTTAAACTCTATAGGAGTATGATAGGTAGTCTACTGTACCTTACAGCCAGCAGACCTGATATTCTTTTTGCTGTAGGGATGTGTGATAGATACCAAACCTGTGCTAAGGAAACACACTTAGCAGCCCTAAAAAGAATACTAAGATATGTTAAGGGCACCCTAAACGTAGGGATTTGGTATCCTAGGACCTCAACCTTTGATTTGTCAGGATACTCAGATTCTGACTATGCTGGCTGTAAATTAGATAGAAAGAGCACGAGTGGAAGCTGCCAACTGTTAGGAAATAGTCTAGTAAGTTGGTGCAGCAGAAAACAACACTGTGTAGCTCTATCCACAACAGAAGCTGAATATGTTGCCTTAGGAGAATGTGTAGCACAACTATTATGGATGATGCACACTCTTAAGGACTTCCAGCTCAACTACACCCAAAATCAAGTATTTATTGACAATATAAGCTCAATTAATCTAACTAAGAACCCAATCCAACATTCCAGAACCAAACACATAGAAGTTAAACATCACTTTGTAAGAGACCATGTAGCCAAGGGTGAAATAGTACTTAAGCATATAGACTCTAAATACAACTTAGCTGATATATTTACAAAACCCTTACCTGAGTCTGAGTTCAGCTCACTAAGAAGGCAGTTAGGATTGTGCTCAGTAGAATAGGTTAACTCTACTTTTGATTTTCTTACTGCTTTACTTGATCAGTTTCTAAAAGAATTTGAAAAACTGTTTTACTTGATTTCAAAATCATTTTTTTTTATTTTTTTAAATTTCTTTTTCGACTTAGTTTTTCAAAACTACCCCCTTTCAAAACTAGGGCTTTTTCGTAAATGGACTTAGCCTAGGCCCTAACCCTAGAACTGCATGCACCTATAGATTTAGAAGCCAGCATCTCACAAGCACCTTAGGGTACTTTTGATTGATAACCTAGAAAGGGTTGAGATGCTTAGGTCTTTGCCTTAATTCAAGATGCTTTAAGTCAGTGCATCTGCAGTAATTGGGGCATTAAATACAACTTACACAGCAATCAAGTTAAGTGTCAAGTCTAGAAAATCTAACATGAACAGACACTTAACTTGACTAACCCTAGCGAAAACTACTGTTTATAACAGTTAGTAAGTAGCTAATTGGGTTAGACAGGCCCCTAAGAGAAAATTAACTGATTTAGTCTAATTCTTATCATGAATTGGTTCAGTACAGCAAAATCATGCAAGTTATTTTCCTTTACGCAATTTATTTATCCTGTTTCTGCTATATTTATTTGTTTTTGATATATGGCAAAGGGGGAGAGATAGCAAAGGGGGAGAGATAGGAAAGGAGAGAGTTTAAAATTGTGTTAAAATTTTTTTCTAAATCTCAGAGATAGGAAAGGAGAGAGTTTAAAATTCTGTTAAATTTTTTTTTCTAAATCTCAAAATTTCAAACTCTATCCTTTATTCAAAAAGTACTTAAGTTATTCAAAATTTTCTAAGTACTTAAGTTTTTCAAAATTTTCTAAGCACTTAACTTTTCTAAGTACTTAAGTTTTTCAAAATTTTCTAAGCACTTAACTTTTCTAAACACTTAAGTTTTTCAAAACTTATCTAAAGACTTAAAGCCTTTAAAAACCTTTTATAAGTACTTAAGCTTCTCAAAAACTCTTCAAAATACTTAAACCTTTCTAAGTACTTAAGGTTTTCAGAAGTACTTAAGTTTTTCAACTTCACTAAGTTTTCAAAAAAATTTGAGTACTTTAAACTTAAGGCGTCAAAATTTTTTCAGTACACAAAGTTTTCAAAATTTGTCAAAGTGATTAAATTTTTTCCAAAGTACACAACGAAAATCATTTTGGAAAATATTGGTTTAAAAGCTTAAAATTTTCTATGTCAAAACCATCTTTAGACTTAGAATCTATTTTCAAAAACCCCACGAATTTTTGAAAAATCTAGGGGGAGATCTCTTCCAGGGGGAGGGAACAAAAGGTAATCTTTATATGCTTTGATTAACTTAACTTTTTGAACCAGGGTTGCCATAAATCAAAAAAGAGGAGATTGTTAGTGTAGAATGCACCCAAGTGAACCTGAGTTTTGATAATGGCAACAGGGCTCAAAAGTTAAGGTATAAATGTTATCTAACATGTTACTCAAGTGTGCAGGGTACAAAGTCCTAGAGAAGGACTGCTAGGCACTGGCGAAGGAATGCTAGGGTACAAAGTCCTAGCGAAGGACTGCTAGGCACTGGCGAAGGAATGCCAGGGTACAAAGTCCTAGCGAAGGAATGCTAGGCACTGGCGAAGGAATGCCAGGGTACAAAGTCCAGGAATGCCAGGGTACAAAGCCCTAGCGAAGGAATGCTAGGCGCCAGGCGAAGGACAGCTTGGGACTGAAGCCCTAGCGAAGGACTGCTAGGCACCGGGCAAAAGACAGCTCGGTATCCAAGACCTGGCAAAGGACCGCTGGGCAAAAGTCCAACCGGAGGAGCCGGTTGGCATCAGGTGCATTCTCCCGAGAGGAGTAGGTGAGGACGCGTTCCCTGTCGAGGGAACAGTAGGCGTCGGTTCGACCTAGGGCTCCATTTTGGAGGCCCAAAGTCAGAACTAAGACAGCTGAGGCTGTATAAACTAACTTCTTATTACTTTATGGTGTTTTGGACTAACCCTGGATGCAGGACCGAAGGAACTAGTGTCTGCAGCTCAGAGAGCCTCAAAGGAGTGAGGCAACAGCTGACCAGGGCGCCCGGAGTGTCCCGGGCGCCCCCAAGGTGAACCCAAAACAGTCGAAGAAAAAGAACTGCTTCTGCAGCTACTGGGCGGGGCGCCCCCGTGCTCCCGGGCGCCCCCGCTGCTCCCAGGCGCCCCCAGCGTCCCGGGCACCCCGGTCAAAGCTTGATCCCGAGTTTTAAGGGATCAGAGCTGACCGAGAAGGATGTGGATCGACTGACACGTGGGGGGCGCCCCCGATGATCCGGGCGCCCCCAGGTGCTATAAAAGGACCCTCGAACCAAGGCTTCAGGACAACAATTCTTTCAACGCTCCTACGCTCTTCTGCTCCCGCGCTCTGCTCCGGAAACCTCCCGACTCGAGATACAAGCGCCGACCATGTCCTTCCGCTCCGAAAATTCAATCTACAACGGGCGTCGGTAACGAAGAGCCATTTTAGTTTACTGTACTGAATTCTGTAAAATCTTTTGTAAACTGTTTTTGCGACATATAGAATTGCCCGCAGAAAATGGTCAACGACCGTGAGCCTTGGAGTAGGAGTCGACCTAGGCTCCAAACCAAGTAAAAGTACCTGTGTTCGCGATTATTTTTCTTTTCCGCTGCATACTTGCTCTAATTTCTATCCGAAAAGTGTTTAACGATATTCACCCCCCCCTCTATCATTTCTCTCGATCCAACAGCTTCATCAATAATATCTGCAACAACCATATTAGAAAAGTTAGGACCAACAATAACAATATCATCGCAAAATAAAAGTCTAGAATGATCCTGTGGAGCTTCAGCTTCAAATTCAAAGCTGTCACATGCTTTTCCATCCATCTCCTCCAATGCCTCTGTCTCTATTGCATCTTCAACCTCATCTAAGCTAAAATCTCCTCCCACTATGTCAAGTGAAACATCATCAGCAATTAACTCTGCCTCAACAACTTCATCTGAAATATCCATGCTAATGCTAGGAGGGTCCTCTCTGGGGTGCTGGGAGAAGGTAAAAGAAACTTTTGGCTCCTCCTCTTGAGCTGAAAAATTTGAAAATGAACTCTGAATAGGAATTTCGGGAGAAATGCATGTTGTAGGTGCCCTGATTTTGATGATTTCTTCTTCTTCTACTACCAAAATTGCAAGATCAACTGAAGAAGGTCTTAGGCTTGCACTAGGGTCACCTTGAACTGATATAAAATCAACTCCAGGGCTATTTTGAGTGGGAAAATAAGATGCTGGAAATTTTTCAGGAAAATCGGCATTTGAAGTGTTTAAACTTGAAACAATCTCTTCATTCCTCCAAGTTAGTTCACAATCATACCCCTTAAGATTTTGAGTAGCTTGAGAAGGTGTTTGGCTCGATCCTTGTGCTTACATTAGATTCATTTTACTAACCAATTGTTCAACGTGTCTCTCGATGTTTTGAAGCGAAGAATGTTGTGCACTTCGTTGTTGTATCATTTGTTGCATAATCTCCCCAAGCCTTTGTTGATGAGCCTCAAGCTCACTAGCATCCTCAAATTCTCCTTGATTGGCGTGGACCTCTTGTTGGTCTTGAAATGTAGCATTGGGTTGCTCAAAACTGTAAGTAAGCTGTGAATTCTGAAAATCAAGTTGTTGGGGTTGATCAAATGAATAATTGGATCGCTGAAGTTGTTGAAAATTAGTTTGACAACTTGGTGGAGGTTGCTGAAAATTATGACTCTGAATTTGCGGATCTTCTTGTTGAAAGTGTTGGTTGAAAGGTTGAAAATTCTGGGGCTGTGAAGATGGAAAATCTTGCTAAGAATTCTGGAATGGTGGCTGATAAACTTGCTGTGAAGGTTGCCATCCTTGCTGATCATAATGAAATGGTTGTTGGAAATCTTGGAAATTCTGCTGAAACTGCTGTTGTGACTGCTGAAATGGTTGAAAATTTTGCTGAAAATTTGGATTGCAACCTTGCTAAAAAATTCTGGAATTATGGTTGAAATTGCTGTGGTGGCTGATTGAAAGATTGGTACTGCTGAAAATTTGAATAGGGCTGCTGAAATTCTTGAAAAGGCTGAAATTGTGGCTGCCCTTGTTGAAATTGACAATTTGGTTGCTGAAAATTTGAGTGGGACTGCTGAAAATATTGGTTTTGCTGCTGAAACTGTTGACATGGCTGCTTGTAAGTAGATGAATAAGTGTTTGTTCTTTGTTGGCATTCCATTAGCTTCACCAAACATTTTAACTCCAACAATGAACTTTTGATCTTTAAGTGTTCATTTGAAAACATTTTGAGCCTGCAGTCCTGTCACAAAACAAACAAATGGTAGCAACTGTATACAAAAAGATAAAGCAATAAAGAATAGAATCAAAAAATATAGATATTAAACACAAGCTCAATTTAAACAAACTCAACTAGTGATTCCCCGACAATGGCGCCAAAAATTTGATGGACCCAAAATAGCTGTCACGAATATGTGTCTCAAATTTAGATATTTATAAAGCTGAAAACCCTTTGGCTAACAAGATAGAAATGTAGTAGAGGGGCCTCAGGTAGTATTTTTCCAAGGACTAGTTGAATGAATGTTTAACTCGAGCATGCAGGTTTATTTGTCGTTTGATATTTGGGTTTTCTAATAAAATAGGGGTTTTGTGATAAGGAAATGAAATGACAATATGAAATAACACTTTGAACAAAATAGGCTTAACTAAGCAAGGTAATGAACTAAGGAAGTGCAAGAATTAGACTTAACCTAGTGAAAGAACTAAGCACTTAAATTCCAATGACTGAATTGAAATTAAAGAACTAATTACAGGAAATTAATTGCAGAGAATTAATTGCAAGAAAACTAATTGCAAGGAATTAAACTAAGCAAGGCAATACCTGAAAATTTGACTTGGAGTGTAATTGGAACAAGCTAGAGCAATGTAAAGAAATACAAGTGCTTGAAGCAAAATTATGCTAAATTCAACATCAAATCAATTTATATCCAAGACTTCCCTTCGCCGTCACATGAAGGTTGAGCTATGAACCCCCTAGCTCAAAAACCACCGAAGGAGAACTCCCAAGAACAATTCGCCATTGATTCGTGCACTTTGGTCTTCCTGATCGGTCACTGGACCGATCAGGTCTTCCTCTGATCGGACTGGGCACCGATCAGATAAGTCTCTGATCGATCGTGGTGAACTATCAGTAGCTGTAGTCACTTCGCGATTACCTCCATCTCAATCGACCGGGCGACGATCGTTGCGCAGAAACCATCAGAGGCTTTCGAGAACCCCTCTACAGCTTCGTCAGCTCTCTGGACGACTGAAATCCGGCGATCGGAAATGGATCGGTCGATGAAATAGAGCCTCGGCGACACCCTCACCTAAGCTTCCAAAACGCGAACGATTAGCAAAACTGAACTGGAAAATCTCACCTCGATGATTTGAGATCTTGAAGACAAACGAATTGATGGGCCGCGCACGATCTAACAAAGAAAACGATGTCAAAATTGATGAAGAAAATGAAGAACAAAGGAAGAAGAAACTAGATCTGCGATGGAGGCTTGGCGATGCGACGACAGCGAATTGGGGAGAAGAACAATTTAAATACTTAGCAACGGACGGCTGAGATTGTTTTTGCTCCATCCAACGGTCGGATATCTTCAGATCTGAACCAAACTCCATAGATCCTAATCAAGGGTCCTGATCTACTTGTTCTTAGCTCGGATCAACCAGATCAGTGGCGGATGGCTCAGATCCTCCCTTTTCTTGAATGGATGGTCTAGATCATCTGGAGCTTGATCCAACGGTCAGATTGCTTCTGATTTGGATGAAATTTTCAGATCTTGATCTATGGTCATAATTGATACTATCTTGAATTCGGATTGATCAGAAGTTGACCGATGGCTCAGATCTAGCCGTTCTCTTGAATGGACGGCTCATATTAACCCGATGCTTGATCCCTTTGATCTAGATCCAATTCTGACTCAAGTTTGACCCAATTTGATCTAGGTCCATAATCATTTGAAACCTACAAAATGATATTCAAATTTAAGTGCCAAAATATCTCAAATATACAAAGATTTGAATTAAAAGCTAAAATAGAGGTAATTCATGAACCCTAATATAAATGCAAACTTAAGCATATAAAATGTGGATCAAACATGAATTTTAGAGCCTAAAATAATCAACAAAATTGTAGTTATTAGTTATCCCAAGAGCTCGACCTGTGACGCAGAGGCGGAGACACTTTGCACCAGAGGAAGATAAGGCTATCCGAGACGAAGTTCAGAAGTTGTTAAAAGCCGGACACATCCGAGAAGTTCAATTCCCGGCCTGGTTGGCTAATATAGTCCTCGTCCCTAAGCTGGGAGGTAAATGGCGGGTCTGCATCAATTTTCTTGAGTTGAATAAAGTCTGCCCCAAGGATTGTTATCCCCTGCCTCGAATAGATTGGTTAGTGGACTCTACAGCCGGTTGTGAGTTTATCTCAATGTTGGATGCCTATCAAGGCTACCACCAAGTCCCGCTCGCTCCCGAGGATCAGGAGAAAGTTAGTTTTGTGACAGCCGACAACACGTATTGTTATAACGTCATGCCTTTTGGCTTGCGCAACGCTGGTGCCACGTACCAGCGGATGATGGACAAAGTCTTTAGGCACCAGATTGGAAGACACATCGAAGAGTATGTGGATGATATCCTGGTCAAGATTGACAAGGGAAGCAACATGATAGCTGACTTGGTAGAAACATTCGCCACCCTAAGGGCCAATAGGTTGAAATTGAACCCTGCCAAGTGTTTGTTTGAGGTGAAGAGTGGTCGGTTCCTAGGGTACATGGTAACAGAGAGGGAGATCGAGGCCAATTCGGAAAAAGTAAAAGCTATCCTGGATATGCCGCCCCATCGCAACATCAAGGAGGTACAGCGGCTTAATGGAATAATCATGGCGCTGTCCAGATTCATCTCTAAATCTGCAGATAAGACCCTATCATTCTTCAAGATTTTGAGAAAGACAGCCAAGTTCGAGTGGGATAAACAGTGTGAGAAAGCTTTTGCAGATTTGAAGACTTATCTCGCCGCACTCCCCATCCTCTACAAACCGACGGAAGGGGAGACCATGTTTGTCTAGCTATCGGCTGCAGAGCAAGCGGTAGGCTCGGCGCTCGTTCGAGAACAAGATAGGGTGCAATATCCCATATACTTCTTCGGACATCTCCTAAAAGATGCTGAAACATGATACACCACAATGGAGAAACTGGCTTATGCCTTGGTCTTAATGGCCTCGAGGTAAAGGTCATATTTCTTAGCACACCCTATCGTGGTCCTCACCAACAGCCCGCTCGCACGAGTCCTCACTAATCCCGAAGCTTCGGGTTGGTTGATCAAATGGATGACGGAGTTAAGTGAATACGACATTGAGTATCAGCCTCGCGTAGCTATCAAGGCACAAGCCCTCTCAGACTTCATGCTAGAGACCGTCCCGGAGGCCGAGGCCGAGGCCGAAGGGATGTGGAAGATCTATGTGGATGGGTCCTCCAATAGCCAGCACAACGGGATTGGAGTGTTAATGGTTTCCCCTCGAGGAGACACATTATATTTGTCCATCCGGCTCCACTTCAAAGCTACCAACAATGAAGCTAAGTACGAGGCGATCCTAGCGGGCCTGCAAGCAGCTAAGCACATGGGGGCTAGTCGGGTTACTGTATATTCAGACTCTCAGCTTGTGGCGCAGCAGATAAAGGGCGACTTTGAAGTTAGGTGTGAGCGCCTGTAGAAATATGTAGCCCTTTCCGAACAGCGGAAGGCCTCCTTCATGGAGGTTATCTTGCAGAAGATCTCCAGGGCTGACAATGTTCGGGTCGATGAGCTATCCAAATTGGCTAGCTCCATCTCCACTTGGCAGCTAAATGAACCTAGTGTCATGGAGGGGATGGTAGCGCAGATCGGAGAGGAAGCAGGGGGTGACAACCAAACTGATTGGAGGGATCCATATGTGGTGTTCTTGCGTAGTGGGACCGTTCCAAGCAGGGACCAAGAAAGCCGGCTATTCCGTCGCCGGGCGGCCAGATTCACGCAGGCCGGCGATCAATTGTATAGGAGGGTCTTTGTGCGACCTCTCCTCAAATGTGTCGGGCCGGAGGAGGCCGACTACGTGATGAAGGAGGTACATGAAGACATTTGCGGGAGTCACATCGGGGGAAAATCCCTGTCCAGAAAGATCATTTTGGCAGGGTACTTTTGGCCTACCCTACAGGCCAATGCTCTCAAGTTCGTGGCCGAGTGTGAAGCCTGTCAAAGACATCAACATGTGACTCACCGCCCCACTGAGCCCTTACGAGTCTCTACAGTGTCCTGCCCTTTCGATCAGTGGGGGATGGACATTATGGGCCCCTTTCCCCTTGGGTCACAGTAGAAGAAGTTCCTGCTGGTTCTCATCGACTATTTCTCCAAATGGGTACAAGCAGAACCTTTGGCAAATATCATGGAAGCGGCGGTGATGAAAGTCCTATGGAGGGACATCGTCTGTAAATACGGTATCCCCCACAAGCTGGTGTCATATAATGAAAGACAATTTTCGGGACGCATGCTGAAAGAATGGTGCAAGGGGTTAGGCATTCGGCATGCCTTCACCTCAGTAGCCTACCCGCAGGGCAATGGACAAGCCGAGGTCGTCAATCGGGAAATCTTACGGGGACTCAAGATAAAGCTAGATCACGTCGGGGTAGCTGGGTCGATGAACTCCCTAGTATTCTGTGGTCCTACAGTACTACCCCGCGAGAAGGAATAGGCGAGAGCCCTTTCCAACTGGTACACGGGGTTGAGGTCGTCATCCCAATGGAGGTAGGGGAGGAGTCCGCCTGACGGCAACACTATCACAAGGAGAACAACGATCAAGAGTGTTTGATTGACCATGACCTCATCTCTGAGGTGCGGGATAGAGCAGTGGCTCGGCTTGAAGCATATTGACGAAGGATGCAGCAAGCCTATAATTGTCGGGTGATTGCCCGCAACTTTGAGGTTGGTGACAAGGTCTGGAAGAGGATCAAGCCAGTCGACGACCCTGGGAAGCTGGAGCTGCAGTGGGACGGACCATATGTAATCATCAAAAAGCTCACTGGGGGTAGCTATTATCTGGAAGACGATAAAGGCAAGGAGATGGAAAGGCCATGGCACGCCAGCCATCTCCGCCCCTATCGTACTCGGTGAGGTATTAAGTCATTTGCTTGCCTGCTGTAACGCCCGCCTTTTCACATACACCCACACCTCGTGGTGTGGCGAGGGAGGCGGCGTTACGCTGAACATACTTATACTTAGACAATATCTTAATGCAGCGGAATCATTTTTTTTTTTCTAAGCATGCTCTTAACCATACAATTAATACATGACATATTTATACATGCTTAAATTTGTCATTCATAAACTCATATGCATAGCATCATAACTTAACTGCTTCATCACTTATTTATCAATTCATAAGTAGCATATACCTATCCATAAACATATCATCATAAGTCTTAAGTCATCTATTAGTCATAACCGTAAACGTAATACAAGAATCTTCTGCCAAGTCACCGTCACACACACACATGCTTCTGCCTCCCCTGCGGCTTCCCTTAATAGCTTCTTGGTTGATCTGCGGTACGAGGAAAGTAAAACTATAAGCACATAGGCTTAGTAAAACCCTTTCCTACTCACTAAAACCATCCGTCACGTAAACATAAACATATCAAATATCCGACATAACATAACTTCGAGCATAAACATAAGCATTGTCATACATGGCATAAATGAACATACATGAACATAGCTTAATATATATCAAGCGATGTATACATGACATAAAGCATACCTACATGAACATGAAACATGCTTATACATGGCATAACATGAGACTTACTTATACATGGCATACTTCTTAGCATTCATGTACATAATGCATACTTATACATGACATGAATCGTAGCATACTTAAACATAATGCAATATTTATACATGACATCATTCTTAGCATACTTAAACATAATGCATACTTATTCATGATATACAACATGAGCATAAATACAAGCATAAAATATACTTACCTTGGCGCGATGCATAACATAGATGTATGAATGAGTCTAATGCATTTACTACATAAGGATGCTTAGTTTTGAAATTATACTTTTCAATGCTTAACATAACATCATTGGGGTCCCCTGGCTTGTACCACATACATACTTCTTAGCGCGCATCCCTAAGTAAATACGAGGTAGCTAGCCTCGACCTACTAGGGTAAGGACAGCATAGTCGGTAGTCCTCGAACCGGGGCGTTCTTAAGGTGCCCATCCCTGTTGCACAGCTTTGGTAGTGCCAGAACCGTGGACAGCATAGTCGGTAGTCCAGAACCGGGGCGTTCTTAAGGTACCCATCCCTTGGACCCTTAATTCGGTCCGGTACAAGCCTTATGCATGAAAATAAACATGCATGCTTCATTTTCATAATTGTCATTCATGCTTATCATTCATACTTATTTCTTATCATCGTTATGCCTTCATCATTCATACTTATCATTCATACTTATCATTAAGGCATAACCATTATCTTTATTCATGCTTATCATTCTTCGTTCATAACATAGAACATACCTACATAATCATGTTTCTAGTCATAATCTTATTTAAGTTCATCAAATTTGCATGTTCATGATACATGATAACCATACACCTCATACATGATACGTTTCATCTAACATACATCATCCTAGCATTCATTATAAAACATGGATGACCAGCTACATATAGACCTAACACATACCACTAGGGTTCATAGCATTTATCATAAAACATATATATATCTTTATGAATCATAAATCCATTATAATCATTTATCAATATTCATGCATCATTATATTTATCATAATCTACTTCTACATCAATTACATGTATTTCATGGCATATAACTTAAATATTCATGATTTAAACATAACTTAACATCAAGCACATAAAGTCATGTTATATAACACATCAACTAGGATTCTAACAATATAACGATCCTTACATCATGCTCAATCATATACTAGTATCATAGTAACTTATAAACATTCATTCTTGAAACTTTAACCCAACCAAACCCCAAGCTTGGGGTCTTGGCCGAAAGCCCTAAGGACCAAGGTCCATGGAGAAATTTACCTAAATTATGATTAACATTCCTTACCATACATATCATGTCATGGAACCTCATTTGAACCCTTGATTAGACTTAACAATAAGTTTTTGGCCTAAAACCCAAGTTGGCCGAAAACCCTAGAAGGGTAACAAGCCCATGTAAGAGTTCATATAACACCATTTTTACTTATAAGATATCATAGGAAACATGTCAATCATGCTTGGGAAGGTTGGATTTTATCCTAGCCCCTTGACCTTGAAGTGGCCGAAACCTTGAGGGTTTCTAGGGTGCTACCAACTTCCAAAAATCATACTTTGAGACTTAATCTATCATGAGTAATCATTTGAAAACATAAGGAAGCATTGAACAAAGTTTCTAGCCCTAAAACTACCTTGGCCGAAACTTCCATAAGCCCTATCATGAATTTTCCTCAACATATTATACCAATAAAACTTAGATCATGACAACAAAATCTTGAAAGCTATCCTACCACAGGTGAGGGGGTTTTACCTTCCTTGATCTTGCTTACAAACTTCGAATAAAAGTTAACAAGAGAACCTTCTTCTCTCTAAACCTTCCTTAGTCCTTGTGTCCTTGTAGGGGCTTTAGATCTTCAAGATGGGGTCCTTGGTGGAACTTTTCTCAAGGGAAAGGGAACCTTGAAATTTCGGCCAAAGCAAGGAGGAGGAAGAAGAAAGGAAGAAGAGAAGGGAAGTTGTAACTACCTCTCTTATTTGTACTTTTCTCTTGAAGAGACATGTCTCTTCACTTCCCTAGCTTTTAATAAGCATGTTCCTTCTTCTCTAACAAGACATATGGCTTGGTGCATTGGTTATGACATGATTAGTGCAACTAGTAGGTTCAAGGTTCAATCCTTGCTTCCTCCCTTTTATATTTCCTTTTTATCACATTTTGCACTAATCCACATCCAAGCCCATTAAGCCAAGCCCATCATGAAATTTCATAATAATAATAATATTTCATGATTTCATAATAATAATAATATTTCATGATTTTATAATAATAATAATATTTCATGATAATATTTCATGAATTTCATAATATTTCATATGGGAAATTTTGGGGCGTTACACCTGCTGTAATCTTTATTTACACTGCCTTGCAGTTCAATAAATAAAAAGAGTAAACGAAATGTCACGCGGAAAGCGCTGAATCATTACCAGGGTAAAACGCTACTACCTTCGTGGTGAGTAGGCTTGGCCTCGATGCTGCACATGCCCGGCCAAGAGCTGTAAAACCCTACTGCCTCTCAGTTAGTAGGCTTGGCATCGGTGCTGCACATGCCAGGCCAAGAGCTGTAAAACCCTACTGCCTCTCGGTGAGTAGGCTTGGCCTTAGTGCTGCACATGCCCGGCCAAGAGCTGTAAAACCCTACTGCCTCTCGGTGAGTAGGCTTGGCCTCGGTGCTGCACATGCTCGACCAAGAGTTGTAAAACCCTACTGCCTCTCGGTGAGTAGGCTTGGCCTAGGTGTTGCACATGCTCGCCCAAGAGTTATAAAACCCTACTGCCTCTCGGTGAGTAGACTTGGTCTCGGTGCTGCACATGCCCGGCCAAGAGCTGTAAAACCCTAGTGTCTCTCAGTGAGTAGGCTTGGCCTCGGTGTTGCACATGTCCGGCCAAGAGTTGTAAAACCCTACTGCCTCTCGGTGAGTAGGCTTGGCCTCGGTGCTGCACATGCCCGACCAGAGCTGTAAAATCCTACTGCCTCTCGGTGAGTAGGTTTGGCCTCGGTGTTGCACATGCTTGGCCAAGAGCTGCAAAACCCTACTGCCTCCGCGGTGAGTAGGTTTGGCCTCAGTGCTGCACATGCCCAGCCAAGAGCTGCAAAATCCTACTACCTCGGTAGTGAATAGGCTTGGCCTCGGTGGTGCACATGCCCGGCTGAGAGCTGTAGGTTTGGCCTCGGAGCTGCACATGCCCGACCACAAGGGGAAAAACCTTGCTACCTTTGCAATAAGTAGGTCGCGTCCTTAAAATACTAATCAGTCATCTTGTCCCTGTGGCCAAAAAAGAAACACTTGTTTATTCAGACATGGTTGTTTGCCCCCTCACCACTTAGGGTCAGGGGGAACCTCTATTCTCACTTTGAACTGGGCGATGGTCAGAGATAAAACAATTTAAAGGGGGCAAGAAATTACTCAAAACATAAGAAGTTTGAGGGTGCTTACATTCACAGCTGAAGCGATTACATCTCTAGCTTACTAGAAAAAATTGAAAAAGAAGAAGAAAGTGCAGCAGGTGAGGAGCGACCAAGGAGCTAGAGCCCAGTTGGGAAGGATTCTATTGTTCCTGCTCTTCAGGAGTGAGCTCTTTCCAATCCTGGCTGACACTTACAGTGCTCAAGTTCGAGCCTGGTTTCAGCAGTTGAACCTTCTCCAACTGGCTGATAGTGCCATAGAAGCCCTGTTTAAGGCGCATCAATGCCTACCCGGCTAAAATCTCAGTGTACTCGTCCGACTGCAGGAACTTAGCCTTGGACTCCACCTCGGCCTTGGATAGTTGGGTTGCATGGTCAATCTTCTACTGTTGTAACTTAGCCTCAACCTCCTCCTTAGCGGCCTTCAGCGTCGCCACCTCACGAAGCAAACAATCCTGGGCCCCCAGTATTTCTTGGAGCTTCTGGGTAGCAGCAGAAACTTGGACCTGAGCCTGGGTCAACTTGTCCTGGAGGTCGGCAGCATATGAGGCTGATATCTCTAAGTCGTATTCTTTTAGAGTCAGCAGGCGCTCTCGTTCCTCATTCCGATCCTCCAAGGTTTTCTTTAAAGATTCCAGGAGTCTGACCTGATCAGACAACTCCCTCGTCTGAGTCTAGAGATGCTCCCGCTCCTGGGATAGTTTCTGCAAGTTCTCAGTAAGGACTTGGTTCTTCTCGAACCTGAGGCATTCCCGAAGTTTGTAACCGTGTAGAGTATCCTCAAAAGCCAACAAGGTATTGAGATAATGCTCGATCTTCGCCCGGAGCTCTCGGCTGACCTCCAACTGCAGGAGGCCAGCCTCGCGGGCCCAGCCAGCCTCCGCCTCTGCTACCGCCACTCGCTAGAGAAGGTCTTCAGTGACTCCCCCGGAGTACAATAGGCGGCTCATAGCCCACAATTAGAGGCAACCTATGATGCGGAACAGAGATAGTCATGGCAGGGCAACAAAATAGCGAGGAAGAACTCAAGTATAATCACCGTTAGTAGAGACTGATGTAGCATGCCCAGATATCGAGCTGATCCAGCTAACCGCCCCAGCTGAACGAGAGGAGAATGGATTTCCTTAACAGGGGGCCCTGACCGGCTAGGGACGTCTCTCGGGTCGGGGACGTCCTCCTCCGAACTAGAAGCCAGCTGCGGACCATCTAAGGGGACCCCCTTCATCCGAATGGATTGAGAGCCCTTTGTCGTCGTCTTCTTCGCCACAGGGACCCTCCGATGGGAGCTCGGCACGTCCTTTGACACCTCCTTAGCGCGTGGAGCAGCGGGAAGGTCAGTTGGGGAGACCAAGTCATGGGCGAGGGGAGCGGTGGCCGCCGCGGCGGGAGAAGAAGGTTCTTCTCGAACCCTCGGGGACCGGGGAGCTGCATCCTTGTCAACAATAAAGCATAGAAACTCTGAGGATCGACCCTTTTCAACATCTTCAGGGGCAAGCCTTGTGGGCTAGCCGTTTCCGCCATCTTTTCTCAGTAGCTTGGGTCTCTGAGGGCGCAATAGAGGGAGGGGGTGCAACTTCTCCCTCTGATGCCTTGCCAGGAGAGGCAGTTGAACCTCCTTCAGGGCCTGTCAGTGGTTCTGATGCTACAAGATCCTGGGAAGCCTCCAGGGTTTCCCGGCCTCCTGATGGCTCAGCCACTTCCTCACAACCCTCAACGGAAGTGCCCACAGGGGGTGGAAG
The DNA here is from genome assembly GCA_024364735.1 of Boesenbergia rotunda. Lineage (NCBI taxonomy): Eukaryota > Viridiplantae > Streptophyta > Magnoliopsida > Zingiberales > Zingiberaceae > Boesenbergia > Boesenbergia rotunda. Next base: position 17,267 of record JAGFNQ010006480.1, read on the forward strand.
AAGCTGAAGAAGGAACCAATGCTTGTTCATTGGTCTGGTCCCACTTCAGGATCCGGTTCATAGCTCGATAAAATATAACATCGTCTACAAAATAGGGACAAAATGGCATCAGTGAGCATTAACAAAGAAACTTACAAGACAAAAGGTAACTTACGAAGACTGGAGTTAAGGCTTGTGACTTTCAAACTAAGCTCAACTCGATAAAGGAGCTCATCGCATTGCACCAATTGGAGACCGTGGACTCCATCCCTGCCAGGATACCCCTAGCCAGCTGATATCCCGCGTCCTGCTAGAAGTTGCCGAGGTCTGGGATAGGTGGCAGGCTTTCCGTCCAGTGGATAGGACTAAAGGGATGCTTAGGGAGCTGGATATAAAAGAACCGTTCCTTCCATCCCTTGTGGGAGGAGGGAAGACCCCCCAGAAACCTATGACCAGAACGGGCAGTAAAGCCAAATGCCCCTCGGGACCTGACCGAAACGAAGAAAAAATGGAAGAATCAGGGGGTCAGAGGAAAGTCAAAAAGTTTGAAAAGGACAAAAGCTCCGCCCATCTAGGCAAAGCCATTCAGAGCTATTTGATGGAGAGGGATACCGAAGTATTTAGCAGCATTCATATAAAAGGGGGGATAGGGAAACGAAACCCTAATTCTACCTGCCCTAGAAAGAAAGTGAAAGAACCCTTAGGGGTTTCTACATGTGATTGTCCTAAGGTCGGAACTCGCATCTCCCAACTTTTCGGGATACCATATCTCCGACAGGTAGCCTGGAGGGATTCTCTCCTAACCCTAGAAGAGATGGTATCGTACCACTTTGTATGATATCCTAGTTCCCCCAAGGAGCCCTCGCCGTCACCTCGGGTTTTCTTCTTCTTCTCCACTGGACCCATGAGGATTGAGGAGAGGAGAAAGCAGAAGGAGACTTATCCTCGTAAAAGGGGCGCAGCAGCAAGACGAGTAGCAGGAGAATAAAGATGCATGAAGGCAGATAGTGTAACGCCCCAAAATTTCCCATATGAAATATTATGAAATATTATGAATTCATGAATATGAAATATTATGGAATTCATGAAATATTATCATGAAATATTATGAAACATTATGAATTCATGAGTATGAAATATTATTATTAAATATTATGAATTCATGAATATGAAATATTATGGAATTCATGAAATATTATCATGAAATATTATGAAACATTATGAATTCATGAATATGAAATATTATGGAATTCATGAAATATTATCATGAAATATTATGAAACATTATGAATTCATGAAATATTATTATTAAATATTATGAATTCATGAATATGAGATGTTATGGAATTCATGAAATATTATTATGAAATATTATGAATTCATGAAATATTATTATTAAATATTATGAATTCATGAATATGAAATATTATGGAATTCATGAAATATTATTATGGAATATTATGAAATATTATGAATTCATGAAATATTATTATTATTATGAAATTTCATGATGGGCTTGGCTTAATGGGCTTGGATGTGGATTAGTGCAAAATGAAATAAAAAGAAGATGTAGAAAGGAGGAAGCAAGGATTGAACCTTAAACCTCCTAGTTGCACTAGCAATGTCTTAACCATTGTACCAAGCCATATTTCATGTAGAGGGAATAAGAAACATGCTTGTTAAAAACTAGGGAAGTGAAGAGACATGTCTCTTCATGAGAAAAGTATAAATAAGGGAAAGAGAAATTGGAATAACTTCCTCTTCTTCTTCCCCTTCACCCTCACCACCGAAATTCCCTTCTCCCTTTTCATTTTCGAAACACCACCCTAGGGTTCCAACCCTAGGGAATTGGAAGGAGGAAGAAGTCTACAAGGGTCTTACCATCTACTAGGGTCAAGGGTTCTATAGAAGTGCTAGGAAGGAGAACACTCACCTTCCTTCAACCAAGGGCACCTTAAGATTTTAGAGAAGGAGAAATTCAAGCGAAAGGATGTAAGTAATCCCCTCACCTGCATTACAATAGTTTCGAGTGCCTAAAATGGTTTAAACATAGGATGAAGATCTTGATGTTTTCGGCCAAGAAGGTTTTTAGGGCTTGCGAGAGTTTAAACTACTCCTATACTTGCATATGTTTTTCCTCATGATGTGTGACTAAATAGATAATGATAATATGATGTTTTCCTTGTCCTTAAGCCCCCAAAAACCCGGAGTAGGCTTGCTGGAATTTTCGGCCAAGGACCTCTTTTAGGGCTTAGAGAGGGTTAAACTCCTAGTATTCTTGATAATGACCCTCCCTATGATATATAAGATGATATGTGATGTAAATATGGTTTATTCATGATTTTAACATGCTTGGAAACTAAGGTATGTATGCTGGAATTTTCTGTAAAGAATGATAAGTAGGACTTAAGAAGGGGTAACAACCCCAACATGCCTTCTAATGTCTCCCCTATGATGCCTACCTTAATGTATGATGTTAGTGTAATGTTTTTCATGGTTTATCATGCTCTAAACTTAGAGTTTATATGCTGGAATTTTCTGTAAAGAATGATAAGTAGGACTTAAGAAGGGGTAACAACCCCAACATGCCTTCTAATGTTTCCCCTATGATGCCTACCTTAATGTATGATGTTAGTGTAATGTTTTTCATGGTTTATCATGCTCTAAACATAGAGTTTATATGCTGGAATTTTCTGATTAAATAAGAATGTGGGCTAATGGGGAAGCTACAACCCCAATTAGGCACGCCAAGGATACTCATGATATGCTATGAGTAGTATAGGTGGTAACATGTCTTCTCCCATGCTTTTTCATGCTCTAAGAATCATGATGTACATGTCTATGTTTAAGCTCTTTAAGCACCCTTATGTTAAGCATGGCTTATGTATGATGAAATGCCTAAGAGATGCTTCCCTGTAAGTCGGGACTAAGAGCACTCTTCATGATAAGATAAGAGGCATGTCATGCTCATGATATGACAATGATGTGATAGGTTATGATGATATGCTTATGATATGATAAGAATGTGCTATGCAACCCCTAGGTCGACGGACTATGAACGGACCTAGTAAGAAACAAGAATATGCTATGCTTATGATATGATAAAATCCATGCATGCTATTTTACTTTGTATGGCTTGTACCGGATCCTAGCAAGGTCCACGGGTGGGCTCCGAATGCAGCCCCTAGGTCGACGGACTATGAACGGACCTAGTAAGGGGATGGGCTCCCGAGAAGCCCCTAGGTCGACGGACTATGAACGGACCTAGTAAGGGAAGCCCCTAGGTCGACGGACTATGAACGAACCTAGTAAGGGGATGCCCCTAGGTCGACGGACTATGAACGGACCTAGTTTCCCTAGTAGGTTAGAGACTAGCTACCTCGGCCTATTAGGGATGCGCGCATTATGTATGTATGTAAGAGGTACAAGCCGGGATCCCCCAATGATGATGGATGTATGTTTAAGTACCTATATGTATGATTTTAAGAAAAGCATATGCATGAACTCATCCTATGCATGTTTTCAAAAGAGCATCTTGCATTTGCATTTCTTGTCATGACTATATGACTATTATGCTATAAAGGTGAATTATGTTAAGTTCAAGTATGCTTCTTATGATAAGTACATATGCTCCCTTATGCTATGTTAAGTTAAGTGTTTTAATGCTATGCACTATTATGACATGATGTTTTCTCTACTTGATGGAACGTATGATTTTGTGAGTAGGAAAGGATCTTACTAAGCTATATGCTTATAGTTTCCATGTTTCCCTTGTACTGCAGAAAAGGGTAAGGAATGGATAAACTAAAGGGAGCAGCAGGAGGGGCAAAGATGTGTGTGGTGGTGGCATGGTGGAAGAAGATCTACTCATGTTTTATTTAGTTATGCATATGCTGAGTATTGCATGTTAAATGTTGAATCATACTTACTAAGTTGCTACTTGCAGATAATTAGACTCATATGGATATTTCATGCTCACTCTTGCTCATATGCTAAGTACTTAGTTTATACTTGCTAAAGAACTTTAGTATTATGTTATCCTTCCTCATACTTACTCCTCTGTCTTAAGAAATGACCATGTGGCATGCTTCTATTATGCAAATAAGAATGTGAAGGTACCTAGCATGCTCTCCTCAATGTCTAAGATGTTTAAAAGGTTTCATGCCTTACATGTTCAAGTACAAGATTATACATGTATCATGTTCAAGTTTCAAGTTTCAAAATGCTTCCGCTAAAACGAAAAAAAATTATGTTCGCGTAACCCCGCCCTAGTGTGAGAAGGGCGGGCGTTACAGATAGGGTAAGGAGGTCGAAGGGTGTCGTTGCACCCCGCTTTTATAGGAGGAGCCGCACATCTATAAGCAATGAGAGAGTTGCATGTCAACGACACTGATTGGTTATCCCGAGGAGCCGCTAGCCCTTACTGTCGTCGCTTTGTATGGCCCGAGATGGGTATCGATGAGAGAACATTGCACAAGGGGGAGGAGGCATGTGGTGAGGCCACATTCGCCAAGCGATCGTGTCGTCATTACAAGACCCCACGCCCCCGTAAAGGGCTTTGTACCACTGTCAGAGCGTCGTCTCGAAATTTACAGGAATGTTGGACGTATTCAAAAAACCACCTGAAGTCTAGGGTTGCATGGGCTGTTTCCTTGGACCCGGAATGCCGCCAGCGAAGTAGTAAAAGAGGGAGAGGCCACCTGGACACAACTTCTTCATCACAGTACCAGTCTAATCAGTCAGTCACACTTCCTTCGATCAGACTTGAAGGAAGGGACTTGTGATAAGGTTGAATGCCCCATGGCGGGCACGTGGCCTGAAGAAGCTGTGTGGCAACATCCACCGAGCTAGAATGATTCCCTTGTTGTGACACCTGAGACCCTCTCGGGAAAGAGAACCGAGAGACCAACTCGAGTGGGTATAGCCCCGAAGATAGCTCCAGAAAGACACACCCCTGAGCTCACCTCAGAGGTAAGTCCCTGAGAGCACCTCGGGGAGATGAATGCTTGGGACCCTCGGGCCGAGCAACCTCGAGATCACCTCGGGATGGTGGGGCCCAAGGAACGCTCAAGCAGAGGTCCGTTTTTTCTCGGATCAGCGGGTCATCATTATCCATCATTACGGAATAATTACGACCCATGATAAGCAGCCATCAGAGCCTTAATCGTCGCAACGACCCAGATTGAAGAACCAGGGGAACCGTTACTAGGATGATTCATTAACCGATAATCGAGGGGACATGACAAAGGTCGTGGAGACTCGTGGATGCCCGCCGCAGGTATAAAAGGTATTCCAACCCCTCCGGTAAGGGGGTTACGCATTCTTTACTATACAGACTGTCTTGCCTTCTCTCCATCTTCTTCATCAAGGCACTGACTTGAGCGTCGGAGTGAGCTCCGCCGGACAACCTCCAGCGTGTTCCCCTAATGCTCGTGTGATTCTCGCATGGTGCGGAATTTCTTCCCTAACGTCAGCATTTGCGTGGGTTGAACCCTAGTGATTGGCTGTCGACGTCGATTTCTTTCGGAACAATGAATGTACAATATGATCTTTTTCAACTTCAAGAGTTAATTTTTGACTTAAAATTTAGAATTGGATTTTTTTCGAGTCTAAAATTTAAAAATCTATATTTGTTACTAAAAAAATTCGTAATTATCAATTTTCATTCCCTAATTCACCATTTAAATTCTTTTTGAAACATTTTTATTATTTTTGATAATTTTTTTAAAAAAAATTAGAATAATTTTGATATTTCTGATATTTATCAGAGAAGTTTTTTTTATTCACATCCTATTTTGAGTTACAATTTTTAAGTCAATTTTGTTTTTTGATAAAAGATTTATTTTCATTTTTTAGAAGATTGGGATTAAAATATTTTAACTGTAATTTTTTTTATTTACTTGAGTCTTAAATTGTGATATAAATAAGAGTCATGTTTAAATGTCGGAAATAATCCGACACTCATAATGTCGGAATTGGATTTATTTTCTCTTTTTTTTATATATATAATTCATAATAATCATTGTCCCGTTCGCCAATTACCCCCCAACATTACATACCAAACCGCAGTTCCCTTGCAATTTAACAGGGGTGGTCTGCTATGCTACGCGCCCACCGACCAAATTGGGAGTGGAATCGACTACGCGAATTGAATAGGAGCGCGAGGACCACGCGTTCCTGCTTTTGTTCAAACGTTTATCATGCTAAAAAACAGATGAATGATATTCCTCTCCTCTCTGGTGGAAGAGTGATTGAAAAGGACCAACAACTGCCACTTGTAAATTTGTTTATGGTTTTAAAGAATAATAATGATGATAATAATTAATAAATATGAGGAGGGCCCATAAGAAAGAAATGGGGAGCGTTTCACTTTGACCACTCCCAGCCGATCGCAAACTTTTTCTATTTATCTCCCTCCTCCCCGCCCAATCCAATTCCCCCTCAAAGTTCCTTCCCACTTCCACTTTCTCCACCCGAGGCGCAATACTCATCCTTCTTCTTCTTATTCTTCCTCCTCCTCCTTCCCTTCCGATGGCCCTGATTTCGGAGACACTGTTCGAGGTCATGCGGCAGGCGACGGCGGCCGATGTCGCCGCAGAGCTCGCGGTATTTGTCGCCCCTTTCTGGATCGCCGTCGTCGCCGGCCTTCTTATAGGTTGGGCTTGGCGGCCACAATGGGCTGCCGGACTGGTCAGCGCCGAGAGGCACGATTCGCACTCGCAACTTCCGCCTCTGCCCGAGCCTTCGGCGAGTTCTACCTCGTCGGCGGCTGATACAGCCAATACGATGGCGGATGAGAAGAGGTGAATAAAATGTCTTTTTTATTAGATCATGGTTGATTTCTCGTTTGAGGCTGTAAGAAAATATCTTTTTTTCTTTCTTTCCGGGATTCGCAGCAGTGACAAACCGGTAGTGACTGACGAGGACGTGGAGCACCTTTTCCGGCTGGTGGAGGAGACCGACGGGGGGCCGGTGTGGCAGAAGATGATGGACAAGTCCTTGCCGAGCATGTCTTATCAAGCTTGGAAAAGACAATCCGAGGTAATTAAAAATAAATATAGTAAAATATATATACATAATTTGGTTTAACTGATTCGGTACTTTTTGCCAGACGGTCCCTCTACAGTACCGTAGCAGCACCATATACGAGGATACAACGCCAGAGATACTGAGGGACTTCTTTTGGGATGATAATTTCCGGATCAAGAATGGATGGGATAACATGCTGCTCCAGCATGCCACATTGAAGGAATGCATGACTACAGGGACGATGGTAGTTCAGTGGGTTCGAAAGGTATATGTATATAGTTTGTCATGAAGAATTTGAAGTATTGCCACAATACGCTGCAGTTTGCTTATTTTTATCTTCTCTGCAGTTTCCTTTCTTCTGTAGCGACAGGGAGTATATTATCGGTCGCCGCATTTGGAAGTCAGGACAGACTTACTACTGCATAACAAAGGTAAAGAAGACTACACTGCATTATTCCCCAGCATAAATTTAATTCTGTGATATATATATATGCTCAAGAGAACATAAATATTATTCTATATGTATGTATGGATTTTCCTCTTTGTAATAATTAAACCAGTTGAGTATATTATGATGATCCATATGTTAGAAAAAATAGAAATGACAAAACACGTAGTGAACTGATCACTCACTAATAAATGCTTTGATATTATTGATCGTTTGGTTGGTCCATTTGACCATTTGGTATATAACTACCACATCTACCTCAACCTACTTGATGGGCATTTGCAATTCCTAAATCTTATTTATAACCAACCAGCTCAACATTAAGGATATTAATTATCATTATTGCCTGAGCAAAAAGAAAATGTTATTCTTGTTGTTGTAATTTGTTTTTTTTTTTGGTTGGTTTCCACCAGGTTCTTACTAATACTAGTTATTAACCCTTTTTTCTTTTTTAGTCTTAAGAAAGAAAATAAATAATATGAAGCTTCTTCTTACTGTCCTGCTGCTTGAGATCTAGTTTGCCATTTGATTTTATAGTGAGAAACTACCTTCTTTTAGGGAGTGCCTTGTATGGACGTACCTAGGCGCAACAAACCGAGACGCGTTGACTCGTATTATTCAAGCTGGTGCATTCGTCCAGGTGCAAGATCTTGTATATTTTATTTTTCAATAAATACAAAAGTTATGGATGGTTTCTAACCCTTTCAGCTAGCTCGTCGAATAACTCGAGATTTTTAACATTATATATATATCCTTATCCAGCTGAATCAAAGAGAGATGGGCAGATGAGTGCCTGTGAGATTCTTCTGTTTCACCATGAAGACATGGGCATCCCATGGGAGGTCGCAAAGCTAGGAGTTCGTCAGGGGATGTGGGGCTGTGTCAAGAAGATCGAGCCCGGCCTGCGCGCCTACCAAGCTGCCAGGAGGTCTAATGAACCATCGTCCAGGTTTGCTATAATGTCACAAATCAACACCAAGTTTGATGCTGATCAGCTACGATCTACGGTGACAGACTCTGATTCATCAACTGATATTGTGGAAGCAGAGAAACCGAAGAGATGGGCCAGTAACATTCCTAGGTTTCTTATTGTTGGCGGAGCCATAGCTGTTGCCTGCACTCTTGACCATGGTCTTCTGACTAAGGCTGTCATTTTTGGTGTTGCAAGGAGGTTTGCAGGGAAGAAGACCATATGAATTTAATCTGTAAATGAGGAATTGTACAAGGGCTGCTTAAGAACAATGAAATTGTTTTTAGCCAACATCATTCCTTGCTGCAACAAGAGGGTTAGGCATCCGTTAATTCCTCGAATCTAAGACTTGATTCTCATAAAATAAAAATAAAAAAACGTTCTAGCAGTGTACCCAAAAAAAAAAAAACTTCTTCGCTAAAATCAGGATTCATTTAGTCGGATAATTTAATTACAGATTTTTGGAATAGGGTCTAAAATTTATCGTTTTTATTTTATTTCAATAGTTTTCAAAATTGGTATTATATCAATTAGTATTAAATGGAATTATATTTGTGGGTCTCCTAAATTCAATAGTCGGCGAGTAAAGTCCCTTTCAGTTAAATGAACAAATTTAGATGATTTTATTAAAAGTTATTAAATTAATATTTAATCTTTAACTTGTGCTTATATTTAGTATTAGTGAATAGAAGGTAAAGGCAATATATGTGAAGTAAACTGCATTATATATGTTGTTTCTAATTGTTGAAAGACATAAGAAATATTGAACAAAATCTAAATCATAAAGAAAGTAAATAATAGTGTACAACAGGCGCCAGAACAAGTAGCACGAGAAAGAAAATTAACAGGTCAGAATATGATATGTTTTGTGCAGAAACACACCTTCTAAGTTTGATAACACCATCTATCCTGATATGTTTCGTATGCAGAAACACACCTTCTAAGTTTAATAACACCATCAATCCCTACCAGATGCTCAGTTGATTAAAAAATAATAGATTCATTATAATAAGATATGGATTAATTCTCAAAAGGCACATGCTCTTAGGGGAAAAAAAATTATTCTCACCCCTAGTCACTTGACAGTCAGATAAAAATTGATCTCTTGATTTATCTCCATTCATATAGCTTGGAGACGAGCTGTGAGGGGCATTTGGGATGAGTGGAATCACATTTTTACTACAATAACACCATCAAATTGTTCTCAGGGCAATAGTGCAACAGTAAAACACATTCTCAATTTCTCAAACATTGAATGATTGAGTCTCAGATTCGGCGAATTAATAGATAAATTTTCTTTAATAGGTGGTTGACCTAATAACATTAGGCAGATTGTCCACGCCTATTGCGAGCACTTCCCTATCTAGGTGGTTGATGGGGAACTTCTATGGAGTTGGGTCGGTCACTCCCAAGATTAGTTGTCGTAAATTGAATACTTAGTGTCAACTTAATAACACCATCAGATTGATGATTGAAACTAAGAAAGTGAGCGAGGAGGCTAATAGGTGGCCAACTATGGTAGAGAGCTCACAGCCTCCTCTTGTCCCCATGTAGCTTGAAGGTTAAGGTCGATTCCAAGGCCCTTCTGCGTTGAACTCTCCATCAATGTGGCTTGATGTTTTACCCTTGTAGTGTCACCTCATGTGGTCATCCAACACTTGCCCCGTCGGGAACGACTTGTGGCACAATGAATAGGCATTAGTCTTATGCTCCATGTCTCCTACAACCACCATCTTGGATGTGGCAACGACGTTGTCGTCCAATGGTACTGGTGTTGGGTGCTTCTGGTGGGTGGTTTTCTAGCCTCCCAAGGCTTGGAACAAAGAGAACGTTTTGCTGTATTCGAGACATTCATAGTGTGGCATTGGCTAATGCGAGTATTTCATATAAGTTTTTTAATCATGTTTTGATGTGCATCTTATCCAATTTTATATGTATATATTTCACATTTTCATCTCTTTGTTCTTTATTTCAATATTTTTTTATTCGAAAAATTGTTCTTGTGTACTTCTTTTGATAGGGCACGAAAATTAGCAAAAACAGAGCTTAAGGATCAACCATCAAAGACGTCCAAGCTTATGGCTAATTTTCAGTGTTTACAGTATCAGCCATGAGGGGTTGTGCCCACTAGGCTGACCCATGCCAGAGTCAAGTTTTACTTCACCAATCCAGCCATGGCGTCCAGTTTTACTTCACAAAGTTAGCCACGAGGGACTCGTTCCCACTGGCACAGCCCGTGGCAGAACCCGTAGAATTTGGTAGAGCCCTCCACGAGCGCCCGTGACCACTATCATAGGTCATGGTGAGCACTTGCAACTTGCCTATAAAAGGCTGATTTCAGATCCAAGAAAAGGATCTCGGCACAGGGGCTTGGCCCCCTTCCATGGGAGAGGGGTTTTCCCCTCTAGGGGAAACCCTAAACCTATCATCTTCATCTATCTCAACGGTTCGTCCACCTCTAGAGAAAGGAACCATTCCAAAGACACTTGGATTCTTTTCGCTAAGCATTTCTTTTTGATCTCTATTCTCTATTTTGGATTGTATTAATACTTCTCTTAGTGTCTTTAGTATGTAATTGCCTTGCCATGGAGTTGTTCTCTTGATTCTACGAGTAGAGAGTTAGCCTTTTGACATGTAAATATATTTTTATTGAATATATTGAGTTTGAATATTTCTTATTCGATGATATGTGTGTTTGTGATCCAGGCCTACTATCTATACACGATCTTGATGTCAAAAGTACAAGATTCATATCTCATCAAGATTTGGGGATGAACCAAAAGGAGAACTCAATCCTTCAATCCATAAAAACTCGAGATGTAGAGAATCACCTACAAAAGTAAATTGGAATGCCACGAGGAGCAATATGTTATCATAAGTCTTTATGGATCGGTTTCAATTCGTCACCACACAATATGAGAGGTCAACTCAGGGGGTTTCTTAGGAAAGTGATCCCTTAGCTTTGCCTCTCTGAAAGTAAACTATGAATTGGAATTAATACACCAGTGTAGTTTCAAAAGTTCACATCAAATACCAATAGTCTACCTATATAAATAATCATTAAGGATAGGAAACCAAATATATATTAGGCGTTTACAATCATTTGTGTGAAATCAAAGTCCTCGAATCGCTTTTCTCCTCACTCACTTCCCTAACTCACCTCTCTTCTTTGCCTCTCCTCAATTCTCTCTTTCTCATCTCTCTCAACTCTCTCTCATTGTCCCAAGCTTATTCATGACTTTAACCACCCTTAATTAATTTTCTAGATAACCTCTTTTTCTATTCTGACTAGTACTTGATTTGCAATCCTTGTGGGATCGATATCTTTTTATTATTTGACAACATTCCGTATACTTGCGGAATTATCACATAAAGTTTTTAACATCGTTGTAGGGGAATATCCAATTGATATTAGTTGGATACCAATGTGGTTGATCTATGTAAAATACGGTTTATGAACAATGTATATAAACACCATAAATAAGAGTTTAAAAATAGAAACAACCTTATGAAAAATTTTGGAATAATTTTTTGAAATTTTTGAAAATATTTGCAGGAATAAAGAGGTGCAAAATAGACTAGTTCCGAATTATCTGAGGAATAGTTTAATTTTTTGAAATTTATTATATATATAATAATAATAATAATACATATAAAGCTATTCTTTTTCTCTTCCACTCTCTTGTGCCAAGCCCTAAAACCATCACCGACTTCTCTCCCCCTTCAACTCTCAGCCTCCACGGGCATAGCTGAGATGGTATTGATTGCCACTAACGGTCTTGGGTTCGAGCCACGGGGCTGGTGGGGCGTAAATCCCTGCACCCTGTGTAAAAAATCTCTCCCCTCCTCCAACCTCTTGCCTTCTCAATTACCGTAATTTACCTCCTCCGTGTTGGTCCTGGGGTGGGCTGGCGAGGGCGCTGGGGGCAAGCATTTTGCCTTGTTACCACTTCCCGATCCCATCTTCTTCCTCCTCTCCCCCTCCCCTTCTTGCAATCACACCGACAAGCCGATGGCGTCTCCCCAAGCGTGAACTTCCAGCTTCCCTCGCCGATCACCCTCTCAATCTCCCCACGATCCGCCACCTCTTCTCCCTCGTTGAATCCATTGTGCCGCTACTCTTCTTCTTTCTTGAGGTGCAATCGCATCGCCCGACCACTTGAGCTCAGGTTAGTGAGTCGCCTCCCTTAGTTGTCTCTCTCTGCGACCTCGTGGTTGCTCAGCGTGGCCACCCACCGTGAATACACGTCGACGCCACTGGCTCCCCTCCTGCCTGAGCAAGGGCCATCGATTTTCCTGTGTACCATCACTCTTGTGTTTTCGTTGCAGACGCCATTTTTCGGGAGCCATCGACCCCAAAGGAAGGTTAGATTTCGGGACTGATCTTAAATGGAGTTGTTGTTGGATTGTGAACTAGGAGTGAGTTGTGTTTTGGTTCTTGTACAACTTTAGGTATTGGTCTCAGATTGGATTAGATTTTGTATCAATCTGAGTTGTAGGGATATGATCAATAGATGTATGGTTGTAGTTCTGATTTAGATTGTTATGTTCTACCATGAGTTTTGCTGGGTAGTTTGTTGTTAGATCAAATCTCAAGTGGTAGCCATAGTTAACAAGCTATGATTGTTGTGGATGACGTTGTTTGTTTTGTTCTTGCAGTCAATATCATAGCGTCTTGAAGAGGTGTTTGATTTGAATTGTAGCAAGGCCATTGGTGGAGATTAATTGAGTTGTAGTTGTGAAACACCTTTGTTTTCAGGAGTGGGTTGTAAGTGTAGTTTAATCCTTTTAATTGTGTAGCGTGGTTATCGTGAGTTTACCTAGATGTGGTATGATGAGATTTGATGGTTTTGATCTTATAATCCTTGGAATTAGATGTTAGTTTATGAATATGGTGTTGATGATAATATTAGGTGTTATGGATTAACTTGGGATAATAGGCCAGAGGATTAGGTTGTTGATCGGTTTCTTCTTAAGTTACGTTTAATCCTAACTATATTTAGTAGCTAGTTTAGTTAATTTATTAATTGTGTAAATAGCTAAACTAGATCATTGACACAGAACATTGATTGATTCAATTCAGATGGTTGGTCGTGGAGGTTATAGCTTATACACACGTCATTGACGAGACATGTACTTCTTACTTGATTCTAGTAAATTCGTTTACCTTGAATGCATGGTTGTTTCATTTGCTGAGTAGGATTGCTTTATCTTAAATTCTTGCTTGACATTTGAGTAATGATTCAAAATGTTCGGTTATACAGTCTCATCTCTTGGCTTCTGATCTAAAGGATATCGTATGTACGCATATACTATAGAATAATCATTTGACCTATCTAGGGTTTAGTTGGCATTAGATAAATCCTACCCAATAGATTAATGCATGTTTATTTACTTTGATGTTATTTGTGTTTTTGTATCGTATTGATGTATGGTTTTGGTTTGATTGAGGTTGTGCATATTAGTGATATGTATCATAACATTGTTTACAGACCGACGACCATTGACTCCCTTGTGGTTGAGACGGGTCGTCAGGTATATTTTCTGTTGTGCCACACTCCGTTGAAGTTGTGTGCAAACAGTTGATACTCTCTAGGTGTTTAGAGTCCCCACAGATATTTCGGGGTTTTAAGCCATAGGCGTTACGACTTTTCATTCAGGGCCACAAGTAGTGTGGTGTATTTGCATAACTCCAAGTTTTGGCGCTTGTATCTTGCCCACTCAACCTACCCAATGTAGCGGTGGTTGGTGTGTGTATAGTGCAGGTCATGACATCATGAATATATTATGCATTGTGCATTTACTTGTGTTTGCTGCACTTGTTTAAGCTATGATTGTTACATTAGATTGACATGCATATATGATTATGATTTGCATTTATTATATGATCCAGATCTATTCGACAGTATTAGCGATTTATTGAGGTATTAGGGGGATTTTTGATCATGTCCTTACGTGTTACATTGGTTTTTAGGTATGTTTTATTCGTACAGATGCATTTGGTTTATATTCTTTATTTTAGAGACTGTATACCCTTATTTCTATATGTTTGTTTTACTCTTTTTATATATCTTGCATTTATCTATTCTTATACCCGCAGAGTTCCACCCGGAACTCACCAAACCTCGTCCCTCTTTTTGTTTCAAGTAGTCGATAGCTGTGTCTCGTGTCGCCAAGAGAGGATCCAGCTGCCAGTCTCCCCCGTCTGAATATTATTTTTATTTATCTTTGTACTCTCATGTTATTTTTATCATATTGGTGTCTCCTTGGTTGTGTTATCATTTTAGATGGTATTTAACTTTTCGTTAGACGTGTATTCAATTGCTTCTACTGAATTTTTGAATTGTTGCATTCTAGTTTATGGAGGTTATTTATTATGTTTATCATGCAAATTATTTAACTGCGTACGTAGTTGTGTCTATGTGGATGTCAATCGAGTGTGATTGTGCTTTATTTGTGTTGAGATGTATGTATATATAAGTTTCAGATTATCCGGCGTACAGGGGAGGTGTTGCCCGATTTTCGAGATAACACGAACCTCTAGGGGCGTGACAATCTAGATTTCTTTACTTCTTCTCTTTTTCTACATTTTCTTTTCACTTTTTTTTATAAGCAAATGGATGTTCAAATTTAATAGTTCAATCAATTTGATGCTATGAATTTTTCTAACTTCTATTGTGAGCTTTGTGGTATAGATTGACATGATACATGCTTGCCCAATGATAGACTCTGTATATTAAGTGCATGGGGAAAAATGGAGAATCTTCCCTAATTACCTTAAGAGGCCACAATAACTATATTGTGAGATGTGTGAAGCAACATAACATACAATTGACATAAGTAATAGATTTCACAACTTACAAATTACGTAGGACAATTTCATTTCAACTCAAAACAAATTGAATGAAGAGGTCAAAGTCATTGAGACACTACTTGAAGAAGGGAATTTAGCCACATTAGAGATGGATAGGATCCTCAACCTTTAAATATTCCGAAAGAGATCTTCTCAGCTACAAGAAGCGAAGAGTGGGAAACCACTTAGAAATCACATGAAGTGGGACTTGAGGAATATGAGGTTGAGACATTGACAAAGAAGAGCATTATGTTAATTCAAATATCTCCAAATCTCAAAGATCCAGAAGATCCTCCCCTGCCCATGCACATCTGAAATCATGTTCGATGTTTTACTCTCTTTAGTAATTGGTGATGGTAAAATTTTATTTGATGTATCTAAAACTACTAACCAATTATTTTTCGAGCATGTTGATGTCAGGATAGGTTTTTCACAACGATTACATAGACGACTTCATGGCAAGCTTTTGAAGGAGAGCATATTTGATGAGAGGTCAAGAACTCTTGCTAAGAAAGTCTAGAGATATCTTACCTCGACAAGAACAAAATTTAGAGGAACCAAATAAGGGGTTGAGCTTATAACCGTAAACAAGCGTTTCATGGGAGGCAACCTAAGTTTCTTCCTTCCATTTGTTTAAATTTTACTTTTGTTTCATAGTTTTAACCTTTTTTTGTCAATTAAATTTTACCTCTAACTAGACATTATAAACTTTGATCATCCACCTAGGATGTCAATTAATATCAATGTCCTTAATTTTAATATAAATTGAACTATGCATGATAATGACTATGACATGCATCACATGAATATTTTTAAAAGTAAAATATTTATTATAACTAAATGATGCATGTATGCATGACAAATGATATTTTTATAATAAAATATGAATAATGAATTATGAGGTCATGACATGTGATAGGGTATATGAATTATGACATAATAGTATAAAAGAAAATACCTAGATTTTCTATCTAAGTATTAATAACTCATCGCTAAGCTATTGATAATCCTATTTTTTGCCCCTAATTTTTCCGAGATAATGTCAAAACTCCCAACTTGGCATATCTTTAGATTCTAAACTAGTTGTACCAACTTTATCAAGTTTAATTTTTCAAAAATATAGTTTGGCACAATTTTACTCCTCAAGAGTAAACAAATGACTTCTTCATTTTCAAGGGTAGTAAGTCCTTGAAAATGCCCCAAAGTGTCAACTTCATCAAGGTTGGGTTAAATACACTCCAATTTGAGTTGACACTCCCTAGACCTATCTAGGGTATGCTAAACACACTCTTAGGAACCCAAAATCTATTGTTGTTCCTTACGTGTTCTAGGTATTCACTAGGGATAACTTCCCTTAATACCTTCCTAATAACTTTTCTAGGCTTCTCTGAAGCCTTAGTCATGTTGATCATGTTTTGATCAACTGTAGGGATGACTTCCCTTGTGACCTTGACTTGGCTCCTAGACCTAGATTGAGTTCCATACCTATATGGAACTCTATAGTAAGATGAATCATCATTCTTGGCTTTAGGTTTGTATCCCAAACCTTTCTTGCCCCTAGAGGGTCCTTGATTTCCTAAATCTAGGTTTTGATACTTAGATCTCTTAAGAAGATTTTCTATTCTTTTGAGGGATTTTTCTAATTTCTCAAGTTTTGACCTCAAAACTTGATTTTCAATCATTTCTTCAGCAAAGCTTGGTTTTCTAGTATAGCCTTGGCAATTTTCCTTCTTGGCTTAGGATTTGTTAGGTCTACCATGGAATGTTCTAACTTGTTCCCTATCCTTAGATATGGTAGTCCTAGCATGGAAGACTCTATAGTTCTTCTTAGGTTTTTCATGTCTCCTATTTTCATGATAAATGGCATTAAAATGGTAAAAATGATTTTTATCATGTATTTTATCATGATGAAAATAAGTACCATTACCTAATGGTACATTAGAGTTACTCTTGAAGGTTCTCTATTGATTTGAGATCCTCCTCTTGGCTTTGGTCAGATCCTTCCCCTTGGACATTGATTTCGATAATGTCCTCTTTGATTACATGAGAAGTACACAATGTGCTTCTTATCCTTCCATACCTCGGAGCCGACCTCCTTTGGCTTCTCCTTGGTCTTGGGTGCCACTTGCACCTTCTTTTTGATCAATTTGGAGCACTTACTCTTGTAGTGTCCTCTTTCCCTACACTCAAAACGAATGATATGATTTTTATTTTAATAAATTGATATTTCTATTCCTTTGCTTGTAAGGGTGACACATAACTCTTCACTCGATCCGGAGGTGGAGGCTTCTTCTTTTTTAGGAGTTAAAAATTTTTTCTCCCCCTCAATCCTAGAGGTAGAGGCCTCTTGAATTTCCTCCTTGGCCAATGCTTCTTGAATTTTCTCCTTAGATGTTGAGCATCTCTCATCTTCCGAGTCCTCTTCATCCGATGAATCTCCCTATTCGGATTTGTCTTAATTTAGTATAGTGGAGAGATTTTCATGAAGCCTGATCAACTTGCTCCAAAGCTCCTTGGCATCTTGATAGTCTTCCATTTTGCTCAAGATGGTGCTTGGCAATAGATTGACCAATAATTTGGTCACTTTGTCGTTAGCCTCGCATCTCTTGATTTGCTCCTCATTCCATTTGCTTTTTTTGATGAGCTTTCCTTTGCAATTTGTTGGAGCTTCAGAGCTCTCTATTAAAGCAAACCATTGCTCTATCTCCATTATGAGAAAATTTTCAATCTTTATTTTCTAAAGATTGAAATTGGCTTTGTCATACAATGGAGGTGCTCGGATGTCGTAGCCGAACTCTATTTTGAAGTTGAACCCGTTTGATGATGACTTCTTGAAATTAGGGTTTCTTCAAACTTCCTCTAGCTCTTGCTCTCTTGGCGATGAGTCCAAAGAAGAGCAACCTCACTCTGATACCACTTGTTAGGACCGATAGGCGAGCTAGAGGAGGGTGATTAGCTCCGATTTGCTTGTTGATGATTTTTCACTGCAGAAGACTCCAATCAATGCTAATACTCAAGGATTTACTTGGTATCCACTTCCTTGAGGTGACTAGTCCAAGAATCCACTCTCCTCACTCTCTCAAACACTATGAAAGACTCTTTCATGGAGGTGGAGAAACCTCGTACAAGCTCTCAAGAAGATACAACAAGAATACAAGCAAATACAAAGAAAATCTTATAAGATTACAACAATGAGCTCTCTTTGCTTTTCTTGTTTTCTTCTAGCTTGAGATCGCCTCTAGAACCTTGGAAATGCAACAACATTATTTTCCAAGACTTCTCTTGAAATGGCGATGAAGAAGGAGAAGAAGTGAGGAAGAATGCCAAAGAAGCTGCGCTTCAAACCTGCATGAAAACCCTATATACCCGCGACCTAGGGTTCCCTTGATCGATCACTCAATCGATTATCACGTCAGATTTAGTCGTTCAACGACTATTTTTTGAAGCTTAATCGATTAGCTAATCGATTGCTGAATCGATTCAACACCTCTTTGTGCCTCACACAATTCCAGTGTAATTGATTAACCAATTGATTACCATCCTCCTTAATCGATTGCTCAATCGATTAAGAGGAGGTTAAATCGATTGGGCAATTGATTCTGCCTACTTCTATTCTCGCAACCCAATTCTCCCAATCAATTATCCAATCGATTCATTCCCTCCTTAATCGATCACTCAATCGATTAAGAGGGCTTCTATTTCGAGAACCCAACACCAATCGATTACTCAATTGATTGACCTCGACCCTAACTTATGTGCACAAGTCTAGGGTTTTTTTGCCTAACCCTGGTCAACCGTGACCTGTTAGGACTTCCTTATTGGTGCATACAGCACCTAAGTCAAACCTGGGTTTTGATAATGGCAAAGGGTTCAGAAGTTAAGGTGTTATTGTGATCTAACAAGTTTACTGGGTGTGCAGGAAAAGTCCTAGGTATACTAGGCAAGAAGTCCTGGCAAAGGGCTGGGCAAAGAAGTCCTGGTCAAGGACTGTGGCAAGAAGACTTGACCGAAAGTCAGGAAAAGAAGTCCTGGTCGAGGACTGGGTAAGAAGTCCTGGCAAGGGGCTGGGAAAGAAGAAATGACCGGAAGTTGGGCAAGAATACCTAACCAGAAGTTGGGCAAGAAGACCTGACCGGAAGTTGGGCACGAAGACCTGGTCAGGTGGATTGGGCAAAAGTCTAACCGGAGGAGCCGGTTGGCAAAAGGTAAACTCTTCTGAGAGGAGTAGGTGAGGACGCGTTCTCCGTCGAGGGAACAGTAGGCGTCGGTTCGACCTAAGGTTCCATTGGGGAGACCCGAAGTCAGAACCAAGACAGCTACAGTTGTAACTAATGGTTAACACATTTGTTTGTTGTGTTTGGAACTAACCTGAGTTGCAGGATCGAAGGACTGGTCGTCTACAAGTGAGGTGCCTCACTGGGCCTAGGCGCCCAGATGGACTCAGGCGCCCGGATGGGCTCAGACGCCCGTATGGATACGGGCGCCCCAGTGCAAAGGCAAAATCCAAAATACAGCTGCGAAGCCTCTGGACCGAAGCAGGTCAGGCGCCCGTGAGGTCACGAGTGCCCCCATCAGCTCATGCACCCAAGTGGAGCTGGATAAGCACTGACCGAGCCTGTAGATAAGGGTTCGCGCAGGGGAGGTCACGTGTTAGGCGCCCCCATCGACTCAGGTGCCCGTATGAGTACTATAAAAGGGGGTGCACCCCCAAGGCTTCGACATCCATTGCTCTCATCTCTCCAAACACTTTCGCTCAAGTGTTGCGCCCCGGCAAAGTTTGATTTCAAGATTCCAGCGCCACCGCCGACCCTCTGCTCCGGAATTCGATCCTACTTGGGCGTCGGTAAAATTTCAATTTACGAAAGTGTTGTGATTTAAATTTCCAATTCTACATTTGTACTATCATCATGTAAAAACTTTATCGAATATAGAATTGCCAAAAGTAAACGGTCAAGGACCGTGGGCCTTGGAGTAGGAGCCGACCGCGACTCCGAACCAAGTAAATAACGACTTGTGTTCTTGTGTATTTTGTCATTTTCCGCTGCGCATTTACTCTTCTACTCCGAAAAATTTTATAACGATATTCACCCCCCCTCTATCGTTTTCTCCGATCCAACAAGTGGTATCAGAGCGGGTGACTCAAATTTGGTGCAACCACCAATTTGAGAGTGTTTTCGGATTTTTTGAAATAATTTTAATTTTTTTAAAATTTTCTCGTTA
This sequence comes from Boesenbergia rotunda, assembly GCA_024364735.1. NCBI lineage: Eukaryota > Viridiplantae > Streptophyta > Magnoliopsida > Zingiberales > Zingiberaceae > Boesenbergia > Boesenbergia rotunda. The sequence goes on from JAGFNQ010006480.1 coordinate 37,766, forward strand.
ATCGAGGTTGATGCAACACCACTCGATCGTTTTTTCACTTCTATTAATTTTCTTCCGCACTACTAATCCAAGACCAAGTCTTAGGACAAGTTTTCTCTGTTTCTATTTTTTTCAGAAATTATTATGGCCATGCAAGAGGGTTTCAGCACAGCCAGACCACCGCTATTCAGTGGAGAAGATTTCTCCTACTAGAAAAGTCGGATGGAAGCCCACCTGAAAACTCAGGTGGATATGTGGATAATAATCCAATCTGGCCTCGAAATCCCCAAGAACGCAGAAGGAATGACACAACACTACTCTGAATGGGACGCCTCTCTGAAGAAAAAGATCGAGGCTGATGCTAAGGCAACTCAAACGTTGCAGTGCGGATTAACCAAGGAAGAACTGAATCGGGTGGGTCCTTTCAGCAGCGCCAAAGAACTTTGGAGCAAACTGATTGAGCTGCACGAAGGCACCTTCGACACCAGAATCAGCAAAAGGGATCTGTTGCTGAACAGACTCTACACAATAAAGATGAATGAAGGCGAATCAGCAGCACAACTCCACGCCAGAATCCAGGAGCTAATGAACGACCTGCACACAATCGGTCACAAGGTAGAGAACCCTGACCTAATCAGGTATACCTTAAATGCTTTCCTAAGAAATACTCTGTGGGCATCTATGGTAGATGCTTACAAGGTTTCTAGGGATCTTTCAAAAATTAAATTAGATGAACTATTTTCAGAATTAGAATTACACGAATAGACTAACTACACTTTGGCCGAGAAAGGTATTGCTTTTCTTGCAGGTAAACCCCAAGGAAAGGTAGCCAAGAAAAAGCCTCAATCTGCACCCAAGTCTGACTCAGACTCAGACTCAGAAGATAGTGAAGGGGATCGACCCAAGTTGGTGCGGTTAGCTCGGGACTACTACAAGGAGCTGAAGCATCAAACCAACAGAAGGAAAGCAAGCCGACGAAAGGAAGATCCAGCTGAACCTTCAACTTCAAAAGGCAAACCAAATGTCACCTGCTACGAATGCAACAAGAAGGGACACTACAAATCGGAGTGCCCTAATCTAAAGGAAGCCAAAAAGACTAGAAGGAAGAAGGCTCTTCAAGCCACGTGGGACGAATCCTCCTCCGAAGAAGAAGAAGAGGCCCCACAGTCAAATCTCCTCGCCTTAACTGCTATGGAAGACATCGACACTGGATCGGAGTCAGAGCCAGACGACGGAAGGCTCACAATATCGAAAAACGGCCAAATAATGGTAAGAGGTTATTCCGAAATCGAATTATCAAAATTAATAGCTTATTTATCTCGTAACTTGGAGAAAGCCAAAATCCGGGTCGAATCCCTCCGACAGGAAGTAAAACTCCTGAAAGAGTAAGCCGACTCTAGATCCTTGACCGAGAAGGTTCAAGAAGGAACCTCTACTCAAGTTGAAAAGCTTGAGAAAGAGAACTCCTCCTTGAAAACTCAAGTCAAGGAGCTCAGAGTGACTTTAGAACGATTTACATCGGGTTCCAAGGGTCTTGACATGATCCTTGGAAAACAGAAGTCCGTTCTTAATCGATCTGGGTTAGGGTATCGAACCAAGTCGAGACAACGGTCATATTATGCTATATTGAACCAACCTAGAGCCAAAATTCAAGCATGGGTACTCAAACTTTGCTTGAACAACCAAGCTGGACCAAACCAGTATTGGATCCCCAAGGACAAAATTCACATCTTGCCTAATCATTATCGTGACTTTAGTCCAGGGGGAGCCAATATAAAAATAATTTTCATAATTAGATAATTTTTTTAATTCCCTAATTTTAATTGCATGCTTGATTATTTTTTTTTAATTTTAATTGCATGCTTGATTGTTTATTTCTTTCTGCAAATTATTATGTTTAGACCTAGGACTGATTAGACTAAGGACTGAAACGACTTAATTGAAATTTGAACAACATAGTATTGGGTGGAGGTGAGATGATAGTACGTTAGGGAAGCCATTTTGGCGGAACTAGCCGAAGCTACCGATCCAAGATCCAAACTAGTTAGACCAAAATCTTTCAAGGAGTAACTTGAAGATGAATTTTCAATAAAAGGCTTTGTCAAGGAAAGGGTTGATGATCCAATAAGGCTACGGCCAAAGAAGGCCTAGTGTCTCGCCAAGACCTGGAAGCCGATTATTGAAAATCAAATTCACTTTACTATTGTCAGATTTGAATCTAACACAAATTTCAATTAATCTTAGATTCAACCACTTTTCAAAATAAACTTAAAACTAAATTATTTTTAAAATTAATTTAACCTTTCAAAATTTAATCATGCTTTTCAAATTAAAATCTTCATTTCTATTAAAAACTGTCTCACAAAACCCATAAGGTTAACGTAATTGATAACTCTAGATTGGGTGAGACAGATTAGGTTGTGAAAATCAATTAAAGCTATCCTTAATTCAAATTGGATCCAAATCAATAAATACTTTATGTGTAGGAACATAAAGATTTGGACCAATGGATGTTGGATAGCGGATGCTCCAGACACATGACTGGAGACAAATTGAAATTCACCAAACTCAAGTTCAAGAACCTAGGCTCAGTAGCATTTGGCAACAATGCTACACTCAAAGTCATTGGGTCAGGTAACATTGAACTCAAATTAGATTTTGTGATTAAAAAGGTACTCTTGGTTGAGAACTTTAAATTTAATTTGCTTAATATAAGTCAATTATGTGATACTGGCTATGTAGTTACATTTACCAACTCTGACTACCTGATTAGAAATTTGCAAGACTCAGAAGTCATGCTTAAGGGCACTAGGAAAAATAATGTTTATACTATAAATCTACCCTTAGTACCTAAATGCCTCTTAACTCAATTAGAAGAATCCAACCTCTGGCATAGGAGATTAGGTCACACTAATCTAAGACTAATTTCAAAAATCACCCAATTTGGTCTAATTAAAGGAGTACCAAAAATTAAGAACTATGAAAACACAATATGTAATTCATGCAAACAAGGTAAACAAACCAAGTCTAATCACAAGTCAATTCAATCAGACCTAACTCAAACCACACTTGAGCTCCTGTACCTTGACCTATTTGATTCATATGGAGCCAAGTCACTAAGCGGAAACCGGTATTGCTTAGTCATCATCGATGATTACTCTAGGTTTACTTGGGTTAGGTTCCTAAAAACTAAGGATGAAAACCTAAACCTGTTTATTGACTTATGTAAGATAATTGAAAATCAGAATGATACGAAAATCAAAAGACTTAGGAGTGATCACGGGGGAGAGTTTGAGAATCAATGGTTTGACGAATTTTGTAGAATAAATGGGTATATTCATGAATTTTCGTGTCCTAGAACCCCCCAGCAAAATGGGATAGTAGAAAGGAAGAATAGAACCCTACAGGAAGCCGCTAGGACCATGCTCAATGAATTCAACCTAGCCAACCAATTTTGGGCAGAAGCAATAAGTACGACTTGCTATATTCAAAATAGGGTATTAATCATCAAAAGACATAATAAAACTCCATATGAGCTATATTACCATAGACTGCCAAACTTACATTACCTAAGGGTCTTCGGATGCAAAGTACATATCCTAAACACCAAGGACTACCTAGGTAAATTTCAGTCTAAGTCAACTCCAGGAATATTCCTAGGATATTCAACAACAAGTAGGGCATATAGGGTCCACAATAAACTAACTAATAAAATTGAAGAAACAATGAATTTAATCTTTGATGAGGAAACCAATCCAAAACCTGATAATCAAAACTTGAACCCATCAAATATTGATCAAGAGGAAAACGAGCCACTTATTGAACCATCAGTTGAACCGCTAAATGAACAGACTCTCGAACCAACTACTGCATCAACTGAATCAATAATTGAACCAACCCAAATAATTGAACAAAACACTGAACTAAACTGTCCAGCCGGACCTAAGGCTGAACCAAGTTCTAGAAGAACCAAGAAACTCAGACTCAGTCACCCTACTGATTAAATTGTGGGTGATCCAACCTTAGGAGTCAGAACTAAGTCTTTCTATAGAAATCTTAGTCAGATCGCACTAATTTCGAAAATTGAACCTAAGACTATAGAGGAAGCCCTACCTGATCCTGATTGGATCATAGCTATGCAAGAGGAATTAGCCCAATTTGAGAGAAACTAAGTCTGGGAACTAGTACCTAAACCTGAGGGCAAGTCTATTATAGATACTAAGTGGGTATTTAGGAACAAACTAAATGACCAAGGGGAAATAGTCAGAAACAAAGCCCGCTTAGTAGCTAAAGGATTCAGTCAAGTTGAAGGGTTAGACTATGACGAAACTTATGTCCCAGTAGCTAGACTTGAGTCCATTAGAATGTTGTTAGCATTTGCAGCCCATAAAGGATTCAAACTTTATCAAATAGACGTTAAGTCAGCATTTCTAAATGGGTTTATCAAAGAAGAAGTCTATGTAGGACAACCCCTCGGCTTTGAGGACCTAGAAAAATCTGACTACGTTTTCAAACTTAATAAGACACTTTATGGACTAAAACAAGCACCTAGGGCATGGTATGAACGCTTATCAACTTACCTCATTTCTAAGGAATTTAACTAAGGACAAATTGACTCAACTGTTTTTGTTAAAACCTTAGAAAAAGACATTTTCATTGCCCAAATCTATGTTGACGACATAATTTTCGGATCCACCAACTCAAACTTTTTAAAGGAATTTGTAAAAATAATGGAAAACGAATTCGAAATGAGCTTAGTTGGTGAGCTCAACTTCTTTTTAGGACTACAAATTAAGCAAACTAGGGATGAAAATTATGTTCATCAATCCAAATATGCTAAGGAGCTAATAAAGAAATTTAAAATGGATAACTCCAAAAGCATAAGTACCCCTATGACCACAAATATAAAAATTGATAGTGACCCTGAAGGTAAACCAGTATACCTTAAGCTATATCGTAGTATGAATGGGAGTCTACTTTACCTTATAGCAAGCAGACCTGATATCCTATTCTCTGTAGGAATGTGTGCTAGATACCAAACCTGTGCTAAGGAAACACACTTAGCAACCCTAAAAAGAATACTTAGATACATTAAGGGCACCCTAAATGTAGGGATTTGGTATCTTAGGACCTTAACCTTTGACTTGTCAAGATACTCTGATTCTGATTATGCTGGATGCACACTAGATAGAAAGAGTACAAGTGGAAGCTACCAACTGTTAGGAAACAGTCAAATCAGTTGGTGCAGTAGAAAGCAACACTGCGTAGCTCTATCTACAACCGAAGCAGAATATGTTGCTTTAGGAGAGTGTGTAGTACAACTCTTATGGATGATGCACACTCTTAAGGACTTCCAGCTTGATTACACCCAAACCCAAGTCTACATTGATAACATAAGTTCAATCAATCTAACTAAGAACCCAATCCAACACTCTAGAACAAAACATATAGAGGTTAAACATCCCTTCGTAAGGGATCATGTAGCCAGGGGTGAAATAGTCCTTAAGCATGTAGACTCAAAGTCAAACTTAGCTAATATCTTCACCAAACCCTTACCTGAGTTTGAGTTTAGCTCACTAAGAAGGCAGTTAGGGTTATACTTAGTAGAATAGGACTACTCTACATGTTATTTTCCAAAAACTGTTTTATTTCTTATCTGTTATTGAATATGATTGAAAAATCATTTATGTTTTGAAATTTAAAATGATTTTTCGACTTAGTTTTTTTTTTTAAAAACTTACCCCCTTCAAAACTAGGGCTTTTTCGCAAATGGACTTAGCTTAGGCCCTAACCCTAGAACTGCATGCACCTATAGATCTAGAAGCCAGCATCTCACAAGCACCTTAGGGTACTTTTGATTGATAACCTAAACTGGGTTGAGATGCTTAGGTCTATGCCTTGATTCAAGATGCTTTAAGTCAGTACATCTGCAGTAATTGGGGCAATAAATACCAATTGAACAGTAATCCGGTTAAGTGTCAAGCTTAGAAAATCTAACTTGATCAGATCACTTAACTTGACTAACCCTAGCGAAAGCTACTATTTATGACAGTTAGTAAGTAGCTAACTGGGTTAGACAGGACCCGAAAGAGAAAATCTAAATTGATTTGGTCTAGTTTATGCTTAGAATTGGTTCAATACAGAACTTTACTTTCTTTACTCTGTTTTTTTTTTGCTATAATATTTTTTTTGATATATGACAAAGGGGGAGAGATAGGAAAGGAGAGAAAAGAAGTTTTTTTAGAATTTTAATCCTTTTAAAATTAAAAATCAAAAACTTTTATCTCCTTTTCAAAAAGTAAAGTAACGAAAATACTTGTTTTCAAATCTGAAGCAGTTCAAAAAGAAAATTTTCTAGGTACTTAATTTAAAATTCTTTTGGAAAATTTTCTAAGTGTTTAAAACTTAAAATTCTTTTGAAAAATTTTCTAAGTGTTTAAAACTTAAAATTCTTTTGGAAAATTTTCGAAGTATTTAAACTTAAAATTTTCTAAGCGTTGAAAACCTAAAAAATCTTTTGAAAGTATTTTTTTGGACTTAGAAATGTTTTCAAAAGCCCCACGCATTTTTGAAAACTCAGGGGGAGAATCCTTTCAGGGGGAGGAAAGTACATATCTTTTACATATCTTGTTTCTTTAACTTAACTTTTTGAACCGTGTTGTCATAAATCAAAAAGGGAGAGATTGTTGGTGCAGGCAGCACCTAAGTCAAACCTGGGGTTTGATAATGGCAAAGGGTTCAGAAGTTAAGGTGTTATTGTGATCTAACATGTTTACTGAGTGTGCAGGAAAAGTCCTAGGTACACTAGGTAAGAAGTCCTGGCAAAGGGCTGGCCAAAGAAGTCCTGGTCAAGGACTGGGCAAGAAGACCTGATCGGAAGTCGTGCAGAGAAGTTCTGGTTGAGGACTGGGTAAGAAGTCCTGGCAAGGGGCTAGGCACCGAAGACCTGACCGGAAGTTGGGCAAGAAGACCAGACCGGAAGTTGGGCACGAAGACCTGGTCAGGTGGATTGGGCAAAAAGTCCAACCGGAGGAGCCGCTTGGCAAAAGGTAAACTCTCCTGAGAGGAGTAGGTGAGGACGCGTTCCCCGTCAAGGGAATAGTAGGCGTCGGTTCAACCTAGGGTTCCATTTGGGAGACCCGAAGTCAGAACCAAGACAGCTACGGTTGTAACTAATGGTTAACACATTTGTTTGTTGTGTTTGGAACTAACCTGAGTTGCAGGATCGAAGGACTGGTCGTTTGCAAGTGAGGTGCCTCACTGAGCCTAGGTGCCCGGATGGATTCAGGCGCCCGGATGGGCTCAGGCGCCCGTATAGATACGGGCACCCCAGTGCGAAGGCAAAATCTAAAACACAGCCGCAAAGCCTCTGGACCGAAGCAGGTCAGGCGCCCATGAGGTCACGACCGCCCCCATCAGCTCAGGCGCCCAAGTGGAGGTGGATAAGCACTGACCGAGCCTGCAGATAAGGGTTCGCACAGGGAAGGTCACGTGTTAGGCACCCCTATCGACTCAGGCGCCCGTATGAGTACTATAAAAGGGGGTGCACCCCCAAGGCTTCGACATCCATTGCTCTCAACTCTCCAGACACTTTCGCTCAAGCGCTGCGCCCTGGCAAAGTTCGATTTCGAGATTCTAGCGCCGACGATGACCCTCTGCTCCGGAATTCGATCCTCCTCGGGCGTCGGTAAAATTTCAATTTACGAAAGTGTTGTGATTTAAATTTCCAATTCTATATCTGTACTATCATCTTGTAAAAACTTTATCGAATATAGAATTGCCCAAAGTAAATGGTCAAGGACCGTGGGCCTTGGAGTAGGAGCCGACCGCGACTCCGATCCAAGTAAAAAACGACTTGTGTTCTTGTGTATTTTGTCATTTTCCGCTGCGCATTTACTCTTCTACTCCGAAAATTTTTATAACGATATTCACCCCCCCCCCCTCTATCATTTTCTCCGATCCAACATTCCTCACCGAGTGTTCGATCAAACCTTTGTCCGACTTGGATTTTCCCTTGCCTAGATCTTAACTATGACTTAACCTAGTTCCCAACCAGGTTTGTCTAACCCTCGAGTTCGGTCTAGTCTCTCGGTAGACTTCCACCTTGCCAACATACGATCTTCCCGATCCACCTAGACTTCACCTAGTCTCGCTAGGTGTGCCTAGTCCCACTAGGACTTTACTCATGCCAGTGTGTGATCTCCACGATCCACCAAACTTCACCTAGTCCCACTAGGTGTGCCTAGTCTCACTAGGACTTTTCTCATGTCAACGTGCGACCTCCCCGATCCATCTGGATTTCACCTAGTCCCACTAGATGTGCCTAGTCCCACTAGGACTTTTTTCGTGTCAGCGTGCGATCTCCCCGATCCATCTAGACTTCACCTAGTCCCACTAGGTGTGCCTAGGCCCACTAGAACTTTTTTCGTGCCAGCATGCGATCTCCCCGATCCACCTAGACTTCACCTAGTCCCACTAGGTGTGCATATTTCCACTAAGACTTTCCCAGTTAAGTCTCCAGTCAACCATGATCCGCTTGACTCACACGATATTCAAACATCATTATCAAATATCGAAACTTAAGCTTACCAAGCGTACCAAACATAAACTCACCCGAGCATAGTCAAACTAGGTCAACCCTGACCTAACAAAGATTGCACCAATAATCTTCTCTTTTTTGATGTTTGACAATATATTTGAGAAAGACTAATCCCTATTAGCCTTTCAATCTCTCCCCCTTTGACACACATCAAAAACTCTCCCCGAGAGTCTATATAGTCAAAGGCATGCCCAATGAAAGTCCCATACTTTTCATTTGAACTCATGCTCAACCTTGAACATTCATCGTGATGAAGATTCCCAATCTTCATTCTTTCACTTATCCCAAAAATAAAAATTCAAACACATGCTTTTAAGGAAGACCTCCCCCTCAAAACATGCTCTAAACCTCTATCATTACACCAACAATTATTTTTTTTTGTTCCTAAAACTTTAGAAAATCTCAACTTAAGGTTATGAGATTTTGAGATTCAAAACTTAAATCAAAACCTCTCCTTAACCCTATAGTTTTCACCAAACCATCTCTCTTTTTGATTCCATAATGAAATTTACCCAAATATACTTACAAAAGTATTTCAAGGGCCAGGGATTGTTAGGTTACTCAAAATTAGGTTAAAGGACTAAAATTAGGCAATTTCAGTCATACCAATCGATTGGTGTTGGGTCACAATCGATTAAACTATGCCTTAATTGATCACATGATCGATTACGACTATCCTTAATCGATCAACGGACCGATTACGCAATCCTCTGTTCTTGCAGAGAGGGCTCACCAATCGATTGGTTACTGTCCTAATCGATCACCTGATCAATTGGGAGTTTATGATTTCTGAAAATAATTTTAGATCGAATTTCAAAAACTCCTAAATAATTCTACAAAACTCCAAAAAGCATGAGATTTTGTGTAGATATTATTTAAGACATTCTATTATGAAAAAATAGTTTTCTAGGAAAATAAATTCCATTTTCAATGATTGACATAAAATTGGAAACCATTGAGATACTTCAATGTTTCACTATTTTGTATCATATTCATCAATGATGAGTTATATCAAAAGATAGTCTTCACCAAGGTTTTCCAAGATAGTTTTGAAATGATTTTCAAAAATAATTTCCAACCATGTTCTTTAGGCTAAATGCACATGACTTGTACACTAGCTTTCCCAATTATTGGAGTTAATTTAAACTCATATTTTGATGAACCTAAAACTCAATAAGATGCACATTAATCAACACCTTGAGTTTTATTCATCAACCTAATATCTCACTTGTTTTTAGTGTGTCTCAAAACACACACAAGTCAACTTATGGTCTTGGTGAGATATGTAAATTGGTTCTCCCTAAATTAGAGTTCATGCATCTCTACCTAGACATTATAAACTTTGATCATCCATCTAGGATATCAATTAATGTCAATGTCCTTAATTTTAATATAAATTGAACTATGCATGATAATAACTATGACATGCATCATATCAATATTTTCAAAAGTAAAACATTTATTAGAACTAAATAATGCATGTATGACATGACAAATGATATTTTCATAATAAAATATGAATGATGAATTATGATGTCATGACATGTGATAGGACATATGAATTATGAATAATAGCATAAAAGAAAATACCTAATTTTCTATTTGAGTATCAATAACTCATCGCTAAGCCATTGAGAATCCTAATTTTTGCCCCTAATTTTTCCGAAATTATGCCAAAACTCCCAACTTGACATATCTTTGGATTCTAACATAGTTGTGCCAACTTTATCAAGTTCAATCTTCCAAAAATATAGTTCAACACAATTTTACTCCTCAAGAGTAAACAAATGACTTCTTCATTTTCAAGGGTAGTAAGTCCTTCAAAATGCCCCAAAGTGCCAACTTCATCAAGGTTGAGTTAATTACCCTTCCAATTTGAGTTGACACTCCCTAGACCTATCTAGGGTGTGACAAATACACTCTTAGGCACCCAAAATCTATTGGTGCTCCTTGAATGCTCTAGGTATATATTCACTAGGGATAACTTTCCTTGATACATTCCTAATGACTTTTCTAGATTTCTCTGAAGCCTTAGTTATGTTGATCTTATCTTGGTCAACTCTAGGGGTGGCTTCCCTTGTGACCTTGACTTAACTCCTAGACCTAGATTGAGTTCTATACCTATATGGAACTCTATGGAAAGATGGACCATCATTCATGGCTTTAGATTTGTATCCCAAACCTTTCTTGCCCCTGGAGGATCCTTGATTTCCTAAATCTAGGTTTTGATCCATAGATCCCTTAAGAAGATTTTCTATTGTTTTGAGAGATTTTTCTAATTTCTCAAGTTTTGACCTCAGAACTTGATTTTCAATCATTATTTCATCAAGGCTTGGTTTTCTAGTATAGCCTTGACAATTTTCCTTTTTGGCTTTGGATTTGTTAGGTCTACCATGGAAAGATTCTTCTAGCTTATGTCATTTCATGTTTAGTTCTTGTGGAGCTTTTGGATTCGAATTGAAGCATCCATGCATGCTTTGTCCTTTTAGCAATGTTTTGAGGTGTTTAGTATTGGTGATACATGTAAATACCCTGGATTAGTTTTGATGTAGTCAACCGAGTTAAGTTAGATCCTATATATTTGAAGTCTTGTGTCTGAGTGTGCATAGACTTAGGAACACAAGAAGTCGAGTGAAAGCTGTAGCGAGTGAGAATGATGGCATGAGAAGGGAGTCAATGGGCTCGGTGTATCCAAGGGATGAGAAGCTGCGGAAGAGTACACCAGCTGAGCTAGAAGGATGCGCGTCATATCCAAGGGACAAGAAGACAGGGAGGAAGCCTACTCGAGAAGAAGACCGGAGATGGGTTCGTGTGAACTCAACTCTAGATGACTGGAGTATCACCCCAAGCAAGCGAAGCCTGAAAATGGTCAACTCAGAAGTTGACCATGAAGACTTGAAGAACTGTTGCACCTCTTAAAGATAACAGTTTAAAATCGTTATCGTTTAGCACATTTTTAATAATAGTGTCAATTACAATAATTTTTAAATGGCAAAGACAACATATTTTATCCGTTGTCTTAGAGTTTTTTGTTATAGTGTTTAAAACTGCCTAACAATCGACTGCTACCTCCCATCAGTCAATTGCTCTAATAAAGATCTGAATGTTTACTTGATGAGCTTAGTTTGTGTATGTTTTTGTACCTTATTAACTATTATTCACTTGCTTTTCTTGATTCTAATATATATTATCCTGCCCCTTCATTCTATTTTGTCAGCATAACTACTTCCTTTTGTTTGGAGACCTACTTCTTATATGTTTTTATTGACAGGATACGTTATGGAGCAAAAACAGAGCGAGAATGAGTGAAACAGACATCGGAGTTGAAATGCAGCCAACTGTGCAGATTCATGCAGTCGTGTGGCTCGCTACTCTATTAGCCCAACAACTCCTTCTAGCTTAGTATCGGTTGACTAATGATACTCATCATGAGTGATGATGATCAGTCGAGTTCTTGAATTAACTTAGAAACTTTCAGTTCAATCCAACAATATCAACAATTGAGTGCACTATCAACTTCTCATATCCAACAATCTATTGATCACACCCTAAACTCCCTTAAATCCCTTCAAACCTCGAACATGAGGTTTTAGACTTATCAGTCGATTGTTATTCTCATAGTAGTTGACTAATACCTCTATTTTAGCCTAACCGAGGTTGAAACCTCATTTTTGCCTAGTAGTCGATTGCCCTCAACCTACTAGAACTTTATTTACCTAGCATTTGGTCAATATTGACCTATCAGGACTTCACTTGTCTAGCATCAAATAAACCTTAACTTGTCATGACTTTTCCACTGCGAAATATCTAGTCCTTTTAACCTATTTGAATCCCATCTTGTGCTTAACATTAGATTCTCCATGATCTGTCAGGACTTCTAATCATCATGCCTAACATACGGTCTATGACCTATTATAGGACTTCTATCTCTCATTCCTAACATTCGCTACTCTATGACCTAGTAGGACTTCCAAAATTATAAAGTGTTCGGTCAACCATGACCCCCCTGGATTACACATCTCACACCAAATGTCTGATTACCCCGAAGACTCACTTAGACTTTGTCCTTGCTAATCCCCTATTAGACTTAAGTATTTGATCAATCGTAACACACTTGGACTTCACTATTATCAAATATCTGGTCAACCAGAATCACATACTTGACTTTTTTTACTTAAACATCAAATATCGACAATCAAAATAATCTTGGTCTTCTTAATTGACTCAAAGTTGATTACACTAATAACCTTTCTCTTCAATAATCTCTCATTTCACTTGACCTTGACCAGAGGTCTTTAGAGGGCGTTGGAGTTGTCTAACAAAATTGTTCCGATATATAAGTTATTCTCGGGTGGAAAGGGCCAATTAAAGCAATGGAAAGTAGTACCCAATTATTGTCCATACTTGTAGGGTCCATATCAAAGTATGGTTCATACCTATCAGTTCTTACGGGTTGGACTGATGACTAACGCATGAACATTGCCATCATAAATTTGGTGGTCACCAGATATCTGCTCTCCCTTATACGTTAATCACTGTCCGGGCTAGTAGCCTCTATAATTTATCTCCTCTGTGTTGACTATGGAATGAGTTAGCGGGGGGCGTTGGGAGCGCATGAATTATCTTTTGCCACCATATCTATAAGGACCTAATGTGCGGTGCCCATGTTTGATTATGCTTTATCCCTACGAGGACCATGTTTAGTGATAAACTAGGCTTATTGTTCTTTGAAAGAGATATCAATCTTAGGTAAGAGACTTTAGTTCAGGGCGCTTAGAGGGGAGAGTTGAATATGCATGAAGCTTGGACGGGAACATTGAGTATAGAGCTTGGGCACACAGTTTGAATGGAGGGCTTTGATGACTCGGGTATTAAGCTGTCCGAGTCATTTGGGGATAGTCGAGATATAGGAAAGGCCCAAGAGGCCTAGTCGCATGAAGGAACTTGGGAGGCAGAGTTGCATGAGTCCTTGGGGATGCTAAACGTTAAGGGTGACTCAAGGTGCCAAGTATTATAGGACTCGGGTGTTGGGTCATGTAGATCAGCTCAAGGTGCCAAGTATTATAGGACTCGGGTGTTGGGTCATGTAGATCAGCTCAAGGTACCGTGTCACATAAAGGACTCAGTAGTTGAGCCAAGTATGTTTGAGTTGCTGGTTTTTTTATATATGGATGAATGTTTTTAATAAGTAAAACGAATTATTTTGTTGGGATTGAACACCCTACTCTTTTCAGACACATAGAAGCATCGTAACCCATTAGTCTATATCAAATTTATATTTATAATTATTAATTAATTATTTAATAATTAATTAAAAATTATAAAAAAAGTAAAATTTTTATTTTCTTTTACGAGCGTGCGGGAGTATGAGAGTAATTTTTTTTCAATGGTTAAAATTATTTTATTTTTTTTGAATGATCATGATTTAGTTTTCATTATTCTCTAAATTCTAAGTTTATTTTATTATTTTCATATCATTTGGTTAATAATAAAAAAAAAACTAACTAATGACTCATTAACATTACTTCACTTCATAATTTAAAAAGATAAAAAGAATTAGAAAAATGATAGGGAGAGTGAAAATGGGAGAGTAAAAGGTAAAGTGAATGACGTGACACTTTACATGCAGCGATCTACGACGGATTCACCGTGCCCCCAGGGTATAGTTTGATTCGGGGCGGCAGCCGAAGGCCGCCGATGGTGTCCAAGCGATAATCATGTTGATGTAGTCTGATCCTGATTGTTGTTTTGGTGTTGACACCAATTTTAGTTTAGGTTGATGAGATGATTATGATTAAGTCCTGGTCGTGGACTAGGCATACCTAGTGGGACTAGGTTTGAGGAAAAATCCTAGCATGGAGGGCTAGGTGTGAAAAGTCCTAACCTGGAGGGTTAGGTGTGGAAAAAATCCTAGCTTGGAGGGCTAGGTGTGGAAAAATCCTAACCTGGAGTGTTAGGTGTGAAAAATCCTAGCTTGGAGGGCTAGGTGTGGAAAAAGTCCTGGCTTGGAGGGCCAGGTCCTAGCTTGGAGGGCTAGGTTGGATGAAATCCCGGCTTGGAGGGCTAGGTTGGATGAAATCCCGGCTTGGAGGGCCAGGTCCTAGCTTGGAGGGCTAGGTTGAAATCGTGGTGAATGAAGCGAGGACCTAGCTTGGAGGGCTAGGTTGAAGTCTCGGTGAGTGAGACTGGGCACGGAGTCTTGGTCCGAGGGACTGAGCACGAGTCAGGGGAGGCTGAGAGCCAGTTCTCTTGACTTAGAGTGGGTTTGGCCTTGCCCGGATCGGTCTGGTGACCGATCCAGCGATGTCTGATCGGTCTGGTGACCGATCAGGGAGCTTCCAGTAACTTTGGCAAACCTACTATTCGACTCCTGATCGGTCTGGTGACCGATCAAGGAGAAACCTTGATCGATCAATCTGAACGATCAACTGTCACGAGGTTTCTCACCCTGACCGATCAGACTAGAGCCTGATCGTCAGGGAGTGTCCTGATCAATCTGGTGACCGATCAACCGTGTATTTCAGGCGGGATTGTGGCAAGCAGATTTCTGGTTCGGTTTGGTGATCGATCTGGTGACCGGTCAAGGTGACCGATCATACAAGCTTGCGATTCAAGATTTCTCACTGGGGACCGATCAGGCTAGAGCCTGATCGGTCTGGGATCATCTTGATCGGTCCGGTGATCGATCATTTTAATTCAAAATGTGCTGTCAAAGTTCTGATCGCGCTCTGAACACTTCTGATCACCACTAATACTCCACTGATATGTTCTGATGCTTTGATCTTCTGTTGATTTGCTGCCCTAATGTGCTGCTAAGTGTGCAGGTGACTCAGGGATCATCAAAGGGAAGTCAAAAGAAGGTTTTCGCTACAGCAGTTTTGGCTGTTTGCTAAAGCAGGTTGCAACGTTCTCTGGCGTGAGCTGCAAACGGCTGAGGAGCTGATGACCTGGGGCTCGACTGGAAGGGATTCAGTGAGTTCAGAGGAGGTCAGGGATAGCTGGTTGTTGCAGGAGAGCAGCTGGGAGCTGCTGCAGAGGAACGGTTGACCTGGCGATGGAAGTTGGTTAAACTGGGCAGCGGAGAAGAGCGGAATAAGAATTCTTGCTAGAGTGTTTACTGTGCTATCAGTTCTCCATCATCGAAAGCTTTGCTCTACACTTGCGATTACTCTACTGTCTTGAGCAACCATCTATTACTTGGGCACTTGGAAGAAGAAACAAGGAGCTTGAGTCCATCAGCGAGAAGACACGAAGAAGGGAGTTCTTGCGTGAGATCTGCGTTGAGTGGAGCTCGGGAGAAGTTTGCTTGTGTTCTTGTGGTTTTAAGTGCTAAGTAAGATCCTTCTTGTGTTTCCTGTACTCTATACTTGATCATTTTGAAACGCTATGGAGAGGTTACTCCACCGAGAAGGAGGTTGCATTTTATCCGGATTTTCCGGGGCTTGATCTGCCGACGATTAAGGGATCGCCCACCTTAAGGGCACGTCAAGGAGTAGGGGCAAGTTATCCCCGAACCTTGTAAATCCTCTTGTTAGCGTCCTTGTGTTTGTTCTTAGCTTAGGGTTTAGTTTTCTGCAACTCTGTTTTTCTTTTACTTCCGCTGTTCTACTAACATTTGAGGTGCAGAAATACGAAAAGAGCTAAAGTTCAAGTGTCTGGCTACATTCACCCCCCCTCTCTAGCCATCCAAGATCCAACAAATCGGACGTGTGCATGTAAAGTGTCATGTCATTCACTTTGCTTTCACTCTCCCTATCATTGCTCAAAGAATTATATAAGTTTTGATTTTTCTATATTTAATGGATACATAGACAACTTAAATATAAGGTTTGTTAAAAGAATTTATAATTTTATTTTTTTAAATATAATAATCTTGAATCGTGATGAATAATACACGAATCGTGAACTAATAGTTCAGAATCGTGAACCTTAATCATCTTGGATAGTTAAGATTAAAAGTTGATCCTTAGTAATTGTCGAACTGTCAAATCATTGAGGGGGTGTTTGGTAAGTGTGTTTAGAAGGCGGGAATGAGAATGAAGATTTCATTCCCATTTATGATGCTTGGTATACAGGAATCAAAATCAAAATATGGATATGATACTCCTGATTTTATAAATCAGCCCTCATTAGGTTATTATTAAACCCATAAACTCCTCAACCAAAATCTATTATTATTTTCATTGTTAAATGTATATCAATCACCCCTGATTTTAAATTGAGATCCGGACTAGAGTCACATAGGTTGAAGGTAACGATCACATAGAGCGAGATTATTAGTATTTTGAGATATCAATATTCTTTTATCAATGTTTCAGGTTATCTTAACATTCATATACTAATTATTTAAAGATATAAAAGGGTAGAACACATTAATTGTAGATGTGGCTTTTTATTCTTTTATTGAAAACTTTGCATGAGATGAGATGCATGCCTAAATAAAGATTACTATATTTTAAGAAGAGTTAAAATTATGAAGGTTTTTGGAATTGCTTTGCTTTAAACTGATGGATGAGATAGGCTGAAGGTGGAATATAACTTTTTGTATTTTCATTTTGTATACTGATCCTGTCACAAAGTGAGTCGGATGTCCCTATAGCTGAGTGAGTCTCCGGAGAGAGCAAGGTCGCTGGGGTGGGTTAGCGAGTTGGATCGCCTCTAACCTGCAAGACAGAGACCGTTAGAACCCGCCGAGAAAAGTCCCCGGTCAGGCACTCCGACGGTCAAATCAGTACACGACGGTGACGATGGAAAGCAATAGAACCGTATGAAATTGCACTATCGCACGTACCTGGGAAATGCGAAGTGAGAAAGTTTATATAGCCGGGGAAGATGACAGCTCTTGCCCCGCCTGCCACCTGTTGTCATATAGCGAGGACAAGGTAATGCATGCCCAGAGGTGGCAGGATAAAGTAGCACATACCGTATTAAGGAAAGGGGCACTGTCAACTTAAGGGCTGGCACCGTTAGACGCCGCTCGGTCTGACACCAGGGCATGTGGTTGTGGTACGGGGGGATATGATATGGCAGGAAGATCAATACCTCGGCGAGATATCCATCACTTGGGACTGGGATAGTTTCAGTCCTGCGCCGACCCCGTACAACCTCTGGTGTTCTGGTGTCAGGGAGTAGTTGTGCCGACTGGGGCACTAGTATCGAGGCCGGCTGAGGGCCTATAAGGGTGCCGACTGGGGGCACTGAGTACCGAGGCCGACTGAGGGCCTGCGAGGGTGCCAACTGGGGCAATAAGTATCGAGGCCGGCTGAGGGCCTATAAGGGTGCTGACTGGGGCACTAAGTACCGCCTCCTCCGGTTCGGGCTTATCCTCGGAGCGTGGACCGCCACGCGTCTGTGGGGCGCCAAACGAGGAAGGATATTGGAGATTACATACCCGACTCGGGCTTAACCTGATGCTAACGACCGCGGGCCTCCCCTCGTCAATTTAGGGGCCTGGGTCTAACTGACCCCCCTCTGACGGGCCACTACATCCCACTATCCACCTTTCTTCTGACTAGGTGTCAGGCGGCCGGGCCAGGCTACACGCAAGCTGGCCCGGGATCATAAGCATCTCCCTCAAGTCTAGTCGAAGGAGGCACGTAGTCCGACTGACTGGACCTCAACTCTGGCTCGAGCCTGGCGCACCCCTCAGAAATCGAGCGTATCTTCTCATTGATTGCTGCCTGATTGACACGAGACCCGCGCCCCTGCGCCCTCTGCTCTATCATACGCTACCCGAGCCCGATCAGACGGTTCCGGCGGGATCACACGTTTCTCCCGGTTCCTCATCGAACGCTTGGCATCCTTCACCCGTTCCCATAAATAAGCCTTTCGCCTGCTTGTTCTTCTTCCTGTGTTCCAAACTCCTCATTGTTCTCCGCCGCTTCGAGTGCCGCTAAGGTTTTGCCAGCTGCTTTTCCTAGGCTTTCCTCCGGCGGCCCCTTCCACTGGGTAGTTTCCTGTTTCCTTCTTATCCGATGGCATCTTCTTCCTCATCTCCTCCTCCTTCTCGGCCCTGGTACTCTACCATGATAACTACCCTCACTGCTCACGACCTGGACCAAATACAATCGGACTTCTTAATCCCTGCCGACCACCGCCTATGCCTGCCTGAGTCACACGACCAACCAGATTCTGCCCCCTTGGGCTATATTGCTTTGTCTCGGGACCATCTACAAGCTGGTCTCCATTTCCCCATTCATCCTTTCCTTTCCATCATCTGTAACTACTTCCAAATTCCCTTACCTCAACTAGCCCCCAACGCCATACGTCTGATGTGTGGTTCAGTTATCGTTTTTTCACTACTCAGGATTCCCCTGGAACCGGAGAAT
This sequence comes from Boesenbergia rotunda, assembly GCA_024364735.1. Lineage (NCBI taxonomy): Eukaryota > Viridiplantae > Streptophyta > Magnoliopsida > Zingiberales > Zingiberaceae > Boesenbergia > Boesenbergia rotunda. The sequence continues at coordinate 56,672 of JAGFNQ010006480.1, forward strand.
TTCCATTATCTCTTCTATCCCAAATAGCAAGAAGCGGGCGACTTCTTCTTCCAAGCCCGAGCCAAGGCTTCCTTCCTCCTGAACCTACCTACTTCAAACAAGGGATGGAAGGAGCGTTACTTCTTCATTGGGCCCATCTCGGCCCCAGGCTAGCCCACGACTTGGGTCGAGGGACTTCCCGTCTCTAAGGCTCTCCCTCGCCACTATCACACTTCCGCAGCCTATTTGAACGTCACCGCCGAGTTGGGGGACAGACACTTCCACGGCGGACTTCTGCTAAAGGAGGGGATTCTCTCCACCTTTGGTCTTAACCCGAGTCCTGCCCCTTCTCTGTCTGCCGCTGGTAAGTTTCCCGGAATCCTCCAGGTATATCCCTTAGCCATGCATGGGCTTATCTCTTCTTCACAGTTTCCATGCTGCTGTCTACGGCTCTGAAGGGAGGCTTCAGGCTGGATAAGGCCGAGCTACAGACTCGGGCCACCTCCGTGTTGGCTGCTAAAGGAGGCTCTATGGCGGAGGACGCTTTGGCGAACCCGACCCCAACTATACCGGAGTTGGTTCCCCTCGCCTCCGAGACTGTCCCATCTACAACCGCCGAACCGCGCACTTCTTCCAAGCATCGACGAGTAGCTTCCCCGACAGGGGGCTCATCCCACCCTTCTTCCAGCAAGTGTCTGGAGAAGGAGAAGAAGAAGAAAAAGAAGAGGAGAGAAGCCCCCAAGCCCGAAGGCCCCTCTGTTTCTATGGCCATCGTTCCCTTCGTGGCTCCTGCTGCTGATCCTCCTGCCGTCATACTGGTAGGCCGCTCCCTTGTCCAAATGCCAACCGTTACTTCTGCGACCCACCCCGACATTGGCACTGCGACCAATCTTCCTATCGTCACCTCACCTGCCGACCCTTCCGCATCTTCCAACGCTTCCGATGTGTTGCTGCCCGATAGATCGGGAACTCCCTCTGCTGAGGATCCGATTGAGGATCCGATGATGCACCTCTTGGTGCCCACCAGGGCTAACCGTCACTTGAAGATCCCCCTGGGTGAGCTACCTGATCGATATCAGGATCTGCGCCTGTATGGGTCGGTGGCCGACCGCTATGCTCAAGGGCTTGAGGAATCTTATTTCAGAGGCTCTGGTAACAGAGCTGATGCCTTTTTCCTTAAGGCTACTCAGGTATGTCTAGACGAACCGGCTCTTCTGTCGAACACTCTGTCTATTATCCCTGAGACCGATATTCCTTTGGCAGTTCATGGGAGACTGCCACGGCTTCGCTATGTCTTTTCTAGCCCAGAACTCGGCTCGGGCTAAAGCCGAGCGGGAAGTGGAGCGTCTGAAGACTCAATTGGTGCACTCTCAGCTAGTTGCCAACGAGCCCACGCTGAACCAACTGCGGGCTGAAGTTCGGGCTCTGCAAGATCAATTGGCTCAATCTGCAGAGCAACTTGAGGAGGCACACGGCCAAATTGAGACTGCACAACAGGCCGTGTCCCAAACTAACATCCGACTTTCCACCCTGAAGCATGTCGAGCGAAAGGCGCGAGCGCTTCAGGCAAGGACTCAAGCCGAGTCGGACGAAGCGAAGTCTGAACTTCAGAAGGCATCCACTGCCACCGACTCCCTTCGGGCCCAGCTGGAGACCAGAGACGCTGAGGTCCTGGCCCAATCACAAAGGATAACTGAGCTGTCCTCGAAACTCTCTTCCAAAGACCAATTGGTACAAGGTCAGAAGGAGGAGCTAGAGCAGCTACGACATGAGAAGTTCGAGTGGGAGGCCGCCAGATCAGAGTTGACGGAGCTTCGCTTTCGTAGGGAAACCGAACACTCTGAGTGGGAGGCGGCTAGATCGGAGCTGGCGGAACTCCGATCCTACAAGGAAACCGAAGACTCCCGATTAGAAAAGTATAAGCCTGAGTGCCTTAACGCCCCCGCCCATATGACTGAAATCGCCGGACGGTTCATGGACGTAATGGTGCCACAGGGAATTAACATCGCCGTCACTCAGGCTCGGGGTATCTGTTCCCGATCTGCCTCCCACAGCGTGCGGCTTGAGGACATGTGCAAGGACTTGCCTAACGTGACCGATGAGCCTTCAAGTGAAGCCAGGCCTCTTGTTTTCTGCCTTTCTTCTTTGTACACTTGAAGGGGCTGTTCCTAGGTATGTAACATCTTCTGCCTTGCGACTTAGAACATCTCGCCTTTCCCTCACTTCTGTCAAGGTTTGCCTTCTATGTGGAGTATTACATCCAGAGATCATAGTCGGAGCATTGGCTCGGATCTCCCCACATGTAACCACGACAAAGGACTGTGCGGGCTGACCCCTTGCAGAGGTTAGCCACTAGGTAGGTTGGAACCTGGAGAGCGTGGGTCACCACTGCGACCAGGGCCTGAACCAGGGAATTGTGGACGTTAGCCGTTTGTGAAGGTTTGCCCTTGGTTAGCGAACGCGGGGAGCGTGGGACGCCACGCGCCGCCCGGGGCCTAACCAAGGGATTTGCGGGCTGGCCCTTTATTCTCCTGCACCTGTCCCTCGGGGCGATTCGATCTCCATTTCTGACAACGCCTTAACGAGCGATTGAACACCTCAAGGTGAAATGACCTTGGCAGCGAAACGTCTATCACCGTCATAGTACCTCGGGCGGCGAGAGCTCTCACCCATACTCCCTCTTTAATCTTCTTCAAATTTTCTCTCATGGACCGACCCTTCATCCCGCATTTACCGAGGCCTTCTTGAATGCGTAGATTGTTTCCTTCTCCTATATATAGGTGCGCCCCAGCGTTCTTTCAACCCAAACACCCGTGACCGGATCCCGTCATTTGCCAGCCATCTTCCACATGCCTACCGACTTCTCCGAGGGACACGTTTTCTTTAAAAAGCTTTATACCTTTTCGGAAGATTGACTCGAGAGTCATCGAATGATGCTCCTCCAGACTCTCCCCCTCGAAGAGGAATTCACGAGCCCCGCTTCCCCCCACAGAGATACTTCCCGTAAGGGAAGGAACCGATGAGGAAAAGGCTGGCCTCCAGCCGGGGTCTCCGATATGAGGACTTACCCTTGGAAGCTGTCGCGCATATGCTTCGTTCGGCCAATTTTTCATCTTCACATGGTGCTTTCGCTCCTCCTCGCCGAGCGAAGCGAGCTAGGGTGTCGGCTTCTGCAGAACCTGTAGCCGCGACACCCTCGTCTTCCCGTGTGACCTACCTTCCGGGGCGCACCCGTCCTCCGCCCGGCCTCGAGGTATCCCTTTCTCCGCCGACTCGAGAGGTTGCCCTTCCTCAGTCGGGGAGCTCCCCTCTGGTGCCTTCTTTTGCTAAGGGAGTTAATGTCTGCCCTCCTCCGACAGGGGCAGCTTCCTCGAGCATTACAACTCCCGGGGCTCCCTCTTCATCTACTTTGTCGAGGAGGGTTTGGATGTTCGCTCCCGCGGGGCATCCGAAGGGAGGTGTCCATACTGTCCCCAGCCATTCGACCCAGAGTGGTTTCGTACGCTGACCAGCTAGCAATACTGGCTCGACTAATGCTGGAGGGGCTATTACCAAATGCCTCCTATCTCAGCCAATGCCAGTCCGGGGTGGCTCTTTGAGGGCATTCACACCAACCCCTCCCAGAATACGGGCCTCCGTTGGTGATGATGCTGTTGTTGGCTTTCCTGGGCTAGTCTCCCCAAATGCTGCCTCCCCTCCCCCCCCCCCCCCCCCCGGGGCACTAGCCAGTGACTCGTGTTCGAGGAGCGGGGTCTTGACAGGAAGTCTGAAGCCCCGTCCAGCCGAGAGTCTGGAAACTCTGCTTGGGCGAGAGGCCGGAACTATGCTCAGTCGAGATCACCTAGGCCGACCCAAGGACCCTCAATTCATGAGAGGTGTTAATTTTGTTTTTCTTTCCTTTGATTCTGACTCTTGCCTCCCTTTTCAACAGTCGGCGAGGTCAGTAAGGAATTCTGAGGAGTTACCTACGCTCAAGGAGCAACTTTTTGAGGCACACCACACCATCTCCGTCTTGCGGGCCGACCTGAGGGCCAAAGAGGAGGAACGGGATGCCTGGGCTATGGAGCTCGGAAGGCTTCGACAAAGATACGTGGTTCAAGCGTCCGTGCTGAAGGTCGTTCAGCAGCACATTCAACGCCTCAAAGGCTATACCTGTTGATGTAGTCTGACCCTGATTGTTGTTTTGGTGTTGACACCAATTTTAGTTTAGGTTGATGATTATGATTATGATTAAGTCCTGATCGGGGATTAGGCACAGTGTTGAAAAGTCCTAACCTGGAGGGCTAGGTGTGAAAAGTCCTAACCTGGAGGGTTAGGTGTGGGAAAATCCTAGCTTGGAGGGCAAGGTGTGAAAAGTTCTAACCTGGAGGGTTAGGTGTGGAAAAATCCTAGCTTGGAGGGCTAGGTGTGGAAAAGTCCTAACCTGGAGGGTTATGTGTGGAAAATCCTAGCTTGGAGGGCTAGGTGTGAAAAGTCCTAACCTGGAGGGTTAGGTGTGAAAAAGTCCCGGCTTGGAGAGCCAGGTCCTAGCTTGGAGAGCTAGGTTGATGAAATCTCGGTTTGGAGGGCCAGGTCCTAGCTTGGAGGGCTAGGTTAATGAAATCCCGGCTTGGCGGGCCAGGTCCTAGCTTGGAGGGCTAGGTTGGATGAAATCCTGGCTTGGAGGGTCAGGTCCTAGCTTGGAGGGCTAAGTTGGATGAAATCCTATCTTGGAGGGCTAGGTTGGAGTCCCTGGATCGGTCTGGTGACCGATCAGGGAAGTTGGCATGGTGCTCGTGGATCGGTCTGGTGACCGATCCAGCGATGACTGATCGGACTGGTGACCGATCGGGGAGCACCCAGTGAGGTTGGGAACCTGCTGCTCGGCTCTTGATCGGTCTGGTGACCGATCAGGGAGCATGCAGTTCGCTCACTGCTCTGCTCCTGATCGGTCTGGTGACCGATCAGGGAGCATACAGTTCGCTCACTGCTCTGCTCCTGATCGGTCTGGTGACCGATCAGGGAGCATACAGTTCGCTCACTGCTCTGCTCCTAATCGGTCTGGTGACCGATCAGGGAGCATGCAGTGGGTTTTGGTTCCCCTTACTGCTTGGCTCCTGATCGGTCTGGTGACCGATCTGGAACACTGTTCGGATCGTTCTGGTGAACGATCAAGTATCGCGAGTTCCTCACTATGACTGATCAGGACGGAGCCTGATCGGTCTGAGCATGCCCTAATCGGTCTGGTGACCGATCAGGAGGGTTGGACTGCGAAGCTAAGAAACCACGCTGCAAAGCGGTGGATCGGACTGGTGACCGATCCACAACCTGGGATCGATCTGGTGATCGGTCTCGGAGAAATCACGATTTCTAATTGAGCGTTGGGGACCGATCAGGATGGAGCCTGATCGATCTGAACCCATCTTGATCGGTCTAGTGACCGATCAGGAGGCTCTCTGATCGGTCCGGTGACCGATCACTTTAATTCAAAATCCACTGTCAAACGCTCTGATCGCGTCTGAACACATCTGATTTCTCTGCGCTTAATCTCTGATACTTGATTCACTGCTGATTTGCTATGCTAATGCTCTAATTAAGTGTGCAGGTGACAGGGATGAATTCAAACACTCAAGGAGAGTCAATGGAGGTCTTTCCTTGGAGCAGGTTTGTCCGTTTTCCATCTCAGGTTGCAACGGACGCTGGCGCTGGCTGGAGATGCTTACTGGGGCTGGTCTGAGGGAAGCTCAGGGAGTCCAGGAGAGCTCAGTAGTAGCTGGCTGTTGCAGGTGAGCAGCTGGAGGCTGCAGTGAGGTGGTGACCTGGTGATCGGTGAGCTGAGACTTAAGGGCTTTTGTGGCGAACAAGTCTCAACAACGTTACAGCTTGTGTTCTTGCGACATCTTGTGTTTTGCTCTTGCGACAACTCTGTTCCATCATCTTGAGTAAGCGACTGTGATCTTTGAAGTAACCTCTGTTACTTGAGCATTTGGAAGAAGAACCAGGAAGCTTGGCGAGTCCATCAGCGAGAAGACACGAAGAAGGGGATGACATTTAATCTCCTAAGTGTCAGTCAATTGTGTGATGCGGGTTATACAATTAATTTTCAATCAAGTCAATGTCTAGTTAGACAACATGACAACTTTGACACGGTACTAGTAGGAACAAGAGTAGATAACATTTACCAAGTTTCTTTTAAAAGTGCTACTAATGCTTTTGCTAAGTGTCTCATGTCAAGAGAAGATGAGTCCACCCTTTGGCACCGGAGACTAGCACACGTGAACATGAAGAATATCCGGAAGTTGGCTAACAAGGGATTAGTTCGTGGCTTACCAAGCATCAAGTATGAAAAATAAAAGATTTGTGATGCATGTCAAATGGGTAAGCAAACAAAATCTGCACATAAAGATAAAAGCACTGTAAGTACTTCTACCACATTAGATTTACTTCATATGGACTTGTTTGATTGTAGCACTATTATATCATTGAATGGTAGTAGATATTGTTTTGTTATCATTGATGATTTTACTAGATATACATGGACTTATTTTCTAAAATATAAGGACCAAACCTTAGATGTTTTCATTTCTTTTTGTATAAGAGTTGAAAATGAGAAATCATCAATTATTAAGACAATAAGAAGTGATCATGGAGGTGAATTTCAAAACCAACGGTTTTTAGAGTTTTGTCAAGATAGAGGGTATAGACACGAGTTCTCTACTCCTAGAACACCACAACAAAATGGTGTTGTAGAGAGGAAGAACCGGGTCTTACAAGAGGCTGTGCGAAGCATGCTTAATGAGTACTTACTGTAACGCCCGTCTTTTCCCCCACCTTACGGTGTGGCGAGAGACGGCGTTACGCTTAACATACATAAGCATGAAAACATCGTAATGCAGCGGAAACATTTAAAACTTATACATACATGCACCTAACTCTTGAATCATGAATACGTGTCTTAACTATCCTTCCTAACTTGGGGACATGGGATCTTAGCGTATTAACATCATACATAGTATCATGACATAAAATTCATATAAGTCATCCATCAGGCAACATAAGTAGCAAGTGTATAATCTTCCTTGAACAAAATCATCCTGATTATAGCATGAGACTTGCAAAAACATAGAGCATGTGACAAGTATAATATTAAAACTTTTCTTTCTGCCATGTCACTGCCACACACACACACTATTGCCCCTCCTGCTGCTCCACTTAATAACCTCTTGCTTGATCTGCGGTACAAGAGAAATAAGACTATAAGCACATAGGCTTAGTAAGACCCTTTCCTACTCACTAAAATCATGCGTCACTTAAACATAAACATATAAAGCATTTGACATAACATAATTCTGTACATAAAACATAAGCATAGTCTCAGCGTACATCATAAGCATATGAACATCTAACATAGCATGATTCTTAACATAAACATAAACATAAAACATACTTATCATGACATAGTTCTTAACATAACATGAACATGAAACGTACTTATCATGACATATTTCTTAACATGGACATAAGCATATTCTTAACATAAACATAAGCGTAAAACATACTTATCATGGCATAATGCATACATGAATGAATGCATGAGTCAAATGCATATACATAAGGATGCTTAATTTAAAATCATACTTTTAATTACTTAAACATAATCATAACATCATTGGGGTCCCCGGCTTGTACCACATACATATATCATAAGCGCGCATCCCTAAGTAAATACAAGGTAGCTAGCCTCGACCTACTAGGGTAGGAACAGCTACGGTAGTTTCAAAAACCGAGGCGTTCTTAAGGTGCTCATTCCTGTTGGACAGCTACGGTAGTCCCAGAACCGTAGACAGCTACGGTAGTCCAGAACCGATGCGTTCTTAAGGTGCCCATCTCTTAGACCCTTACTTCGATCCGGTATAAGCCCATTCATAAAGTAAAATAACTTTGCATGCTTCATCATTCATACTTAACATATCTTAGGACATAAACATAATCTTGTTACATGAAGCATGACATAAACATGCTTGGCATTTCATCATTCATACTTAATTCATAACATCATTATGCCTTCATCATTCATACTTATCATTCGTACTTAAGGCATAAACATCATCTTCATTCATCTTCTTTATTCATAAAACATGACATACATATATAATCATGCCTCTAGGCATAAATATTATTTTGGTTCATAAAGCTTGCATGATTATGGTACATAAGATAAACATGCATTTCATACATGGTACATTTCCTCTAGCATACATAATCCTAGTATCCATCATAGAGCATGCATGGGTAAGATACATATGAACATGATGCATACTACTTAGGTTCATGGCATTCATCATAGAACATGCATAGACCTTCATACACATATATCTATTATAGACATTTAACCTCCTACATGCGTTATTCTATTTAACATACCCCTACATCAATTACATATATTCATGGTATATGGTCTAAATATTCATAAGTAAAACATAACATAGCACTTAAACATACAAAGTCATGTTACATAACACATAAAGCTAGGGTTTTAGTAACATAAAGATCCTTACATCATGCTTAATCATATACTTACATCATAGTAACCTATAAATAAGTATCCTTGAGACCTTAACCCAATCCAAACCCTAGATTAGGGTCTTGGCCGAAACCCTAAAGGACCATGAGTCCATGGAAAATTCACATGGGCCATGATTAACATTCAATACAATACATACCATGTCATAGAAAACCATTTGAACCCTTGATTGAATTTAACCCTAAGTCCTAGCCCTAAATCATGCATTGGCCGAACCCCTAGAAGGGTAATAAGTCCATAGAAAAATTCATATAAGTCACCATTATTACCCATTATACCATAGAAAACATACTAACCATGCTTGAAGGGTTGAATTTTAAACTTAACCATGGTACCTTGATGGTGGCCGAAACCCTAAAGGGGTTTTAGGGTGCTACAAAATTTCCAAAATCATACTTTTATGCTTAACTTATCATGAGTAAACATTAGGAAACATAAGAGGGGTTTTTAACATGATTTTAGCCCCAAAAACTTGCTTGGCCGAAACCTTCACAAGCCCTAACCATAGATTTCTCAACATGGTGTGCCAACAAAAACTTATATCATGACAAACAACTTGGAAGCTATCATGCCACTGGTGAGGGGGTCTTACCTTTCCTTATCTTGGATATAATCCTTGAATAGAAGTAAAAAGAAACCTTCTTGACCCTAAACTTCTCCTTAGCCCTTGTAGCCTTGTAGAAAGCCTTGGATCTTCAAGATAGAGTCCTTTGTGAAGCTTTTCTAAGGAAAAGAAACCCTTGTGGGTTTCGGCTAGAAGAAGAAAGAAGAAGGAGAGGAATGGCTTTGGTGGGAGAAGAGAAGAAAAAGAGTAACTCCTATGTCTCTTCCCCTCTCATCTACTCTTTTATACTACATGAAGGGGGGCAAGTGAAGGGTCATGGTGCCTCTTCTCTTGATGACTCTTCACTTCTCTAAGCCTTAACCAAAATCCTCTTCATTCTCTACTAGCACTCCCTTGCTAGGTGAATTGGTTAGTACATGCATGGTGTTACACTAGGTCCAAGGTTCAATCCTTGTTGCATGCACTTTATTTTTATTTTTATTTTATTTTATTTTTTTTCTTTTAATTTCGGAAATGCCCCCCTAAGGCCTACCAATAGCCATGCTAATACTTCTAATTTACACCCATTTCTATTTATATTAAATTCTACCTAAAATCCACTAATAACCATGGTACTAGAAAAACCCATGTAAGACCCATTAGCACTTAGCTTCTTATTCTATATCGAAAATCATGGATCATCATGCTAAGGTTTATACTAGTGTCCCTATGTTCCTCGAGAATCCATCTAGGTCTGGTCAATATTTTTAAAGAAAATATTGAGAAAATTTTCTGGGTCGTTACACTCACTACCGAGCTACTTGTGGGCCGAAGCTGTAAACACAGCTTGCTACGTGCAAAATCGAGTCCTCATCCATAGGTTCTTAGGTAAGACTCCTCATGAACTTTGGTTTGGAAAACCACCTACAGTTAAACATCTTAGGGTGTTTGGCTGTAAGGTGTTTATTCTAAACACCAAGGACCACCTTGGAAAGTTCATGGCAAAGGCTGATGAAGGGATACTGATCGGGTACTCCCTTGTTAGCAAAGCCTACCGAGTCTACAACAAAAAGTCTAGATTGGTTGAAGAATCTTCTGATATGGTCTTTGAAGAAATTCCAAGATCAAATGATCAATCAGAAGATATTGAAGGAGCTCAATTTGAACTCAGGCAATTGGGTTTGGATGAAAGTCCAAATGTTGTTGATAATGGTGATGAGTCTGATGACGGTGAGCCTAGACAACCCATAGATCAGCCGGATCCTGAGGCTGAGCTTGTGTCTAGTGACACCATTCAAGAAACACCACCAACACCAAGACAAACTAGGTTAGCCTCTAGTCATCCCCAAGACCAAATTGTTGGAGACATCCATCATGGGGTTAGGACTAGATCATTCTTCCGAAATGAGGCTAATGAAGTTGCCCTAATTTCCGAAATTGAACCTAGAAAAATTGATGAAGCGTTAAATGATCCCGATTGGATCATTGCGATGCAAGATGAACTAGGTCAATTCGAAAGAAGTCAAGTATGAGACTTAGTCCCTAGACCTAAGAAGACCACCATCATTGGAACCAAATGGGTCTTCAAAAATAAACTAAACCATAAGGGAGAAATCATAAGAAACAAGGCACGCTTAGTAGCCAAGGGCTACAGTCAAGTTGAAGGCCTTGATTATGATGAGACCTATGCTCCCGTGGCACGATTAGAGTCCATCCGATTGATGCTTGCATTTGCAGCACATCGTGGTTTCAAGCTATATCAAATGGATGTCAAATCGGCCTTCCTAAATGGTTTAATAAGAGAAGAGGTCTATGTCGAACAACCTCCGGGGTTTGAGAGTACCGAATTCCCAAACCACGTATTTAAGCTCAAGAAGGCGCTCTACGGCCTTAAACAAGAACCCCGAGCTTGGTATGAGCGGTTGTCGACGTTCCTAATTGAAAAAGGCTTTGTTAGAGGCCAAATAGACCCTATACTATTTCTACGTAGAGATGGCGACAATATATTTGTAGCCCAAGTATATGTCGATGACATAATTTATGGCTCAAACAACAAGGGTTATTTAAATGAATTCATTGGACACATGGAGAGTGAATTTGAAATGAGTCTAGTGGGAGAGTTGACTTTCTTCCTTGGACTTGAAATCAAACAAACCCGAGATGAGATCCATGTGCACCAATCAAAGTATACTCAAGAGATGCTTCGAAATTCAACATGAGTGATTCAAAAGAGGTAACCACTCTCATGACTACAAACACAAGATTAGACAATGATGAGAGTGGTAAACCTGTTGATTTGACTCAATATCGGAGCATGATAGGTAGTCTGCTATACCTCACAGCCAGTCGACCTGATATACTTTTCGCTGTGGGTATGTACGCTAGGTATCAAGTTTGTGCCAAGGAATCTCACTTAATTGATGTCAAGAGAATTTTGAGATACCTTAAGGGCACAATAGGAGTTGATCTATGATACCCCCGTACCGAATCATTTGACCTAATTGGCTACACCGATTCCGACTATGCTGGATGCAAGTTGGATCGGAAAAGCACAAGTGGGGCTTGCCAATTCCTAGGATCATCTCTAGTTAGTTGGTCAAGTCAGAAGCAACATTGTGTTGCTCTCTCCACAACCGAGACAGAATATATTGCTATGGGAGAGAGCATATCACAATTGTTGTGGATGACTCATACTCTAGAGGACTATGGATTAAACTACAAGGGTGTGCAAGTGTTGTGTGACAACATTAGCACAATTAACCTAACTAAGAATCCAGTTCATCACTCTAGGACTAAACATATTAAAGTGCACCACCACTTCATTAGGGATCATGTTGCTAGAGGAGATGTTGTATTCTCATATGTAGAGTCCAAATCAAATCTAGCGGATATTTTCACTAAACCACTCCTCGAAAATGAGTTTAGCTTCTTAAGAAGGGTGTTGGGAATGTGTCGCGCTTCATAGACATCAAAATGCATTCAACACCCTTAATGATCAATTCGAATTTTTGGGATATAATTGGGTAACTTGGGGACATCTCACACAAACTATAAGGTTTACCAAAACATTTTTGTTTGCTAGAAATGGGGTGAGATGCTAGGATCAACTTAATTTCTCAAAATGTCAATGCATCCCTTGAGAAATTTGGTTGACGAGATAAAAATCACTTCGGTGACCAAGTATGGGGAAAACCAATGCATAACACATGTGTACTTGGCTCCATGATCATACTTGGACATTCCAATCAAGGAAACTTGATTGGAGACTTGAATTTGATACAAACTTGTTTGAAATTGCTTGAATGGTTGTTGATTGAGTTTGACTCCACTTGGGTGGAGCAAAGTGATTGTTAAACCCATAAGGACCTTTGATCCTTATTCAGGGATCAATTTTAGTCAAGGGATCACTTCCAAGATCGATAACTTCCATCAGATCTTATCAGAAATCATTTGGAAGTCTGAAACTGAAAGTTTCAGATCGTATCAGGAAAATTCAGGAAGTCTGATCGGTTACTGGACCGATCGGGAGTATGTCTGATCGGTCCAAAGGACCGATCCAGCTTCTTTGCGAAAAATTGTCAAAACCCACTGTGTTGGTCTGGATCGGTCCCCGGACCGATCTGGCGCCCTCTGTGGTGATCGGTCCACAGACCGATCAGAGGGGTCACAGAACACTTCGCGAAAAATTGACCAAAAATTCTGTGTTGGCCTGGATCGGTCCCTGGACCGATCTGGCACCCTGTGGTGATCGGTTCACAGACCGATTAGGGGGCTCACGGAAAAACCTCCAAACCTACTGTTCGCTTCCTGATCGATCAGCCGATCGATCAGGGGCCTGCCTGATCGGTCACCCGACCGATCAGGACCAGGCCAGTCCGATCAGGCTGGGGCCTGATCGGTCTGGGCGCTCCCAGATCGAACGGTGATCTGTTCGATCACATTAAATTTCGGTTGGTGGACCGATCCACCAACCTAATAACTTTGTGTAAACCCTACCTTCCCGAGCCCTTGCGCCGAAAATCTCTTCTTGTGCATTCTCTTCCTGTGCGTGAGAGCTTCTTCCCGTGATCTTCTTGCGCGTGGCTTCTTGCGATCGTATCCCTGCTGCGCGTGCGACTGGTTTTTCTCTTCTGTGCTGCTAGGAGTGTCTAGTTTGCTGTTGTGTTCTCTCTCGCAAAGCACCGTTTGTGTGTGCTATTCTCTGCGCAACTCAGCCGCGTGATTCCTCTCGTGAGCAAGTTTCCGAAGTCAATCAACTCAACATGGCACCTAAGTAAGCATTGTTGTTGGTTTTCTTACAAATCAACTCATAGATTATGTATTTGGGCTAACCATGTTCTTTCTCTTGGTGTTTTCCTATTGTGTTGTGATCCTGCTCATTGCCGTGACCTTGCCATGATTTTTCACCCAACTGATTAAACCTAATCATGTGCAATCTCTATCTTGATCTAATTCGTCCCGTGATCAAATCTTGGTTCTTTGATTAAACTTATACTCATATGATCAATTCCATCTTGTGTTATATTTCATTCTTGTGTCATGATCATGTTCACTTGTTTCACTTTTTTTTTATTCAAATTGTTGCCATGATCTATTCAAACCCATTAGAAAATCATCTAAGGGCAAAGAACCCGTGGAGGGAAGCGCAAAGGGCAAAGGCCCTTCTTCTTCTGCGCCCTCTCGAAGGCCTCAGCCTTCGTCGAGTTCCAAGTTCCCGAACGCTGCTTGTGAGCAAGCATTCCAGTCTCGAACCTTCAAGCTGATGTCTTGCAGATCAATTGATGGTCTCTTCTTGTCCGAGCATTGTCCCTCCATCATGAAGATAGTTACCTTCTACAACCTTGGATTTCTCCTTTCCCTCGAAAGGACTATAAACTATGACCTTATCTCGGAATTCTACAATAACCTTCAACAAGGGCCTCAAGGGGGCTTTGAATTAACTACCCGAGCTGCCAAGAGAAATCTTGATTACTCTTATGAGATCCTGGCGGAGTATCTGGGCGGTCGTCGATCGCCTAACTTGTATTCTATCTATCCTGAGCTCCCTGACCCTTTGTTGGCTCCTTTTGCCGACGTCACCCCCGACACTATATATCATCACTTCTTTGGCCATCCTCGACCAGCCGGTCTTGATGAGTTGGGGCCTGACTTTCCGACTTTTGCAGCGCTCCGTCTCTCTCCTGTTGATTACATTCTGTTCAAAATAATCACAAACTGCATCCTGCCGATCACTTCCAAACCTTTGACCGAGATCCGACCTTACCATTGTCTGATGCTCTATGGTATGCACCGCCATATGGACTTTGACATCATGGAGAGCATTTTTCAGTCCATCCTATCCTATAGAGAGTCGAGCCGATGCACTGTCTATATGCCATTTGGTCACATCATCACTGAGTGGCTTATGTCTGTAGGTGTTGATGTAACCAAGGGCAGGACAGTGCCCATGGTTAGACAGGACTGTCAACTTGGCAGGCGAGCATTCGCCAAGTCTGGCATCATTATCAGGGATCACGATCGGGCTCTGGTTTGGAAGGACGGGAGGGGTCTTGGCGAGCTACCTGGGGGAGTCGCACACTTTCAGGCACCAGCAGATGCTGCTGCACATCATGAGCCTCCCGCTGCTGCTATTGACTACGACTATGAGGCGGACCCAGACCTGCACTGGCAGATCTCAGAGCTGGATCGGACCATCCAGTATGATCTTCATTTGAGGGAGCTCTATCGCGAGGAGGTTCGGTCGGGTTTTCGCTCCTAAGATCGCAGACTGACCGCGGTGGAGTCCGATGTCTCGGGGGTCCGTTCTCTGCAGTAGACGTGGTACGACGAGTGGTGCCGGCACACCTTTCCAGGAGATGCGCCCTCTGGTAGTGCTGCATCGGGGTCTTTTATTCATGATGATGCCACGATGGATAACACTATGCATGATGACCCCCCCCCCCCCGGCCGATGGTTGATGTATTCTGCTTCTGCCTGTGACTTGACTATTTGCCTGTCTGGATTGTATGACTCTATGGCTAGATGCCTATGATTTGACTTTGATAGTTTTTGTACTGTATTGACTTTGATGTGATGTGCTGCATCTGCCATGACTGATTTTTATGTTTTACTATATTATGCTTATTGTTAGTTGATATGATTGTTCATATGCCTACTATCGTCATGTATACCTTATTATGCATTGTCATGCTTATTCTCTATCCCATGTTCATATGATACATATGATTGATTTGCCATGTTCTATATCTTTATCATATGTTTTCGTATGTTTTCATAATTCAATCAAATCTTTTGTTGTTTTGGGAAACCCCTAGGGTTGAGGGGGAGTATGTTTAAACTTAACAACCCCTCTAGACCCTTTTTGGTGTTTGACAAAGGGGAGAGTGTGGTTGGGTAAGTTTAGGATAACTATGTTGTAGGGGGAGGATCCTGATTCCCCTATGATTCTGAAATTTGGAAAAATTGACTTTGAATCCCAAAACTTAAAATTGGGTTGTCAAACAACAAAAAGGGGGAGATTGTTGATGCAGTCTGACCCTGGTTGTTGTTTTGGTGTTGACACAGATTTTAGTTTAGGTTGATGATTATGATTATGATTAAGTCCTGATCAGGGATTATGCACGGTGTTGAAAAGTCCTAACCTGGAGGGCTAGGTGTGAAAAGTACTAACCTGGAGGGTTAGGTGTGGGAAAATCCTAGCTTGGAGGGCTAGGTGTGAAAAGTCCTAACCTGGAGGGTTAGGTGTGAAAAAATCCTAGCTTGGAAGGCTAGGTGTGGAAAAGTCCTAACCTAGAGGGTTAGGTGTGGAAAATCCTAGCTTGGAGGGCTAGGTGTGAAAAGTCCTAATCTGGAGGGTTAGGTGTGAAAAAGTCCCGGCTTAGAGGGCCAGGTCCTAGCCTGTAGGGCTAGGTTGATGAAATCCCGGCTTGGAGGGCCAGGTCCTAGCTTGGAGGGCTAGGTTGGATGAAATCCAGGCTTGGAGGGTCAGGTCCTAGCTTGGAGGGCTAGGTTGGATGAAATCCTAGCTTGGAGGGCTAAGTTGGAGTCCCTGGATCGGTCTGGTGACCGATCAGGGAAGTTGGCACGGTGCTCCTTCATGGATTGGTCTGGTGACCGATCCAGCGATGACTGATCGGACTGGTGACCGATCAGGGAGCACCCAGTGAGGTTGGGAACCTGCTGCTCGGCTCCTGATCGGTCTGGTGATCGATCAGGGAGCATGCAGTTTGCTCACTGCTCTGATCCTGATCGATCTGGTGACCGATTAGGGAGCATGCAGTTCGCTCACTGCTCTGCTCCTGATCGGTCTGGTGACCGATCAGGGAGCATGCAGTGGGTTTTGGTTCCCCTTACTGCTTGGCTCCTGATCGGTCTAGTGACCGATCTGGAATACTGTTCGGATCGTTCTAGTGAACGATCAAGTGTCGCGAGTTCCTCACTATGACCGATCAGGACGGAGCCTGATCGGTCTGAGCATGCCCTGATCGGTCTGGTGACCGATCAGTAGGGTTGGACTGCGAATCTAAGAAACCACACTGCAAAGGGGTGGATCGGACTGGTGACCGATCCACAATCTGGGATCAGGCTAGTGATCGGTCCCGGAGAAATCGTGATTTCTGATTGAGCATTGGGGACTGATCAGGATGGATCCTGATCGGTCTGAACCCACCCTGATTGGTCTGCTGACCGATCAGGAGGCTCTCTGATCGGTCCGGTGACTGATCACCTTAATTCAAAATGCACTGTCAGACGCTCTGATCGCGTCTGAATACATCTGATTTCTCTGCGCTTAATCTCTGATACTTGATTCACTGCTGATTTGTTGTGCTAATGCTCTGATTAAGTGTGCAGGTGATAGGGATGGATTCAAACACTCAAGGAGAGTCAATGGAGGTCTTTCCTTGGAGCAGGTTTGTCCGTTTTCCATCTCAGGTTGCAACGGACGCTGGCGCTGGCTGGAGCTGCTGACTAGGGTTGATCTGAGGGAAGCTCAGGGAGTCCAGGAGAGCTCAGTAGTAGCTGGCTGTTGCAGGTGAGCAGCTGGAGGCTGCAGTGAGGTGGTGACCTAGTGATCGGTGAGCTGAGACTTAAGGGCTTTTGTGGCGAACAAGTCTCAACAATGTTACAACTTGTGTTCTTGCGACATCTTGTGTTTTGCTCTTGCGACAACTCTGTTCCATCATCTTGAGCAAGCGACTGTGATCTTTGAAGCAACCTCTGTTACTTGAGCATTTGGAAGAAGAACCAGGAAGCTTGGCGAGTCCATCAGCGAGAAGACACGAAGAAGGGAGTTCTTGCGTGAGATCTGCGCTGGGTGGAGCTCGGTGAGAAGTTTGCTTGGGTTCTTGCTGTCCTAAGTGTTCTGTAAGATCCTTCTTGTGTTTCATTGTGCTTAAAAGTTTATCTCTGTTGAAACGCTGTGGAGAGGTTACTCCACCGAGAAGGAGGTTGCTTACTATCCGGATTTTCTGGGGCTTGATCTGCCGACGATGAAGGGATCGCCCACCTTACGGGCACGCCAAGGAGTAGGGGCAAGTTATCCCCAAACCTTGTAAACCCTCTTGTTAGCGTTCTTGTGTTTGTTCTTAGCTTAGGGTTTCAATTATGCATACTCTGTTTTTATTTGCTTCCGCTGTGCTACTAAACGATTAAGTGCAGAAATTTGCAAAGACCAAAAGTTTCGGTGTCTGGCTACATTCAACCCCCCCCCCTCTCTAGCCATCCATGTTCCAATAATACCGACTCTCTGCTCTAAGGCAAGTCCCTGAAGAAGACCGGCCGAGCTCCATGAGCTGGGAGCAGTCGTCATTGGGAGATTTTCCTTAGCGGGAGAGTGGCTAGGCCTCTAGTTTGTAATACTTTCTGATAATGAGAATGCCGACTTTTCTTTACTCCTCGTTATCGCGATGCTTATGTGTTAAGACTCCGAGCGACGCTATTAACCCGAGTGAGGATTCTCCTACTTAGGTTTGAGTCTCGGCGTGTTTCCGCGGGCTACGCGGTTATAACGTCTTTCACCCGTGTTTGCCACTCGGGCGGGCATAGTTCATTCTTTGCAATTGTCGAGGTAAAACACTTTTTAAGTATATCGACAGCTCGGGCGACAGTGAGTGATTCGGTGTTTGGCGAGCGCATAGGTGTTAATGGAACTGTCGGCCTGGGCCATTCATAGCGCCATTGCCGAGTCCTGGACCTCGTGAGAACTTGTCGTGTTGTTTTTACTCGGGCCCAGCTTAGGAGGCAAACAAGCTAGGGAGATGTTTGTGAGATGCTCTTGCCTTAGGATTTTGAGAATTTCGCATACTCGGTCGTGTGATACTTTAAGGAATGTGGGTCGCCCCGCGCCTGACTGAGGGCCAAGCCGAGAGATGAACGTGACTTATATTTGAAGATGAGCGTCTGACCACTGACTCAGGCCGATTCTCAGGAACGTGGGTCCACGCGTCCAATCGGAGACACTGAGCCGGGTGGGGCGTGGAAGCTGGTTCGCTTATAACTTGCTGGCGAGGTAAGAGTTTGCGCACACGGTCGGGTAGGACTCAGGGAGCGTGGGACGCGACACATCTTACTGAGCAGTCGATCTGCGGGATAAGTAGCAACACAGTCGGGCAGGACTCAGGGAGCGTGGGACGCCACACGTCTTACTGATCAGCCGAGCTGCGGGATAATTGCACACACAGTCGGGCAAGACTCAAAGAGCATGGGACGCCACGCGTCTTACTGAGCAGCCGGGCTGCGGGATAAATAGCGCACACAGTCGGGCAGGACTCAGGGAGCGTGGAACGCCACGCGTCTTACTGAGCAGCCAGCTGCGGGATAATTGCACACACAGTCGGGCAAGACTCAGAGAGCGTGGGACGCCACGCGTCTTACTGAGCAGCCGGGCTGCGGGATAAATACGCACACAGTCGGGCAGGACTCAGGAGCATGGGACGCCACGCATCTTACTGAGCAGCCGAGCTGCGGGATAATTGCACACACAGTCGGGCAAGACTCAGGGAGCGTGGGACGCCACGCGTCTTACTGAGCAGCCGAGCTGCGGGATAAATGCACACACAGTCGGGCAAGACTCAGGGAGCGTGGGACGCCACGCGTCTTACTGAGCAGCCGAGCTGCGGGATAAATAGCGCACACAGTCGGGCAAGACTCAGGGAGCGTGGGACGCCACGCGTCTTACTCAGCAGCCGAGCTGCGGGATAATTGCACAACAGTCGGGCAAGACTCAGGGAGCGTGGGACGCCACCGTCTTACTGAGCAGCCGACTGCGGGATAATAGCGCACACAGTCGGGCAGACTCAGGGAGCGTGGGAGCCACGGTCTTACTGAGCAGCCGACTGCGGGAATTGCACACACAGTCGGGCAAGACTCAGGGAGCGTGGGATGCCACGCGTCTTACTGAGCAGCCGAGCTGCGGGATAAATAGCGCACACAGTCGGGCAGGACTCAGGGAGCGTGGGACGCCACATGTCTTACTGAGCAGCCGAGCTGCGGGATAATTGCACACACAGTCGGGCAAGACTCAGGGAGCGTGGGACGCACACGTCTTACTGAGCAGCCGAGCTGCGGGATAAAAGCGCACACAGTCGGGCAGGACTCAGGGAGCATGGGACGCCACGCGTCTTACTGAGCAGCCGAGCTGCGGGATAATTGCACACACAGTCGGGCAAGACTCAGGAGCGTGGGACGCCATGCGTCATACTGAGCAGCCGAGCTGCGGGATAAATAGCACACAGTCGGAGACTCAGGGGTGGACGCCACGTCTACTGAGAGCGAGCTGCGGGAATGCCACAAGTCGGCAGACTCAGGGAGCGTGGGACGCCACGCGTCTTACTGAGCAGCCGAGCTGCGGGATAATAGCACACACAGTCGGGCAGACTCAGGGAGCGTGGGACGCCACGCGTCTTACTGAGCAGCCGAGCTGCGGGATAAATAGCGCACACAGTCGGGCAGGACTCAGGGAGTGTGGGACGCCACGCGTCTACTGAGCAGCCGAGCTGCGGGATAATTGCACACACAGTCGGGCAAGACTCAGGGAGCGTGGGACGCCACGCGTCTTACTGAGCAGCCGAGCTGCGGGATAAATAGCGCACACAGTCGAGCAAAACTCAGGGAGCGTCGGACGCCACGCGTCTTACTGAGCAGCCGAGCTGCGGGATAATTGCACACACAGTCGGGCAAGACTCAGGGAGCGTGGGACGCCACGCGTCTTACTGAGCAGCCGAGCTACGGGATAAATAGCGCACACAGTCGGGCAGGACTCAGGGAGCGTGGGACGCCCTGCGTCTTACTGAGCAGCCGCGCTGCGGGATAGCAGCTCGAGAGTCTGGAGCATCTACGAGCGGGGTAAGGACCATGCTCTTCCACTGTTATGCGTGCTTTACATTTACATCATAATTTCTCACTCAGCGGCCCGATAGGGCTGAAGGTGGATCACACTCCAAGGTCGATCCAGCCTTTTTCCCTTCTCATTCTCTATGTAATAAGCTCCCGAAGCGAGCTTATGCACAATCTTGAAGGGTCCTCCCCATTGCGGCTCCAGCTTGCTTACGTCTCCCACGGGCTTGATTCGCTTCCAGACAAGGTCGCCCACTTGAAAGGCCCTCGGCAACACCTTCCGGTCATACTTCTGTTTCATCTTCTGCCGGTATGCGAACATCCGAGCAGCTGCTTTGTCTCGGATTTCGTTAACTAGGTCCAGCTCCAGGCGCCGCCTTTCTGAGTTATCTTCATTATAGGCCACCCTTCGATCGATTCGCACCCAACCTCGACCGGGATCACTGCTTTACTCCCATAGACTAGCTGGAAAGGCGTGCATCCGGTTGTTTCTTTGATTGTGGTCCTCAAGCCCCACAGGATACTCGGGAGCTCCTCGACCCATGTTCCGCCGACGTGGTCGAGCTTAGTCTTCAATCCTCTGAGGATCTCCCGATTGGCCACTTCTGCTTGGCCATTGCTTTGAGGGTAGGCCACAGAGGTGAACGCTTGCTTGATGCCATATTTGGCGCACCACTCTTGTATCCTCCTACCCTGAAACTGTCTTCCATTGTCAGAGACGAGCTTGTGCGGGATCCCATACCGGCACAGTATGTCCCGCCACAAGAACTTCATTACTGCTAGTTCAGTGATGCGCGATAAAGCCTCAGCTTCTATCCACTTGGAGAAGTAGTCGACGGCCACCAACAAATACTTTTTCTGGGCAGCCGCAGTTGGGAATGGTCCCACGATGTCCATACCCCACTGGTCAAAGGGACAAGAGACTACCGACGCCTTCATGGCCTTCGTGGGTCGGTGTGGTAGACATTGATGCTTCTGGCAGGATAGGCACGTGGCAACCAACTCGTTGGCGTCTTTCTGCAGAGTAGGCCAATAGTATCCTGACATTATCGCCTTCCGAGTTGTCGCATGAGCACCGGCATTGTGCCCACAGATCCCCAAATGAATTTCCCTCAGGACATAATCAGCGTCCTCTTCGTTTAGTCATCTGAGGAGAGGTCGGGAAAACGATCTCTTGTAAAGGACGTCGCCGACCATGGTGTATCTGGACACATGCTTCTTGAGCCACCTAGCTTCCTCACGGCCGACCGGTAGAGTTCCCCTTGTGAGGTAGGTGATGATTAGGGTTCGCCAGTCGGACTCCAACTCCAAATCGGCTTGTCTTTCTATCTGCATGACCAGCAATGCTGGGCCACCTGCTTGGGGAAGTACCCACGAGCCGACTGAACTAGCCAGCTTAGCCAATTCATCTGCTTTAAAATTCTCCTCCCGTGGGATCTTCCTCACTTGTACCTCTTTGAATTCAGCCTTTAGCTTCTCATAGGCCTCGATAAAGGCCTGCAGCCGATCACTGTTGACCTCGAATCGCCCAGCCACTTGTTGCGTAACTAGTTGAGAATCTGAGTAGAGTACCACTCGGGCTGCCCCTACATGCTTAGCTGCCTGCAGTCCAGATATGAGGGCCTCGTACTCGGCCTCATTATTTGTGGCCTTATATTCCAATCGCACGGATAGGTGCATTTTTTCTCCACTTGGGGAAACCATCAGATACCAATTCCACTCCCCGACCGAGCTGACGAGCCATCCACATATATCTGCCATGCTTCTTCAATCTCGTCCGAATGCAGCTCGCTTAAGAAGTCAGCTAGGGCCTGAGCCTTGATAGCTGGTCTAGGCTGGTACTGGATATCATATTCGCTCAGCTCGGTAGTCCACTTAATCAGTCGCCCAGATGCTTCAGGATTTGAGGCCACTCGGCCTAGGTTGCTGTTCGTCAACACCACGATAGGATGTGCCAAGAAATAAGGGCGAAGCCTCCGAGCACCCAACAATAGCACATACATCAATCTCTCGAGTGTCGTATAACGGCACTCGGCTCCCTTTAGTAAATGGGCGAAGAAATACACTGGCTGTTGTTCGGCCGCTTCCTGCTTAACCAAAACCAGGCTGACTGAATCAGCCGATGCAGCCAAATACACATACAAAATCTCCCCGACCTCCGGTTTTGCCAGCACGGGCAGTTCAGCAAGGTAGGCCTTCAGTTCTTCGAACGCCTTGTCACAATCGGCATCCCATTGAAATTTAGTAGCCTTGCGGAGGGTTTTGAAGAAAGGCAACCCTCGTTCCGCCGATCGGGAAATAAACCGAGATAGGGCAGTGATTCGCCCCGCGAGCCGCTGTGCCTCCCGTAGATTTCTGGGCGGGGGCATATCCAGTAAAGCCTTGACCTTGCCAGGATTGGCTTCGATGCCCCGCTCGGTCACGATATATCCCAAGAATTTTCCCCTTCGGGCACCAAAAAGGCACTTGGCCGGGTTCAGCTTGAGCCCGTACCTCCGCAGCGTCTGGCAAGTCTCTTCGACATCCGCCACCAAGTCCTCAGCCCGGGCGGACTTGATGAGGATATCGTCCACATATACCTCCACATTTCTTCCGATCTGGGACCGGAAGACTTTGTTCATCATGCGCTGGTAGGTGGCTCCAGCGTTCTTCAATCCAAACGGCATGACGGTGTAGCAGTAAGTGTCGTCTGCCGTGATGAAGCTAACCTTCTCTTGATCTTCGACGGCCAGGGGTACTTGATGATACCCCTGGTAAGCATCCAACATGGAAATGAACTCGCTGCCAGCTGTCGAGTCCACCATCTGGTCGATCCGAGGCAAGGGATAGCAATCCTTCGGGCATGCCTTGTTGAGGTCCCGAAAGTCGATGCAGATTCGCCACCTATTGTCCGGCTTGGGCACTAACACCACATTGGCCAGCCAAGCCGGGAACTGCACCTCCCTGATGTGCCCGGCCTCCGTCAGCCTCTCAATTTCGGCTCGGATCGCCTTGTTCTGCTCGGTGCTGAAATCCCGCTTCCTCTGCTTCACGGGCCGAGCATGTGGATACACGTGGAGGCGGTGTTCCGCCACCTCCGGTCGGACGCCTCTCAGCTCTTTAACTGACCAGGCAAAGACATCCTGGTTCCGAGCCAAGCATTCCAGCAGGGGCTCCTTCAGCTCCTCTAGCAGTCCAGCGGCGATCTTGACTCGGGATTCCTCCCGATCAGGGAGGAGTTGCACCTCCTCCTTGTCCTCGTGCAACTCGGACCAGGGAGAAGCCTGAACCATGTTGCAATCGGGGAAGGGGCGGGGAGCCTTGCGACTCTCTACGTGGACGTCGTCCACGTAGCACCTCCGGGCCACCTTCTGGTCCCCCCTGACTTCTCCTACCTTATCCCCGACTGGGAATTTAACCTTCAGGTAGAAGGTGGAGGCGACAGCCCGGAACTCGTTGAGGGTGGGTCGGCCCAGAATGGCATTGTAGGACGAAGGAGCATCCACCACCAAGAAGGTGGACCACCGAGTCCTCTTCAGCGGCTCCTCGCCCAGGGATATGGCCAGCCGAATCTGGCCTATGGGCTGCACCGGGTTCCCCGTGAAGCCAAACAACGGGGTCGCCACCAGGTCCAGCTGGGACTTCTCAATTTGGAGTTGGTCAAACGCTCTCTTGTAGAGTATATTGACCGAACTGCCAGTGTCCACGATGGTGCGGTGGACTTGATAGTTGGCGATGACGGCGGTGATGACCAGCGCGTCATCGTGAGGGACTTCTAACCCCTGCAGGTCTTGGGGCCCAAAACTGATCTGAGGCCCCTCTGCCTGGGCCAGACTGGTGTCGACTTGATGAATCTCCAGTCGGCGTACTTGTGCCTTCCGGGCACGGTGGGAGTCTCCACCCGTCGGTCCACCCGAGATGACATGTACGCCTCCTCGGATGATATTCTGCTGATTGGCCCGCTCTTCCTCCGTCTCCTCCTCCCCCGCTTGGTTCCCTTGGGGGAATAAGTTGCGGGCAGCCGGGGGGTTCTCTCGCAGCTCTTCGACCACCGGATCGACATTCGGGCCGCCTCGGCCTGCCCCCCGTCCGGGAGGTGTTTGCCGCCCTCGTCCTCTGGGGGCAGGAGCCCGACCCCGACCAGCTTGACGGCACTCCTCGGTGGCGTGCCTGTGGCTTTGGTGAAAGGTGCAGTATGGCCTCCATCGGGCAGGGAAACACCCTTGGGCCACCTGCTGTACATAGCACCGTTCCATACCTGCGTGCTCGGCGGGCCCACGTGGGCTGCGAATAGGTCCTCCTGAGGGTCTAGCACCGTGAACAGGGGGAGGAGGTGCCGGGGCAGCCGACTCCTTTCGGCGAGCGGCTTGCGCCTCCTCGACATTGATATATTTGACAGCCTTGCCAAGAAGGCTGTCGAAGTCCTTAGGGGGCTTCTTGATCAATGAGCGGAAAAACTCCCCCTCCTGTAGACCCTGGGAGAACGCGCTAACCATGACTTCTTGAGTGGCAGTTGGCACGTCCATCGCCAACTCGTTGAACCTCTTGATGTAGGACTTGAGGGTCTCTTTCGGCCCTTGCTTCAGGGCGAACAGATTGAGACTCGTCTTATGGTGTCGTCGGCTGCTAGCGAAGTGCTGCAGAAACACCTTTTGAACCCCTCAAAGCTTGTGACCGACCCGTCGGGGAGTCGGTCGAACCATCTCTAGGCTGCGCCAGAGAGTGTGATCAGGAAGGCTCGGCACTTGACGCCTTCCGAATACTGCTGAAGCATAGTCGCGCTCTCGAACTTCATCAGGTGCTCCTTCGGATCTGTAGTTCCCGTGTACTCGGGGACGGTGAAGAAACGAAGGTGACGAGGCACGGGGTCCTCCATGATCCAGGGAGCAAAAGGACTGCGTACCAGCATGGTCGAAGTATGGGTCGACCGGAGCCTTTCCTTTGTCCGACCGCCTCCCATGCACCGGATTGGACACTGAGGCTTCGGCGGACACTGAATGAGCCTCCCCGCCTTGGTCCCGAGGGACGACCACGGGGGGAGGTGTGGAACCTCCTTCAGGCCTAGCAGGCCTGCCTTGTCCTCCCGAAGCTCGACGCGCGGCCGGCTCTGGGCCTGGAGGCCCCTGGCTGGCAGCTTGGGAGGGCCTTTGAGAAGCCCTCTGTTAAGCTCGCGTAGCCATGAGCACCTCGTACTCTTCGCGAGAGACATCCACATTCACCTGGTAAGGGTCAGCCATCTTCACCTCCGATCAGGTTGCTGGTGTCCCTCCTTCTAGCGCCAAATTTGATCTTGTCGCGAAGTGAGTCGGATGCCCCTACAGCTGAGTGAGCCTCCGGGGAGAGCGAGGTCGTTGAGGTGGCTTAGCGAGCTGGATCGCCTCTAACCTGTAAAACAGAGACCGTTAGAACCCGCCGGGAAAAGTCCCCGGTCAGACACTCCGACGGTCAAGTCAGTACACGACGGTGGCGATGGAAAGCAATAGAACAGTATGGAATTGCACTATCGCGTGTACCAGAGAAATGCGGAGTGAGGAGGCTTATATAGTTGGGGAAGCTGACAGCATCTGCCCCGCTTGTCACCTGCTGCTATATAGCGAGGGAATGTAGCGCAGGCCCAGAGGTGGCAGGATAAAGTAGCACATGCTATATTAAGGAAAGGGGCGCTGTCAACTTAAGGTTGGCGCCGTTGGGCGCCGCTCGACCTGACAACAGAGTACGTGGTCTTGGTACGGGGAGACAGGTTATGGCAAGAAGATCAATACCTCGGCGGGATATCCGTCACTTTGGGCCAGGATGGCTTCAGTCCTGCGCCGACCCTGTACAATTTCTGGTAGTCTGGTGTCAGGGAGTGGTTGTGCCGACTGGGGCACTGGGTGACGAGGCGGGCTGAGGGCATATGAGGGTGCCGACTGGGGTACTGAGTAACGAGGCCGACTAAGGGCATATGAGGGTGCCGACTGGGGCACTGAGTATCGAGGCCGACTGAGAGCCTATGAGGGTGCCGACTGGGGCACTGAGTATCGAGGCCGACTGAGGGCCTATGAGGGTGCCGACTGGGGCAACTGGGGCACTGAGTATCGAGGCCGACTGAGAGTCTATGAGGGTGCCGACTGGGACACTGAGTATCGAGGCCGACTGAGGGCCTATGAGGGTGCTGACTGGGGCACTGAGTATCGAGGCCGACTGAGGGCCTATGAGGGTGCCGACTGGGGCACTGAGTACCGCCTCCTCCGGTTCGGGCTTATCCCCGGAGCGTGGACCGCCACGCGTCTGCGGGGAGCCAAACGGGGAGGGTTCTTGGAGCATACACACCCAACTTGGTCTTAACCTGACACTAACGACCGTGGGCTGACACTCGTCAATTTAGGGGCCTGGGTCTAACTGACATTCATCCGTCGGGCCCTTACAACCCACTAACCACTTTTTTTCTGACTAGGTGTTAGGTGGCCGGGCCAGGCTATACACAAATTGATCTAGGATCATTTATGTTTCTTGATTTATTTTGATGGTTGATAAAAAATTTACATAGGATAAATCCGATTAATTTTAGTATCATATGCATTTCTACTAAATCATCGTCTTCTTTATATGAGGAAATGCATAGCATTTATGGAATTAAAGGGCGGAATAGTGCTACTTCTGCACAGAAATGGCGATGTGTATGAGGAAGCACTGTGGGCGTGTCTCCGTGTCTCCCTGAATTTAATCATCACCGTGGCTTCGAGGACTTTTAGCTCGGCCATTGGCCTCTTTGCACTGTTGCCGTTAGTGCTGTGCCAGATGACTGGCGTAGGAACGAGTGTTTCGCCTTTTGCCAGAGCATCGTTTGTCATCGGATCGATCGATTAGATGAAAAGAAGAAGAAGAAAGGAATTGTGTCGTCGTTTTGAGATATGATTAATCAAACAGTTTGGATGTGGAGATGATGAGAACATTCAACGAAGAAATGAATTAAGTGCCGCACAGTGCTCTTCGTTAATTGAAGTGGCAACTTGAACGGCATGTGGAGCACGACGATCGATGCGTCAAATCAGTTCGAAACACCGGATGATACGACGATCGATGCGTCAAATCAGTTCGAAACACTTTAAACCGGATGATATATATATATATATATATATATATATATATATATATAATATATATATATATATATATATAATATATATATATATATATATATATATAGTTCTGTTCTTCTGTGGATCGTGTGGTACGGACCCCGTGCGCAACGGAGGCACGTGACTGATCAAGGGCTTCACTGATCGGTAACGCACGGTGTTACGCTCTGTGTCCATCGGCGGCCTTCGGTCGCCGCCCCCGAACAAAACTATAACTCTAGAGGGTACGGTGAACCCGTCGGCGCAGTGAACCTTAGGGGCAACGGTGGACCAATCGGCGTACCGGTGAACCCGTCGGCGTAAGTGATCGATCAGGCAACTGCCTGATCGGTCACCGTGACCGATCAAGCGTTGTCGCACGCGCGGTTTGCAGGATAACAAATTCGTGTGTATATATATATATATATATATATATATATATATATATATTTGCTATCCTGTGGACCACGCGGTGCGAACTCGCGCGAACCACAGCGCTAGACCGATCAGGCAACTGCCTGATCGGTCACGCAGGGTGTTGCGCCGATGGTGGCCGATCGTCGATCGGACACCATCGGCGGCCTTCGGTTGCCGCCCCCGAACAAAACTATAACCCTAGCACTACCAGAAAAGTGATGCTTAGCGGCGATTTTTTAGCGGCGGTTTGCTAAATCGCCACTATATTATGTGTTTTCCGGCGGTTTACAATAACCGTCGCAAATTAAATTATTTAGCGGCGGTTAATTTTTGAATCGCGGCGGTTTAATGATTCGCGGCGATTTCAAGATCAATATCTTCCTTATCACTTAAATCAGACGGCTCAGATCAAAAGTGAACCGATCCAACGGCTCAGATCTTAATCAAAATTCAACGGCTCAGATCTTAATCAAAAGAAAACCCTTACTTCTCCTCTCCTCTCCTCTCCTAACCCACACACACGCACGCAGCAACCCTTACTTCTCCTCTCTCCCAACGCCGCACGCAAATCTCTCCAGCGATCCATCTCCACATCGCTCTCCCAGCGCCGGCAACCGAGAGGCTCCATCTCCCAGCGCCGGTCGCCGCCAACCGAGAGGCTCCATCTCCCAGCGCCGGTTGCCGCCAACCGAGAGGCTCCATCTCCCAGCGCCGCCAACCGACAGGCTCTAGCTCCCAGCGCCGCCAACCGTGAGGCTCCATGTCCCAGCGCCGCCAACCGAGAGGCTTGATCTCGACATTTCTTTCCACATCGCTCTCCTCTTCTTCTCCACATCGCTCTCCTCTTCTTCTCCACCTCTAGCCGACAGCCACCAACGTTGCAGTTCCCCTTTCCAGATGTACCTGAAGCGGAACTGCTCGCCACCGCTGAATCCCCCCGCTGACGCCCCCGAGCACCGCGGAGTCGTCCGCTCCTCCTCTCGCAGGCGTCTGCCCGCCCGCGACGCCGCCGTCTCCTCCCGCGCCGGTTTGATCGCCAAATCCGGCGATTCGCCTTATGCTGATGGTAACAAGAGGTTCTTGGAGGATCCCTACCATCCTTTCGATAATCCCGATGGGGTTATGCAGCTTGGGCTGGCGGAGAACCGTGTAGCTCTCTTGTCCTCACCCCTAAATTAGTTTTGTAGGGTTCTTTGGTCTTCAAAGAATTCCTTTTCTTTACATCTTTCCCGTCGTTTAATGCAGTTGTCGTTTGATTTGATTGACGACTGGCTTGCCAAAAATTGCAAGGATACGATGTTTGACCAACGGCAGGGCGCATTGAGCATTGAAGGATTGGCTACCTACCAGCCCTTTGATGGATCTTTGGAATTCAAGACGGTGAGCAAAGATCACTCTTATACTATTGTCTATTGTTAACATGTTTAAGGCATTTTAGGAGAACTTTACGTGAGTTTTCTCGCTATTTTTTCGTTGTGATTTTGAAGTGCCTCATTATGTCTTTACATTGTCTTAGAAACTAGTTCTAAAGTTATGCGCTATAAAAGTTACTTTTCTTCGTGTGTAGATATTGCTTCAATTGAAGCAGTTGTTGTCTGTTCCATTTTTTATTTTCTTTCTTGCAGTTTCACTTCTGGAGTATCATGTTTGTTACCAATCGATGGGCAATTGATATATTTATTGTAACCAACTGTTCTCTGGGCACCCGTCAATCCTTTTCTAGTTTTGTGACTTTGTCTTTGTTGGCTGTATTAAGGACATAATATCTGAAATCATACATCACTAGGTTTTAAAGGAAGAAGCCACGACTAGTTAGTTGAAGAAACCAAGGTTAGAGCAAATTAGTTTTTCAAATATACTTTTCTTGTATTTGGATTCCGAAAGAGCAAATTAGTTTTTCAAAATTAAAATTAATAATATCACTTGAATTGTAGAGGTAAGCTAATTAGATTGTATTTCTTTATTATTTCCTAGTTTGGTGTTAGAATTTTTTGTTATATTACTCTGCATTTCTTTACATTCTTGAGTTAATATTTTTTCTCATTTTTTTTTTTTTTTTTTTTTTTTTTTTTTTTTTTTTTTTTTTTTTTCTTTACATTCTTGAGTTAATATTTTTTCTCAGTCATTATTATTTTTTGTTAAGAATTTTAAGTGATATTTCTTTCATAGCACAAACGGAATATATATATATATATATATATATATATATATATTATATATATATATTCCGTTGTGCTACGAAAGAAATATCCCTAGAGTCGTCGGTTGTACGGCCTCATTATATTGCGATTAGCGAATTGTTTAAGTGATTAATTAATTAAAAAAAACTGACTCTGATGGGGAGCATACTCAAAGTTTGTTATTTAATGGAACGAAGTGCTTCCTCATTGGTAGCTGCAAGGACTCATCAAATGCCGCAGTTGGGCCGGCCAGTTTTGTCCCTCATTTTGGTCCATGTAAAATAAGCGATAGACAAACATAAAAAAATATTATATTGTATTAATTTTTAACTCACGACTATAATATCTTGTTATATAATATTTATATAAAAATAATGATAAATATATATTTTTAATTTATGAGATCATGATAAATATATATTTTTAATTTGTGAGATTAAATATCATTCATAAGAATTTGGAAGTGATTATAGTTTGGATTCGGAATCTCTAAAATCTTGAAAAATATATCCCTTAATCCCTCCTGTAAGATAAATCGGGAGGCATGTATCGTGAGCTTGCCTTGGAGAAGGGCAAAAGAATGTGAGGAAAAATCTGTTGTGAAAAAGATAGTAACTTATTCTTGGTGAAGATGTACTGAATGAGAAGTATCTTCCGAGCAACACGCTCGCGAATAAAATGAAAGTCAATCTCAATGTGCTTCATATGAGCGTGGAAAATCAGATTGGCTGTGAGAAACATAGCTTCAATGTTGTCACACCAGAGAATCGATGGTTACAATATGGAAACATGGAGTTCATTGAGAAGTGACTTGAGCCAGCATAATTTAGCAATGACATGTGCCAAGGAATTATATTTTGATTCAGTACTGGAACGAGCAACTACCTGCTACTTCTGAGAATTCCAGAAATAAGAGTGTTGCTAAGAAAAATACAGTAGCCTGTGGTAGATAGACGGTCATCAGGGGAACCTGCCCAATTAACATCAGAATAAGCCGTCAGACCCAGAGAGAGGAGGGTCAAATAAGAATATCATGGTGGAAGGTATACTGAAGATACCAAAGAATATGCTTAATAGCTACCTAGTGGGGCGTAGTAGGAGATTGCATAAACTGACTTGCACGGTTGACGACATATGCAAGTTTTGGGCATGTAATAGTAAGATATTGAAGAGCATCAACACACTCCGGTAGGGCTATAGATCAACTAGGGGATCGTCATCATGATGAGAGAGAGATGACCAAGAGACAACCAGAGTGCGAAGAGGCTTGGATTGATGCATATGAGCCCTAGTCAATAGATCAGTAATATAGTGAGACTGGCACAGGAACAAACTATGAGGGGTGTGAGCCGCTTCAACACTAAGAAAATAATATAGTTGACCCAGATCTTTGAGGGGGAAAAGCTCACCCAGTGTGCCAATGGCAGGGGCAATGTGAGATGATGAGTTGTTGGTAAAATTTATATCGTATATATAAACCAGAATATATGCAGTTACCTTTGAAGAGTGATAGACAAAGAGAGAGGAGTATGATTTGGACTTAAGGATTCCATGGTTGAGCAATGAGGTATGTAGCGTCGCATGTCATTCTCTCGAAGCTTGCTTCAAACCATATATAACTTTGTGAAGGCGACAAACATGATCTGGATAGTCAGGGTGACTAAAACCAAGAGGCTGAGATGTAAATACTTCTTCGTGCAATGCCCCATGTAAGAAGGCATTACTGATATCAAGTTGATGAATGATCATTCTCTAGAGATGATAAGAGCTAATATAGTACAACTGTAGTGGGCTTGACCACAAGGCAAAAGTCTTTGTTTATCTGAGAGATGTTATAAGACAATCACCTTAGATATTGTACTCTTTATTAGATAAATATTTACTATTTAAGTGTACATTCTCTATGTATATGATATTAATCTTAAATTCAATTAATAAAGTATACAATATAATTCATATCATGAGAGCTAGAAATTATGATTGAATCATAATTAATAGGTATCTCTCTATGTGTGTGTCTATATATATATATATAATATTATTATTTGTAATCTATTAAAAATAAAATTCTAATATATTAATTACATATTCTTAGTCGATGAATTGATAAGATCAAACATCATCAATTCTGTAAGACTAGCATATGTTATGCTTATTATCCAAGCAGTCGGTCCTCGTTGGCTGGAAACATTGGGATGTTAAGAGCAAACATATGATTATATGAATGTTGATTAAGGGTAACTAGTTCATTGGATGTGACCGGCTATGAAACTTCATGTGATTATATACATGTCGATGAAGATATCATTGCAGCTCGAGTGCAAGTTTTCTTTGACTTGAGGTACTCAAGTCATTTTCGTCATGGAGACTTATACTTTGACATCTTAAGCAAGCCACTCCTTGGAGGCGTGACCTCGAGATGATTGGGTATAAATCGAAGTGCCCGAAGGTGATTGAATAGTCCATAGAGGATTTATCTTTCCTTTTATAAGAAGACGTATACCCTATAACCTTTTATTAGTTGCTCGCAAGTTTTTAGTCAAATTAAAGCATTACACATCGAGAGGATGATCTTCTTGGTCACGTATTTAAGTAATTAGAATATGCAAGACAAGGAACTACTACTTAGGTTATGTGTGACATAGTCAGCTTAAAAGACTAACACATAAGTCATGTCCTGAATTAAGTGTGTAAAAGATGAATGAAAAGAATAGACACACCGACAACTATAGCTGCTGAAGGGTTTAGAATTGTTTTTGAATTAACTGTGATTTTTTGATTAATTGGGGATCATGATATACTATTAGGCGCTACTCATGATTGATTTATAATTAATGATTATTTATGAATGACTAACATAAATCAAGAACTTACTGGGTCATACACACTATGAGTATATCTAAAGGACTTAAACCAAGTTTGATAATTGAATTCTTAAATTAAGAGAAACTAGTCTGGTAGGATTAGATGAGGAGCACGTATGGAAGATGTTTGGTGTAACGAAAGCGATAGTTGGTTACGACTCTTGTAGAAAAGGTTGGATTCATTATGGTTTAGTAATAAATTAAAAGGATTTGGTTTAGTTATGAACCAAAATACACTACAAGAAAATAGGACTTTACAAATGGATTTTTAAAACAGAAATAAAATCTATTTTAAATTTTAATAAATTATAAACGAATTTACTACAGAATTACTAATCTGTTTCACTTAATATATATAAAAAATTAAAATAAAATTTAAATAAATTAGAAACATAATTTATAAATAAAATTTTCTAAACAAAAATAAATACCGAATAACAACTAAATTTTATCCATTTAAAATCTGTTTCAAATATTTTAAACAGAAAAAATAGTTCGTTTATAATTTATATAATTAGGAAAGAAATTGATTAAGTAATTATTAATATATTTTATTTTAGTTAATTAAGCCCTAAACTTTTTTTTTTCGTATCTTCTATTCTGCTTCCAAATCACGCACAGCTCAAGTCACGCGCCGCTCTAGCTTTTTTTCACTCGATTTTCTCCAGCGTTCTTTCCGCCGAACAAGCTAAGCTCAGGTAATACTTATCTCCTTTTCTATCCTTCTTCTCTGTTCTGCAATGCGCGGCAGCAGTGATGTCCTAATCTCTCGACGGCGGCCATTCGCGCGGCCTAATAGCACGCGACGCCGACCTAATCGCGAGGTGGCTACCGCTTTACTGCTGTCGCTGCCGCCTTGTCTTGGCTGTCTTGGCCGATGTCGTGGCTATTGTAGCCTTGAAAGCACCTAGCACTTCCCGTATGCAGCGTATTCGCGTGGTCTAATTAATCGCACGCGACGCTGGCCTAATCGTATGGTGGTTGCCGCCTTGCCGTTGCCACCTTGCCTTGGGCGTTGCCGTGGCTATCATAGCCATGGAAGCGCCTGACACTTCCGTATGCAAGATTAAAGTTTTCTGTTTTTTTAATATTTATTGTTTTATTAATACGATTATTTTTTCAACATGAGATTATTATTGCAATGTTTTAAGAAAGCTTGTGCGAATTTCTGAAATGATATTCGTTATGAGTTCATGTATCATATCAATAAGAAAGCTTGTGCGAATTTTGAATTTAATGCATAGTTTGTGTGTGATACATATAATTATTGTCTGCATTATAGATTAGAGAATGTCATATAACTTCATTGGCAAATGTATCCTGCTATTCTTTGGCGGTGTTTCTCAGCTGCAATTATTACGCTAACAGTAGTATATGCTAACATTTCCCTATACACACATTTCAATGGCGATTGAGCATTCCAGGTTTATACCATGTAGGTCTAGCATAAACTAATGATGTATCGATATTCAAATGGATTGGTAGGTGGCTTGAATTTACTTGGGTTTTCAAAGAACCCTTCAGAATTTGATACATCGGCAAAATGACTTCTAGAGTTTGTCAGGTCATCATTTAAACTCTACATACTCCCACTGTTGAGAAATTTGAAGAGTAGGTAAACTTTCAAGTTGAAATGAAATTTCCCTTGTGAACATTGGAGTTTTTTTTTTTGGGCGCTACAAGGACTGGCCAATGTTGATTCAATTTAGCCTTCATAGCAATTGCCTTTGTTATTTCCAACACATGCTTATTATGGTCACTATTACTTAGATGATATTCTTTGTGAGTTCATGTATCACATCAACTAGCAAGCTTGTGCGAATTGTGAATTGAGTGGATAGTTTGTGTGAGATACATATAATTATTGTGTGTATTAAAGATTAGAGAATGAGATATAGCTTCATTGGTAAATGGATGCTGCCATTCTTTGGCTGATGGTGTTTCTGCTGCAATTATGATGCTAACATCATTGGCAACATTGTATTTGCTAGGTTTAGTTACATACGAATTTGTTTTGAAATTAATTTCATTTGGTCAAATTATAAACAATTTCATAAATAATTTTTCAATCCGTTTATGAAATTAAAGATGAAATATTTTGTTCCTAATTTAGCCACGGGACTTTCACTAATGGATTTTTGAGACAAAATATTTTGTCTTAGATATTCTTTAGAAACAGAATAATGACTTTCAGAGATAAAATTGTTCATCTCTGAAGTTCTGTTTTCTTATAATGATGGTTTGATTTTGAACCAAACTTAAAGCAATGTATTGGATTACAATTATGCTATTGGGTTTAGGAGATGCCAACCACAAGGAGAATTGCTGCCTGCTAAAGAGAACCATTGACCACCCTTGCTCATTACTGGCCAGCACCCAGCGGCAGCTGACCTCACTTGGTTGCTAGCCATCCTTAACTGTCGGACAACAAATAGTTGTTGCCCTCTCCTCTTTTGTGTCGGCCAAACAAGTTGGTCAGACCTCGCTTTGTGCCGCCGGGTTGCCCTTGTAGTCGGACCCGGCACAAAGTCGAGCTAGAGATCTCTCTCAAATCACTTCGTCTCTGCACTTAGCTAGTACCGATTAGAGACGAAAAACTTGTGACTCAATGAAGTTGTCTTAAAGATATCTTAGCGTGGATTTTCATAGAGGCTAGCTTGTAAGGCTACCTAAACACTCTTTATAAAGTTCTATTACAAACTCAAAAGTATAATTTTCTTTTACGAAAGTTATGTTCTATGACCATGTCTACACATTGTATCCTGTATGTGTATGGTGTGCGTATTGTAATAATTAAAGAAATTATTATGCTTTTCATTCTTGTTTAGAAAATAAATTTTTAAAATGCGCATAGAGACACCTAACAATAGTATTAGAGCACCGTGCGTTTTGACATACATCGTAGATCTATCTTTTTCATGTGCAAGTTGTCGTAAAAATTATTTATGGAAATTTAACAAATAACGAATATGAAAATTATTTCTCATTCTTACGAGGAAATTTTCAAATATGTAAATTCCAATTTTCATGAAAATGTTTCCTAAGTTTTAGGAAATTCCAAATTTGGAATAGTTTCCTAATTTGTTTGGAAATCTAATTTTGAAAATTATTTCCTAATATGTTAGGAAATTTAATTTTGAAAATATTTCTTAATTTGTTAGGAAATCTAATTTTGAGAAATATATCCTTATTTGTTAGGAAATATATTTTTGGAAATATATTCTAATTTTTTAGGAAATCCAAATTTTGGAATATTTCCTAATTTCTTAGAAATTTTCAATTTTGGACATTATTTCCTCATTCGTTAGAAAATTTCAATTTTGGAAATTATTTCCTAATTTGATTAGGAAAATTTAATTTAGGAATTTGTTTCTTCATTTAATTAGGAATTTTCTAATTTGGAAATTATTTTCTAATAAAATTTGGAATTAGATTAGTAAATTATTTCATAATCTAATTAAGTGATTTTGGTTTTTGGAAACTAAATTGTTTATTGTATTTTATTTCCTGATCAATCATGATATGCGCCATAATTTATGTCAAGTTTGTTGTCATGATTTATGACATGATGATGCCAATATTTATGCGGTAAGATATACATGATTCATGTCATGTTATTCCATCTAAATAGCTTACCCATTTTTATAGCTTACAGATTTTTATATGTTTTCTTTTTATATGTGATTGATGAGACCTACATTAAAGTTTATAGATTTTTATAAAGCTCTTATAAACTT
Source organism: Boesenbergia rotunda (assembly GCA_024364735.1). Taxonomy (NCBI): domain Eukaryota; kingdom Viridiplantae; phylum Streptophyta; class Magnoliopsida; order Zingiberales; family Zingiberaceae; genus Boesenbergia; species Boesenbergia rotunda. The sequence goes on from JAGFNQ010006480.1 coordinate 93,369, forward strand.
TTAAAGCTTATACCTTCTATTAATATTGATCCGGATCGACAATTTTTTAGAGGGATCGGGGGCTCGATCGAGTTCAATTTCCGGTCTGAGCTGAGAGGGGTTAACCCAAAGTCGGTCACCCGAGGTCGGGCACTCGGGGTTGGCTTCCCCGGGTCGGGCACTTGGGGTCGGTTTCCCGAGGTCAGGCACTCAAGGTCGGCCTCCTGAGGTCGAGCACTCGAGGTCGGTCATTCGATGTCGGGCGCTCGAGGTCGGTTGAATAAGAATAGCTCGTTCCCGTCAGTAGTGAGGTGGCAGTCCCCTGACATAATCATCACCTGACAGAGTCGCCAGGAGTTAATGAGGAGCAGAAGATGTTAGTGATATGAGAGAAGTGTCCTAAGGCAATCGCCTTATGGTTGTAAATATTTATTTTAATAAATGATAATTCACTATTTGAGTATACATGTTTGTGTATTTGATTGAGATCTTAAACTCATCTACTGAATGTCCGCAATACAATTCACAGCATAAGAGAATTTGTGATGGGATCACAACTAGTGATTATCTCTACATGTGCAATTGTGAAGTATTGAAAATATCCCTAGTCGATGAATTGATAAAAACGGACACTATCAATTCTGTTGAGACTAGCATGGGTTATTCTCTAATCAGCTGATTCTCACTGGCTGGTGACATTGGGATGTCCGGAGATAAACATGGATGCTAGTTAAGGGAACTAGTTCATTGGAGTGACTAGCTGTAAAACTTCATATGGTAATCTACATATAGATATGTCAATGAAGTTCTTACCGCAGCTTAAGTGCGATGTTCCTTTGACTTGCGGTGTTCAAGTCATCTTGGTCATGGAGACTTATACTTTAACATCTTAAGCAAGCATCTCCAAGGAGGTGTGGACCCAGGATGGTTGGGTATAAGCCGAAGTGCCCGAAGATGTTTGAACAGCCTACAAAGGATTCACCACTCCTTGCGAGGAGATGTATACCCAGGCCTATCGTCGGATTGTTACTCAAAGCCTTTGGCCAGAGCATATCATGTTTAGAGTATGAGTCTCTTAAATACATGAGAGTAATTAGAAATCCAAATGACGAGAAAGACACTACTTGGGCTAGGTGTGACGTAGTCAGCCTAGTGGGGACTGACACACACAGACCATGTCCTGAACCAAGTGGGTATAAGATGGTGAAGGGAATAAGGCACGATTCATTAGAGCTGCTGAAGGGTTTCAGAATTATATCTGAGGTCAACCGTTGATCTTTCGATTAATTGGGGATCATGATGTACTACTAGGTGCCACTCATGATCGTTCTATAATTGGTTAATTATAGACGGCCAACATAAATCGAAAGCCTATTTAGTCACACGCACTACGAGTAATCCGAGGGATTTAAAACGAGTTGAAAATTGGATTTTCCGATCAAGAGAAATAAGTCGAATCTGAGTTAATCAGAGGCGCAACGGAAGCTAAAAATGGCTAAGTCTTTTGAAGGCTTATTGGGCGAATTAAATGAGTTTAATTCGCGATGGGTTCGGCTCGGTTTGGCCGGCCAAAGAGGGTGCCAACCCTCTTTGGTTTGGCCGGCCACCACTTGGGGAGAAACCAATTTATTTGGTTTAATTAATAAAATAAATCTAGCGCGATTTGTTTTATAAATTATGGATAAATAAATTTGTATAAAGAAATTTATATAAAGAAATTTATAGAAATTTATTCTTTTTTATGGAAATTAAAATGATCCATGGAATGGTTTATTTTAATTCTATAAAATCAATTATAAATTGATTTTTACCATAATAAAGAAAATTTATAAACTTATTGTAAAATTTATTCCATAATAAAAGGAGAGATGTATTTGTTTTATTATAAAGTTAGTTATAATAAAACTTGGCTTAAACGGAATAATTCATAAGAAAATTTATAGAATAAATTTCTTATTAAAATTCCGTTAAGAGGGAGACTTGGCAAGGGAGAGGATATTATATAAAGGAACCAAAGGCAAGCCTTGAATTCCTAATTAAGTGATTAAGAGATTAATTCTCTTCCTCTCTCTCTTAATCTCTCCCTCTCCTTCTCCTTTCCTCCTAGGGCCGGCGCCCCCCTTTGCTCACCCTAGGGCCGGCGTCCACCCCACCTAGGGCCGGCGCATCACCCTCCCAATCCAAGGGATTGCCGTGAGTTGTCATCACCAAGAAGGAGCCAACGAAGAAGAAGAAGAAGCGGATCGCGTCTCCTTCCTTCCCGAAATTTAGATTCCGTTTCTTGGTGGTTAGTTTCCTTTCTTCTCTCTTGATCTTCTAGTTGTGCCTTTAGAGAATCTAGTAGTTCTCGTCGGCACAAAACTCATGACTTTGCGAAGTCATCCCGAAGAGAACTCGGCGTGGACGTGAATAGAGGCGGAGCTTCCAAGGGACGCTACGGTTGGATCTCGTCCCTTTCTTCGAGTTACGCGAGGTACAAAGTAAATTAGTTTACTTTTCCGTAAAGTTTTAATTTATGATCATGTCCACACATCATAAGGTTGCATGCTAGATACGTGGTTAAAATAATTTGAGAAATTATTTTATGCTAATTCTTCCGCTGCACGTAAAAATTTAAAATTTTACGAACCCGTATCCTTGTCAACATGCACCCGGTCCCAACAGTGGTATCAGAGCCGGTTAGTGTTCGACATAATCATATAATTGTTTTGCGGAAAACTTTGTCATAATCTCAATTTTGGAAAAATTGTCAATTATGGAAACTTTCCAATTATTATAAATTTTAGATTTAGGAATTTCAAAGTTTGGAAATCCTCATGAAATTTCGCAAACGTTTGAAATATCCTAGTTTCTGAAATTTTATAATAATTGTGAAAACTTCCCATCTTTGGAAACTTTCCAATTTTGGAAATTTTCTATTTTTTAGAAAATTTCCAATTTTGGAAATATGTAAGTTTTCTTTGTACCAGAAACTTACAATTATTCTAAAAACCTATTATGAAATTTCGCAATTTTGGGCACTTTCTTTCAAGAAAGTCTAGACAAATTTATGGACAATTAATTGACAATTAAATTTAAATTGGGTTTTAAATTGTCAACAAAATTCTTTATTTTGGATTGAGCCTCGGGGAGCCGTCCAATTTAAAGTTAGTTGTTGTAATTTAATTTCCCAATTTTAAATGAAATTGTCATGTTTAATTTGGTTACGCTTCCGAAGCGGACCAAATTGAATTTACGACAAATTTCTTTTCTTTGGGTATCTGAGCCTCGGGGAGCCACCCTTAGAAAACAATTTGTTGTAATTAATTAAATCCATGAATAAAATATGATTTAAGAGGTGATGCTCTTGCATATTGTTGTCTCCAAAATTAATTAGGAAAATGGTTTCCTATAGAGCTTTCTTAAATGAGATTTTCATGAAAATAATATGTGGTTGAATTAAGGGAATCTATCTCTTAATTTAATAAGATTTGATTTAGAGAAATCAAAGTCTTAAACATATTATTTCCGAAATTGATTATGACAATTTAGGAAATTGTTTCCCAAAACAATTCCTTGAATAAAGTATGAAATTAGAATTAGGAAATCCGGTTCCTAATTCAATTAATGAGACTTGATAAATTAAGTCACATACATACTTTATTAAGGAAATCGTTAGTCATGACATAATAATATGTCATGAATGTGCTTAGAAAAGAAAGGATGAGACCCAAAACCCCTTACAAAATATTAAGGCCAACACCTTCCATTAATATGGTTAGAACCGGAGTTTTGTTTCTCGTTTGGGTTGATGGACACATCCATGCCCGGCTTGAACCTCAACATGTTCAAACCATGGAATTAGTTTATGAATAATATAGTTGGAGTCAGAGGTCAATCCTTAGTTTTGGTTGTTGGACACATCCAAGCCTGACTAAACGGTTGAATGAGCTCCAACCATGTTAAAACTATTTCTTGATTAATGGGTCAGCCTTAAGCTTGGAGCATCGATTTGTTGTGCCACAGCCAAGGTCGATGTAAAGAGAGGTGCAGTTGGGTGCTATGTATATGTTGCATACTTGTTAATGAGTTAACAACCCAATGATTTATGCAAACATTCAATTAGTTGATAGCATAAGTGATAGTTACATATATGTGATATGTAATCGGTATAATTACCTACCTTCATAGCTAAGAAAACTTGATGGCCACAGCCATGGTGGTTCTTATCTATGGTTGGATATCAACCTATTTGGAGATGTTCCTACGATCTCCCGAATTGATAAAAAGGGTTATTCAATTTGAAAAATAAATAGGATTTTAATTTATGTATATTGATACATTCTTTAATCATTCTTCTCACATAAGCTCAATTTGTATTTCTAGGATAATCACTCGATCATGTCTTCTCTGAATTGCGTTCCATTTTGGACACCAATAAACTGACTGGGCCAAACTTCATGGACTGGCTTCGAAACCTGAGGATAGTTCTCAAGGCAGAGAAGCTTGCTTATGTCCTTGAAGATCAACTTCCCAACCGTCCTCCTGAAAATGCAACTCCAGACCAGTTTTCTGAGTTGCTCAACCTGCTGAAGACTGTAGAGCCTTCTGTGAAGCAGGATCAAAAGACGGTACTGTTAGTTGGTTCCTCGAAGAAAGGTTCTAAGAGGAAGGCCAAAGAACAGAATAAGGGAAAGAAGAAAAAGGCCAAAAAGACTGAAAATACCCTAAAAGACACTTTCCATCACTGTGGCAAGGAGGGTCACGGGCGAAAAAACTGCAAGGTTTATCTTGAGTCCTTGAAAGAGAAGGCATCCGATGCCCCATCCTCTTCAAGTATCTTCGTTATTGAATATCACTCTATTTCCTCAAACACCTGGGTACTTGATACTGGGTGTAGCTCACATATATGTAATGATATACATGGGCTAAGGAATAGAAGAAGACTCGTCAAGGGAGAAGCAAATTTGCGAGTTGGAAACGGAGCAAAGATTGCTGCTGTTGCCATCGGAACATATTTGCTAAAGCTCCCTACAGGACGTGTCTTAGAATTGGATAATTGTTATTTTGTTCCTTCGTTAATAAAGAACATTGTATCTATTTCATGTTTGAATGAAAAGGGTTATCATTTAACTTTTAGTAACAATTATTGTTACATAACTTTAAATGGCGTTCTTTATGGGAATGAAACTTTGTGCAATGGTATCTACACGTTAGATTTATCCGGTGACGTTTTCAATATCGAAGTTAGCAACAAACGTGCTCGAATAGATAATCGAATAGACTCCTACACGTGGCATTGCCGTCTTGGCCATGTAAGTAAGAAACGCATGACCAAATTACAC
>JAGFNQ010006480.1:100899-123216 GCA_024364735.1 Boesenbergia rotunda
TGCTATTTCTTAGCCCCTGCACATTGGTACAAATGTGAGAAGCACATCCAGTATCTAATACCCATGATGTAGAAATAGAAAGGTTGACTTCTATAACATATATACCTGAAGTAGAAGGCTCGCTTCTCTTCTTCTTAAGATCCTCCAGGTATACCTTGCAGTTCCGCTTCCAATGCCCTGCCTGCCCTTGATATAATTGCTTGAGGTGGTCAATCATATCGTAAGCATTCATGTTCTCGTGTTGCTTCTGAAGCTCAGAGGACATGTAGCATAGCATTAGGCACGACACGTCTAACGCGTCGTCTTGATGCTTCTGATGAGCATCTCTAACGCTACGGATGGCTGAGGGTGGTGGTGCTTCAGGAACTGCTTGCTCTAGAACGTACAGCTTACGTTCCTGTTTAAGGACTATCCTCAAGTTCCTGTACCAGTCCAGGAAATTAGCTCCAGTGAGCTTGTCCTTCTCAAGGACAGATCGCAGAGAGAGAGTATTCGCGTTTGAAGACATGGCAATCTACAACAGATAAATGCAGAGAATAAATATCATATTCTAGTAATCATCTAATTAGGCCTTTAATTAAATGATGCTCCCACTAAATTATAGGAATTTTGGTGGAATCAAGTCATTGGAGTGGTCAAACCACACTACTAGATCCCTACCAATTTACTATAATTTATGTGGAACAAGATCCACATCATACTATGTCTTGAGTTAGCTTTGGCTAAATCGCCCAAGACTTAGTATGATCGGTAGATAACTAATTTATCAATTACATCTCTATGCAACTCTTGTTTATAGGATCAAGAATTAACATTTATGAATAATCTTGAGTTAGCTTTGGCTAAATCGCCCAAGACTATTGATAAATGCGATCTTGTCCTACCTTTCCAACTATTGGAATACGCCTATAGCTTTACTCGATCCAATTGAGTTAACTAGTTACTCAATCTGATTGAGCTCGATCTAACCCGAGCCGTGATAGGCGGGACCAAGGTTGTCCCTCCGCATCCTACCAAGATTAAATGCGTTGCTCTGCTTTGGCAGAATCGACAAGCGCATATGATCGAGGTAGTGATGGGTATCAGAACCCGGTAGGCGTTTACGAGTCGATTCGATTTTAGATCTAATCTAATCGAGGATGTGCATCACATCTAGGCATTTATGAAATCTAATTTAATCCTAAATGTGTATTAAGTGCACATCAAAATGTGGTTCCCACATTACTTGTGCATCTCATACACTTAAGTTTATTTTTACTATTCTACATTATCATGCATCATATACATCACAAGCATAGCAATAATAAAATAAACTTAAGTGACTTGGTCATGGCCCTACTAAGACCCTCTCAAGCCAATGAGAGGATCCGATGGTCAACCTAGGTCTAGCGGCTTCTCCAAGCGCTTCCTCTTGACCGTCTTGGTGTTGTCGGCTAGTTCTCCCGAGTCCAAGTTCTCCGGAATTTCCGTCGTCTTCACTTTTGTACATTACAAATTTTTATACTCGAGTTACATTCGAGTCTAAATATGAAATACAACAGAAATAAAATATTAAAAGCCGACACGCAGGTCGCAAACACAATACAACACGCACATGTACAAAAACGGCGCGCAGGCCGTATTATGAATTACAACACAATTTTAATCTTATTAAAAATTGGGTTTTGGACCATGACCATCACACTACTGTACATAATTCAAAATTATGTAATTTTATAGATTTTATATAATTTTTTTACTGATTTTTAGAATTTTTCGAGTCACAACTCCGCGGCGGTCCCGGTAAGCGGGTTTCGGGCGTAATCGCGAGACAAGGCCCCTTGCGGGGTTAGGGGCAGCGCCCCTACTCGTGAAATAACCTTCACGAGTGTCTTCTTGTGATTATACAGTGACTTTACCCGCTGTCCCAAAATCCATTTGGGCGAAACTTGCCGTTTCGGAGAAGTTTTTCTCGGTGGCAAAGTCTACAAGTGCTTCGCACTCGTCGCTTTGCCTCTACGAGGAAAAATACTCAAAAATCCTAAAATTTAGAAAAATTACAGAAGCATAAAATTATCTAAATTTTGTATCTAATACAAAAAAAATAAAAACAAAACGAGCACAAGCTTCGCTCGTGGCTCTGATACCACTGTAGGGTTTTTCGGGCCGCGAAAACCGCTTTTTCGCGTCGCGGAAACCCCGAAAGCCCCAATAGAAAGGATCCGAGCGAAGAAAACCATTTCGACAAATTTACGAGTGCTCGTTTACATGCTTCAAAACCGATCTACGACCTAGATCTATTAGAGAAGAGAAAAACTACCTTCGATGCGTGCCCCGCAATTCCCGCTCGCTCCTCGGTTGGTGTCGGATCTCAAGGATGCAAAGTAGCAACCCTCTAGAAGTATCCACACAAGCAAGAGAGTGGAGAGGAGAGCCCAAAAGTGTGCTAGCACTTGATTGGGGTCTCGGCAAGATGAGAGGAGAGGGAGAGCAAAACAAAACCAAAACCAAGTTAGGAGAGGAATCAATCACCCCCACACAAAAACTCATTTTGTGTGTATAAGTGGCCGGCCACCACCTTCCATAACCCCCTTATTTGAATTCAAAATTCAAATGGGGAGGTTACTTAGCCTTGATGATGATGCCAAGTCATCACTTGGTCGAGTCAAGGTGATGTGGCTTGAGTCAAGTCAAACTTGCCTCTTATGGACTTTCCATATTTAGCCAAAGTCAAACTTTGACTTCATTATTCTCCCATGATTAGATTCATCCAACACTTGGATCAAACTCGAGTCCAACTCAAGTTGTCTAATTTGAGTCAAGTCAAACTTGCCTTTTATGGACTTTCCATATTTAGCCAAAGTCAAACTTTGACTTCATTATTCTCCCATGATTAGATTCATCCAACACTTGGATCAAACTCGAGTCCAACTCAAGTTGTCTAATTTGAGTCAAGTCAAACTTGCCTTTTATGGACTTTCCATATTTAGCCAAAGTCAAACTTTGACTTCATTACTCTCGGTCCATCATATGGACTTATTCTCCATATATTGCTCTATATGTGTGACCCTATAGGTTTTTGTAACGTTGGCAATGCCCTTAAACCTATTTAAGGACATAAGCAATGAGAGGTATCTAGCAACACATCATTGCTACCCAAGTTACAAGAATGTCGAGATCCAACATCACCATTGTGACTAATAATTGTGACCATCACAATATGTGACAACGTCCTTCTATCCTCGATATCTAGATTGATCTTCTATGAAGCATAGACCGTGTCATCCTCCAATCAATCTATGTGTCTTGAACTCCAAGTAGACTCACTATAATCAAATAAGCTCAATATCTCATATTGCCTTATTTGGGCATGGCCATGCACTTAGTGATCTCACTCTATCAAGACTATGATATCTCTCCCGTCATATAGGAGGGATAGATCCCATCTACATCACTCACATCCCTCCGCATAATTTGTTACATACCCAGTAATCGCCTTTATAGTCCACCCAGTTACGAGTGACGTTTGACGAAACCAAAGTACATAACTCCTTATGTAGGGAACTATGGTGACTTCAGGTCTAAGGACTAATAGTCATACTAATAGTCACATGAGAAAGTATATGACACTCATATAACGATCCATGATACTTTCTCATGGCGGGCCATTCAGTATACATTCCCTAATATATACCCATGTGTCAACTTGATATCTCATATCCATGACTTGTGAGGTCAAGTCATTATGTTGACCTACATGCTAGTCTCTATGCATTAACATTGTCCTTGAATGTTAATACTTGACTAGGAATAATTAAAAGTAGTGTTTTCTATATCATCTCACTATCGATTCGACTAATCGATTGATATAGATAAGAACCTTCTACTCAAGGACGTTATTATACTAAGTTATTTGGCACCAATACACATAAGTACAATAACCATAAGAAATGCCTTTATATATAAGAAATATATATACAAGAATATGATACAATGAGTCCAAAAAGTAGTCATCATATGATTGGCTCTAGGGCTCTCACTAACAACTTATACCCCCGTAGCTAGGTTAGAATCAATTAGAATTCTATTAGCCTATGCCGCTCACATGGGTTTCACACTCCACCAAATGGATGTGAAGTCGGCATTCCTTAATGGGATCATTAAGGAAGAGATCTATGTAGAACAACCCCCAGGGTTTGAAGACCCTAACTTTCCAAGGCATGTGTTCAAATTAAGAAAAGCCCTATATGGATTGAAACAAGCTCCCCGGCTTGGTATGAAAGGCTTTCTTCATTTCTAGTGTCTAAGGGGTTTAGGAGAAGAACAATTGATCCTACATTGTTCCTAAAATCTAAGGACAAGGACATATTTGTTGCCCAAGTCTATGTAGACGATATCATTTTTGGGTCAACAAATAATGACTTCGTACAAGAATTCATCAAGTATATGGAAGATGAATTTGAGATGAGTCTTGTAGGAGAGTTAACCTTCTTCTTAGGCCTTCAAGTTAAACAAACTAATGAAGGTACACATGTCTTTCAAACCAAATATGCTAAGGAGATGTTAAAGAAATTTGGTTTAGAAAATGCTAAGGTAGCATCTACACCCATAGGAACCAATGTGAAAATAGATAATGACATTGAAGGGAAAATGGTAGACTCTAAACAATATAGGAGCATGATTGGTAGCCTCCTATGCCTAACCGCTAGTAGACCCGACATACTTTTTGTAGTAGGTATGTGTGTAAGATACCAATCTTGTGCCAAAGAGTCCCATTTGGTTGTAGTTAAGAGGATCTTAAGATATGTAAAAGGGACCCTTAATGTCGGACTTTGGTATCCTAGAACACCTAGTGCTGACCTAATTGGACACACCGACTCGGACTATGCGGGTTGCAAGTTAGATAGGAAGAGTACAAGTGGAGGGTGTCAATTCCTTGGGTCTTCTTTAGTTAGTTGGAGTAGTAGGAAACAACCATGCGTTGCCCTATCAACAACGGAGGCGGAATATGTGGCAATGGGTGGGTGTGTTTCCCAACTCCTTTGGATCATGCACACCTTAGAGGATTATGAGTTGCATTACACCAAGGTCAAAGTCTTGTGTGATAATGTAAGCACAATCAATTTAACCAAAAATCCGGTTCACCATTCTAGGACAAAACACATTGAAGTGAAACATTACTTCATTAGAGACCATGTGGCAAGGGGAGACATAGAACTATACTATGTTGAATCAAAGTCAAACCTAGCCGACATCTTTACCAGGCCTCTTCCCGAATCGGAGTTTACATCCTTAAGAAGAGGCCTTGGAATGTGTTTTGTGGAAGTGTAGGATGAACTTGGAGATATTATCTTTGAAAAAAAAAGGGTGCTTGATCCATTAGGGTGATACATTTGGATCACTTGTGCTTGTGGCACATTGTTGAACCATTGAGAGTATCAATATATGAAAACTAGACCAACTATGGAGAAGGCAAGTGTTTAATCAATGGACACTTTGCCCGAAGATCATAGTTGGACATTTTAAACATTGAAAAACCATTTCATGCTTTACATACTTTGCCATGCTTTTGAAAGTCATATAATTGTAAAATTGATTTCAAAATTTGATACAAAATGTAGTGGTTTTCAAAACTTTTGGATTTTTATCAAAAGTCATGCATGTTTAAAATTTTATATAGATTAATATTTTTTCCTGATAGAATATAACATTTCAAACATGTATGCAAAATTTTATAATTTTTGGAATTTTCTGGAATTTTATGGGAGTTTCTGAAATTCGGCAGAAAACCTGAAAAATCAGACTGATAGCGTATCAGTCGACTGCCCCATGGGCAGTCGACTGGCACGCAAGTTTTCAGCCACTGTGAGAAATTTCAGAACTTGAAAATTCTCTCATGTCATACCATGGGTTTTGGTTGTTTAAGGCAATCAATTTTGATGGTGTCAAAGAGGGAGAATGGGTGGTTTAAGTTAGAATTTCAACTTAGAATGGATGGTTTAAGGTGTTCTTTCTAACTTAGAAATTGAATGTTTAAAAATGGAGAAGACATGGATTAAGGGGGAGGTACCCCTTAGGTTCTGATATGTCTTATATTTTTAACATATTGCTGTTGTTAAGTGGAAACTTAACTTGGATTGTGACTAGGATTGAAAATGGGGGAAGACATAGGTTAAGGGGGAGGTTACCTCTTAGGGTTACTATGTCTCATGATTTTTCAATTGCTATGTTTTGCTATTGCTATTGTGGTTGTTGTTTATCTCTAATTTAAACATATTGTCACACATCAAAAAGGGGGAGATTGTTGAGGCAATCGACCCTTAAATGATTGGAAGATCATGGTTTTGATGTGTTGGCGAATATGTTTAAGGTTAGAGTGTTATGTTGTATTTGATATGTGTGATTGAGTTTGCAAGACTTGGAGAATCACACATGGTGGACATATCCGAGGGACGAGAGCCGAGGGAGGAGAGCTCCAAGGGCAAGCCAGGAAGTGGACTTCAAGGGCACACGTGAAGGGTGGCATGGAGGCAAGCCAAGGGAAGGCTTGCGTGCGCATCCGACGGACGATAGCCAGAGGAAGAGGACTTCAAGGGGCGAGCCAAGGGAGCAGACCTGAAGGCACACGCGAAGGAGAAGGTCCGGAGTGGCTGGAGTTGAGCTGTGAGGCAGGGCAGTCGACTGGCCCTGTGGCAGTCGATTGCCAAAACCCATAGAAAATTTGCAGCCTCGGACCAATCGACTGGCATTTGGGCAGTCGACTGGTATACCTCTGAAACTAGCCGTTGGCTAGCAATTAATGCTAGGCCAGTGGACTGCCCCAGGGGTAGTCGATTGGTGCAGGCTGGACAGATTGCGAATCTGTCCTGTTCACCTATAAAATGAGCACTTTTTGCACGTGCACGGTACAGTTCTGTACAGTGACGAAGTGTTGCTTGTGTGTAGAGTGATTTGTGCTTCCTCTCTCTTATTTTTGCATCTGTAAAGAGGAAGATCTTGCTGTAAAGGTTTCTCCACCTCAAGGAGACTTTTCGATAGTGAAAAGTGGTGCTCGCGGCATGGATCCTTGGACTAGTCACCCATCTGGGTGGATACCAAGTAACCGATAAGTGTTAGCATTGTTTCTAATTCTTTTACATATTATTTCCACTGTCCTAACAGTTCTGTAGAGATCAAGATCCACGAAAAAAGTGCATTCACCCCCCCTCTGCACGCCTAAATCGATCCTTCACAGTCGACTGGTCCCACTCAGATTTGACCGTTACAGTACAACGTTCAAATCTTGCCAGCCTGTTCCAGCCTACGCCAGTTGACTGCCCCTGGGGCAGTCGACTGGTACACACCTAAACCTAGGGTTTTACTCCCGAGTACAAGTCTCTCCGCACTCAAACCCTCCCGGCTTAGTCCCTGAGTACAAACACTCATACTCAGCCCCTCACAACCCAGTTGACTCTTCACCAGCAGCCTTGACTGTTGCCTTCACGCCCTCTTCATCTTCGGCCCTCGTCCCTCGGATGCGCACGCAAGCCTCCAGCTTGCCTTCATGCCACCCTTCACGTACGCCTCGAAGTCCGCATCTCTCGGCTCATCATTTCTGCTATCAATGGTCCCTCGGATGCGCACGTAAGCCTCCAACTTACCTCCATTCCATCCTTCACCTGAAGACGTCAACCAAGTCCATGCGTACCTGTACACCTGCACACTCATGTACACATGTGAGAACAACACAAACCCTAACTTAACCATAATGCCCACTCATCAAAATATCATGATCCTCCAGATCATCTCAGGGCCGATTGCCCCAACAATCTACCCCTTTTTGATGTGTGGCAATATGTTAAGTTAGGTAAACATATAGAAATAACAATAGCAAAAGCAATTGAAATTCAAGCATAACACACAAGAGGCTACCTCCCCCTTAACCTATGCTTTCTCCCAAATTTCAATTCTTATTGCTAATCCCAAGTTAAGTTCTTCAACTCAACTCTCAAGTCACAACCAAACCTAAGTTAAGTTTCAATCCAAACCTAACTTAACACCCAAGTTCTCCCCCTTTGACACCATCAAAAGATCGCCCCAAGCAACCCCACCCTAGGTGCCAAGTAGAACTTAACCAAATTTCTGAAAAACCCTTCAGAAATCACAAAAAAACATTTTGCCCACACGACCAGTCAACTGCCCCTGGGGCAGTCGACTGATACACCAGTTTTCAGAATTTCAGCCGAAATTCAGAAATGAATAAAAAATTCCAGAAAATCTAAAAAAATGTGAAACATTGCAAGCACAATTGTTAAGGTATTCCCTACTCTAGAAAAATTTGGTTCATGAAAAACACCAACCGTGCTTGACTTTTGGTACAAACTCTAAAGTTCTCAAATTATGTAAACTTTGTATCAAAGTTGACCTCTTCTCATGATATCCTATACTTGTCAATTTCTAGCAACTCCATTTAGCATTCAGAATGATTCCCAAACTCTCCCTTTTTCATATATAAGTGTATTTATTTTGTCAACATCTCTTCCCTATTCTCTCTTGAGTCTAAATGATGATCCTTTTTATACACAATATCTTTATGTGATTTTCAAACAAACCATGTTAGATGATATAGAATATAAAATTTTAGATCACATCATGAACACACATATATACATAAAGGAGACCAAAATGTTTTAGCAATATACTAGTACTTAAAATCCAACACATTATCAAAATAAACCATAAACTTAAAATATAGCATAAGACCAGTGCATAATACATATAGTCATAATTCAACAAATAAACATCACAATAACACCTAGGGCCAACGGGCCGGAAGTCATCCAAATCAGTACATCAGAAAATAAAGCGTTTGAGAGGTATATAAAGTATCAAGCCAAGACACTCTCAACACTGAAACCCAACAACTACATCATCTGATCAGAAGTACATGTGGTCGTCACCGTCTGGAGGAGGAGCAGGAGGAGGAGGACCCTGATATGCTAAATCCCATCGCTGCATCATCGCATACATGTCCTCCTGCCTGGTCATGAATCCCTGACAGAAGTCTGTGAGGCCCTGCACCTCCCTCTGAGTCGCCGCCTGGCCCTGCTGGAGGCTCCGAACATCCCCCTGGATGGTGTGAACATCCTCACGGAGCCCATGAACATCCTCATGGTACTGAGTAAACTCTGCGCGGGTGACCAGCTCGGTAGGCTCCTCATCTGCACCAGCGGCCTCTGGCCGCTCCCTCCAAACAAATGCTCCCTGTCTACTCTTAATCCCTGCCAAGGACAATTGGCGAGTGTCAATCTGATCATAGTCCTTGGACAGGTGCATGACCTGACCACTAGTAACACGAATGCCAAATCGTAGCTGGAAGAACTCAGTCAGCATATGGCAGAAAGGCATATAAATCTTCCCATTAACACTCTGGGAAAAATGACAGATCAAGGCAAATGCATGCAAGGACACATCTATATCCAATCGTCTCTCAAGAGCATACATCATCACTAGGTGAGGCAAACGAATCCTCGCTCTCCCCTTAGTGACAATGGGTAGGATGCATTCTACAACAATTTTATACAAAACATGGCTAGATGGACTCATAGGCTTTGCATCAAAAGTACGCTCAGATTCATGCTTATGTCGTCTAAAGTAGTGAAGATGAATCTGATCAACGGTGATGTTTTGAAGCTCAAGTGACTCAATGACATTGGGAAAATAGGTGTTGACATTGTTGGACGCCCTACACTCTAAGAAACTGGCTAAAATCATGGGTGTGAAAGGAATGGTGACACCGGCGACTCTTGATTCATAAATGTTATTGTCTGAATCAGTACAAGTTAAATTTACATAGAACTCCTTGCATAGATCAATGTTAATGTCATGTTGACAATAAACCAATTGTTCTATGCCAAAATGGGTCACCATCTCAATAATTTGTGGTGTTTTGTCCTCAAAATAGGATTTGTTGAGATACCGACATGGCAACACAACAAACTCATTTTCCTCGAACCGCTTTTTGTACTCCCGGCTCCTAAATATTGACTCTTCTGGAGCTTGGGGACCTGGTCGGGATGAACCTTCACCCCTAGACCGCTTAGACACAACCCTAATATACCAAACACATGCATGCATACCAAAATGACCCCCCAAAAGAGAAAATATCAAAGAAAACACACACAAAATATCATATTAGTATCAATGCAAAGTCTAAATGGAGAAATGAACCTTAAATCATCATACCTCTTGACTGCTTTCTTCATGTTTTTCGGTTTGAGAGAATGGCTTAAGAAAAGAGATTTTCCACCAACCCTAGAGGTAGATCGGAGTTAGAGGAGGCCTTAGGGACTAATTTTAGGGCTTGAAATGGACTTAGGAAGCAAGGGGAGTTGTGAGGAAGAGAGAATCACCGGGAATAAGCAGCCAAAACCCTAGGTTTGGCTTTCCCAACGCGCCCTTTCCTTTTATAAAACCCACGCACCAGTCGACTGCCCCTGCTAGTCGATTGGTGTAATTACATTCCTTTCCTAGGGCAGTCGACTGGGTCAGAGTGTAATTACATTCTGTGGGTTTTGCCAGTCGACTGGCCTTCAGCCAGTCGACTGGTGTCTGATGTTTTGAATTTCAGCTTTTCAGTCCGAATTTCAGAAATGCCTAACTAATTCCACAAATTCCCAAAAATTCTGAAATCTTGTGGGGATATTTGTGGATTCTATATTTACCTGGGAAAAATATAATTTTAGTCAAAGTCATCCCAAATCCCAAGTTTGGTACAAGCGCCGAGTTTCTCTAAAAAGTATCATAAAACCCTTCCCAAAAGTTTTAATTTGGACCTCACCTCGATGCTTTCTTCCATACTTATTCATAATCAATCCTTAGCATCAAGTTATATGGTATTTATGCATTAAAATAGATTTGTTTCAATTAAACTCCTAATTTCACCTTTTTCTTTATAATCCTCCCTTTAGTGTGCCAATTCTCTAGTATTAAGACTACCCTTAGCCTTTTAAATCTCTTGGCACACCCTATAGTTCTTCTCAATCTCCCAGAAGTAAACCACCAGAGATCCATTGACCATGGAACTCATTTTGGCTTCCAGAGCTCTCCCTTGAGCTCCTAGCCCTAATTATCTCCCTTGGTAATTCTTCTACAAAGGCAAGACCACACTGATACTTCTTCGGTGCTTCTTGACTTTCCACCATCACTTTCTTAAACCTATAGGCATTTTCCTTAGTCAAGTTCTTTTCTTTTCCTTTAAATGGCTTTTCCTTGCCATTTTTCACTTTCTCTCTACCATAGTTATAGGGCATCCTTGAATATGATACTTGATCAACATTAGCCCTCCTAGAATGGTATCCTAAACCCGACCCCTTGAATAACTCTACCTAGGTTTCTTTCTAATTGATCAAGTTTTG
Source organism: Boesenbergia rotunda (assembly GCA_024364735.1). Taxonomy (NCBI): domain Eukaryota; kingdom Viridiplantae; phylum Streptophyta; class Magnoliopsida; order Zingiberales; family Zingiberaceae; genus Boesenbergia; species Boesenbergia rotunda. Next base: position 112,275 of record JAGFNQ010006480.1, read on the forward strand.
CTCTTAAAACTTGATTTTCCTTTTCTAACTTCCTAACCTTAGGATCACTAGATCTAATTTGATCACTTCTAGATTTGCCTATTTTTCTAGGCATGTTTCTTCCTTTCTTGAAGTTTGTTCCTTGATCCTTGTTCCTAGAGTTCCTAGATTTATCATGAAACATGGAATTGTTGATGCTTTGGCATACAAAATTATTTCTATTCCTATCATGATATTTAAAACCAAAAACACGCATGGGCACACAACTATTATTAATTCTATCATTCAAACAAACATTTTGGGCATTTATTGAAAAGTTTGAAGCATGAGTAGGATTAGAGGGTACCATCCTTACCCTTGGTGCTCCCCCTTGATGAGTGCTCCTCTTTCTTTCTTTTTTTTCTCATTTCCTAAGATGCTCCATCTTCTCGAGCTCTTTACTTCTTGGACATTTTGTGTGATAATGCCCAAGCTCCGCATGTGAAACACCGAATTCTCTTTCTTTTGTTTTGAACTTCCTCATTCCTATAACCCATATTAGATTTAAATTGAATTGATTTGGGTTTAGGAATTACCTCCTTTTTACCTAGTGGGCACTTATCCTTGTAGTGCCCCTTTTTATTGCACCCAAAGCATATGATATGCTCTTTTGATTTAGCCTTGGTGGAGGTGGAAGTCTTTTCTTGCTCTTGAATGATCAAGGGTCTCTCCTCCCCCTCAACATTTGAATTTGTCACTTCTTCCTCCTCTTCGAATGGAATGGGTGCTTCTCCACTCACTTCTTCCACTCTTCTTGACAATTCAACTTCTTCTTTATCTTCTTCAATACTTGCGTCAATTTCCTCAAACTCTTCCACTCTTTGACTTGATGTAGGGTTCTTATGAATTTCTTCCAACTTATTCCACAATTCACATGCATTTGAATATTTCCGTACATCACTCAAGACATGGTTAGGCAACATATTAATCAAGATATTTATTACCTTCTCATTGGCTCTAGCTTGTTCTTGTTGTTCACTTGTCCAATATCTAGGGCAAAGCTTTTTGCCGTGCTTGTCCTTGGGGATTTCGAATGGGTCTTCAATGGTCATTCTACACTCCCAATCCATGCCGAGCCACATCTTCATTCTTTCTCTCCAATAATCAAAATTTTCATGCTCGTATGATGGTGGTGAGTTGATATTGTCACCCAATTTGTCTTCCATGACCCCTTTTCCTCTAGCGAGTGCTCCCTCGGCGGTTAGTCCGATCAAGAGCGGTCCTTTGCTCTGATACCAACTGAAGGACCGGTTATGGTGTGCTAGAGGGGGTGAATAGCCCTTTTTCGTCGTTTTGATCTCTACAAAGTCGTTAGCGCAGCGGAAACAATAATATACAAAGTAAATAAGAAACAAACAATGCTAACAACCTGATTTACTTGGTATCCACCCCGGTCGGGTGACTAATCCAAGAATCCTTCGGTGGATCAACCCCCGGATAACCTCCGGCTAGATCTGTCGCTCCTTGTGGGTGGAGAAACCTCGCCACAACACTTCGGACGCTCTCTGATCACAGTAGACTACTAACCCACTTTATCCAAGTGAGTTTCGTCAGAAAGATGGTAGGAAACGAGCCCCTTCAAATAGGGCTCGAATCTGAAACAGCCGCTTACCAGTCGACTGCCCTTGGGGCAGTCGACTGATCCCACTCAGATTTGACCGTTATAGTACAACGTTCAAATCTTGCCAGCCTGTTCCAGCCTACGCCAGTCGACTGCCCCTGGGGCAGTCGACTGGTACACACCTAAACCTAGGGTTTTACTCCCGAGAACAAGTCTCTCCGCACTCAAACTCTCCCGGCTTAGTCCATGAGTACAAACACTCATACTTAGCCCCTCACAACCCAGTTGACTCTTCACCCGCAGCCTTGACTGTTGCCTTCACGCCCTCTTCATCTTCGGCCCTCGTCCCTCAGATGCGCATGCAAGCCTCCAGCTTGCCTCCATGTCACCCTTCACGTACGCCTCGAAGTCCGCATCCCTCAGCTCATCATTTCTGCTATCAATGGTCCTTCGGATGCGCACGTAAGCCTCCAGCTTACCTCCATGCCATCCTTCACCTGAAGACGTCAACCAAGTCCATGCGTACCTGTACACCTACACACTCATGTACACATGTGAAAACAACACAAACCCTAACTTAACCATAATGCTCACTCATCAAAATATCATGATCTTCCAGATCATCTCAGGGTCGATTGCCCCAACAATCAGGAGCCGAGCAGTAAGGGAACTCAACTCACTGTATGCTCCCTGATCGGTCACCAGACCGATCAGGAGCCGAGCAGCAAGTGAACTGCATGCTCCCTGATCGGTCACCGGACCGATCAGGAGCCGAGCAGTAAGGTTCCCAACTCACTGTATGCTCCCTGATCGGTCACCAGACTGATTAGACATAGCTGGATCGGTCACCAGACCGATCCACAAGGGAACTCCATGCCAACTTCCCTGATCGGTCACCAGATCGATCCAGGAAAGGTCAAAACCATTCTAAGTCACGAGAACAAGCCTCCAGCCCATCTCTGACTCGTGCTTGATCCCTCGGACCAAGACTCCATGCCCAGCTTCACTCACCGGGACTTCAGTCAACCTGGCTTCACTCACCAGGACCCGTCTTCACTCACCGGGATTTCAGTCAACCTGGATTCACTCACCAGGACTCGGCTTCACTCACTGGGATTTCAGTCAACCTGGCTTCACTCACCAGGACCCGGCTTCACTCACCAAGATTTCTAATCACCTAACTCTCCGAGTTAGGACTTTTCACACCTAGCCCTCCAAGCTAGGACTTTTTCATACCTAACCCTCCAAGTTAGGACTTTTCACACCTAGCCCTCCAAGCTAGGACTTTTCACATGCCAGCGTACGATCTCCCGATCCACCTGGACTTAATCCGAATCCATTAAACTAAACTTAAATCGTTGTCAACACCAAAACAATAATCGGGCCAGACTGCATCAATAGGGCGTCCGCAGCACCCAGACCAAGCCTACTTACCTCGGGCATCCGTAGCACCACAAGGTAATAAGGTTTTATTTCTTGGTCGGGCATCCGTAGCACCGCAAGGTAATAGGGTTTTGTTTCTTGGTTGGGCATCCGTAGCACCCAAATCAAGCCTATTCACCTCAGACATCCGCACACTGCGAGGTGATAGGGTTTTGTTTCTTGGTTGGGCATCCGTAGCACCCAGACCAAGCCTATTCACCTCGAACATCCGCAACACCACGAGGTGACAGGGTTTTGTTCAGATTCATTGCAGCTTTTATGATGAGACGTCTTGTTTATTTCATGGTTGTCACTAGAAGGCAGGAAGAATACATAGACAAGTTCATAGTTTGTCTCACAAATCTTACCGGGTGCAACAGGGTAGGAGATAGTTGGCCTGCCCTAGCCTCTTCGACTTCTTGCCCCGGTCCTCCTGTGGATGGTATCTACCTCCGGCTAGCTTTCTGACGACGGGGTGAGGCTTGCCCCATTGTGGCTCCCCGGGATTGGCGAGATCGATTTGCAGGGCTTCGTGCGACTTCGGGTTTTTGTCGGACTCCAAGCGTACTTCCCCGCTGTAGCATCGCCGAGACACCAGCTGGTCCCCCTTGACTTCAGCCACTTGGTCGCCCATCGAAAATTTTATCTCCTGGTGGTAGACGAAGACCACCGCCTGGAATAGTGAGCGCCGGGCGTCCCAAGTGTAGGGATCTCCTGGCGACATAAACACAAAAACCGCAGCGGAAACAAGATCGCTCGAACGATCCATGCGAAAGAAAACTCGTACGAAGTTCATCTATCTAATAGATCTATCTAAAGTGTATACCTTTGGAGTGTGCCCTTGCGTTTTTCCCGCTCGTCCAAGTGTCACCAGATCTCTTTTACGTTCAAGTGTTCATACTTCTATGTGTATCCACACAAACATGATATCTCAACTTCGGAGAAGAGCTACCTTAGTTGTGCTAGCAACTTGAGGTTGCTCACAAAAGCACCAAGAACCCAAATGTGGGTTTCGGCCAAAGAGGGGAAGAGGGGGAAGAGAGGAAGAAAAATGACTTAGCTTCATCCAAATGACAAGAAAACTCTTTTATACTTATCCCATGAATATGAAGAGTTTTTGTCCCTTTAGCTTCCCTTCATTAAAGCCAATAAAGAGCACATCTTTTCATGTGGCTCTTCAACTTCTCTTCATTCAATGAAGAGAATCTTTTCATCCTCCACTATTATTAATTTATTAAACATTTTAATTAATTAATATCTCATCCAAATGTAGTTGAGTTTAATCTAAATGAGTCTAACTCAAATTAGACCTCAATCCCATAATCCAATTAGATTCACTTGAGTCTAACTCAATCAATCCAATTCGGATCAAATCTTAATCAAACTAAGATCAATCAATCTCCAAAGCATTGTGTCCTTAGTGTGTAACCCAATATGTTCTCGTAACGTTGGCAATGTGCCTAAACCGCTTTAGACACATAAGCAATGAGCGGCATCTAGCAATGCATCATTGCTACCCAAGTAACAAGAAAAGTCGAGATCCCACTTAACCTCTGTGACTATGATAATGTATGACCTTGTCCTTCTATCCTTGATATCTAGATTGACCAATGAGGCATAGACTGTGTCATCCTTGATCAATCTATGTGTTTCTTGATCCTCAAGTAGACTCACTCAAACAAATGAGCTCAATATTTCATATTAACTCATTTAAGCATGGTCATGCGTTTTAGCAGTCCTACTGGATCAAGGGGAGAGATAGATCTCATCTACATCACTCACATCCCTCCACATAATTCATTATATACCCAGTGATCTCCTTTATAGTCTACCCTGTTACGGGTGACGTTTGACGATACCAAAGTATATAACTCCTCATGTAGGCAACCGTAGTGACTTCAGGTCTAAGGACTATTCATACTAATAGTCACATGAGAAAGTTTATGACACTCATATAATAATCTATGAAACTTTTTCGTGGCGGGTCAATTTAGTACACATTCTCTAATGTATACCCATGTGTCAACTTGATATCACATATCCATGACTTGTGAGCTCAAGTCATCAATTGATCTACATGCTAGTCTCCATGCATTAATATTGTCCTTGAATATTAATTCTTGACTAGGAATGGTTTAGTGTAGTGTTCTCTACATTATCTCACTATCGATTCACCTAATCAATATGATGTAGATAAGAACCTACTACCCAAGGGCATTATCATACATAATTATTTGACACAAATATAAAGTAAGTATAATAACCAAACATGCCTTTATGAATGATAGAATATGATACAAAAGGTCCCTAATCAATCATCACATAATTGTCTCTAGGACTCCTACTAACACCAAGATGACATTGTAGGATGAGGGGGCGTCCACGACCAGGAAGGGGGTCCTCCTAGTTCTCTCCAGAGTGTCACTGCCCACTTACAGTGATAGGGTAATTTGCCCTATCGGCTGTACTCGGTATCCGGTGAAGCCAAAGAGTGGAGTCGAAACTGGGTGCAGTTCATCTTCGTCAATTTGCATCTAGTCTAGGGCGGCTTTGTACAGGATGTTAACGGAGCTACCTGTGTCCACGAAGATACGCTTTGTTGGGAACGAGATGGCTATAGAGGGGGGGTGAATATAGACAATCGCTTGCCCCTTGTCAACTTATCACGATTTCTGCAACTCAAATATCAGTAGCACAGCGGAAAGAGTGGAAAACAGAGTATGCAGAAAAACTAAACGAGAGCGAAACAAACACAACTAGCAAGATCGCTAACAAGGAGGGTTTACAAGGTTCGGGGATAACTTGCCCCTACTCCTTGGCGTGCCCTTGAGGTGGGCGATCCCTTGATCGTCGGCAGATCAAGCCCCGGTCAACACCGGATATGAAGCAACCTCCTTCTCGGTGGAGAAACCTCTCCACAGTGTGTTTCACACAATGATATATAATGAGCACAATGAAACAACAACAAGAAGGATCTTACTCAAACTCTTAGCAAGGACAAAACACAGCAAGCTTCCCTGAGCTCCACCTAGTGGCGATCTCACGCAGACCCCTGTCTGCTTCGTGTCTTCCCACTGTCGGACTCCAAGCTTCTTGTTTTCTCCTTCAAGCGCTCAAGTATGATGATTGCTCCTCTATAGCTTGCTTAGAATGGTTGAAGAACTCAAGAACAGCAAGCTTGTAGCAGCAGAACGCAAGAACACAAAGAAGTTTTTCAAACTGAATCGCTTCCAAAAAAACTCTACCGCCTCGTCTTCTCGCGCTTCCTTTTGTTTCTCCGCCAAGCGACAAGTGACCACATCTCTGTAGCTCCCAGCTACTCATCTGCCAACGCCAGCCTCTACTGAGCTATCTCTGGACTCACTGAGCTCCTCAGCCAAGCTCCAGTCTCAGCCCCAGTCTTCGGCTCGCCGTTGCAACCTGAGATGTGAAAAGGGACAAACCTGCTCCAAGGAAAGCATGCTTTGACTTCTCCTTGAGTGTTTGAATCCTCCCCTGTCACCTGAAACTCAATCAGAGCATTAGAGCAGAAGATCACACAGCATATCACATACATCAGCAAATCCGATACGATCAGACGTTCTGACTGCGTCTGACAGTGAAATTTGAATTAAAGTGATCGGTCACCGGACCGATCCAGGGTGTGTGGATCGATCACCAGATCGATCCACTGCTTTGCTGGGATTCCCAGCTCTCGCAGCTATACACGCCTGATCGGTCACCAGACCGATCAGGGTGAATCCTGATCGGTCACCAGACCGATCAGATTGGATCCTGATCGGTCACCCAGACCGATCAGGCAAGATGAACAGTTATTTTTTAATCAAATCCAAGATCCCTGATCGGTCCCCAGACCGATCCAAGACTTTGATCAGTAAGGGAACTCACTCACCGTTTGCTCCCTGATCGGTCACCAGACCGATCAGGAGCAAGACAGCAAGGAAGCAGCCTGCTCCCTGATCAGTCACCGGTCCGATCAGGAGCCACACAGTAGATTCCCAATCTCACTGTGCGCTCCCTGATCGGTCACCAGTCCGATCAGACATAGCTGGATCGGTCACCAGACCGATCCACTAAGGAGCAGCGTGCCAATGTCCCTGATCGGTCACCAGACCGATCCAGTGACTCAACCCTAGCCCTCCAAGCTAGGAATTCATCCACCTTAGCCCTCCAAGCTAAGGATTTTTCCATCTAACTCTCCAAGTTGGGAATTTGCACCTAACCCTCCAAGTTAGGACTTTTCACCTAGCCCTCCAAGCTAGGACTTTTCACCTAGCCCTCCAAGCTAGGACTTTTCACCCAACTCTTCCGAGTTAGAACATCATCCAACCTAGCCCTCCAAGCTAGGCACCTGACCCTCCAAGCCAGGACTTTTTCACCTAATTCTCCAGGATGGGAATTTGCACCTAACCCTCCAGGTTAGGACTTTTCACCTAGCCCTCCAAGCTAGGACTTTTCACCCAACCTTTCCGAATTAGGACTTTTCCAACACCTAACCTCCCAGGTTAGGATTTTCCACACCTAACCCTCCAGGTCAGGATTTTCCAACACCTAGCCCTCAGGCTAGGATTTTTCAACACCTAGCCCTCCAGGCTAGGATTTTCCACACCTAACCCTCCAGGATAGGATTTTCCATATCATGCCTAATCCTCGATCAGGACTTAATCATCATAATCATCACAATTCATCACACCTAACCTCCCAGGTTAGGATTTTCCAAATCATGCCTAATCCTCGATCAGGACTTAATCATAATCCACCTAACCTCCCAGATTAGGATTTTCCATATCATAATCATCCTCCTAAACTAAAATCGTTGTCAACACCAAAACAACAATCAGGGCCAGACTGCATCAACAATCTCCCCCTTTTTGTTGTTTGACAACCCGATTTTAAGTTTAGGGATTCTCAATCAATATTCCAACTTTAGAATCATAGGGGAATCCAGATCCTCCCCCTACAACATAATCATGCTAAACTTAACCAATCCACACTCTCCCCCTTTGTCGAACACCGAAAAGGAGCCAGAGGGGCTGTTAAGTTTAAACAAAACTCCCCCTCAACCCTAGAGGTATCCCAACTCATCAAGAATGTGATAGTTTGTGGAATTGGCATACGAACACATGTGAAAAATTATAGCAAGACATAGCAATCACATGCATCATATGAGTATGAAATATAGACTCCCAAAGCATGCCATAATATTCATAAGTATCAAATAGACATGGCAGTGTAAGCATGAATATGGCAATCGAACAATCATGCAGATAACAGGTTCATAATCATCAAGACATCAACAATAGTAGAATAAGCATGGCAGATAAGTCAAAGCATGAAAACATCCAAGCAAGTAGCAAAATATGTGTGACTCGAGGTCACAACAACAACGTCAGAGGGCATACAGCCCAAAAGTCATAGTCAAATACATAGATAAAACAGCAGGTATCCGAGCTCAAGTGTCAGTAGGAGGGTCGTCATCGCGCATAAGGTCGTCCATCGAGGCATCAGTCGGGGCCAGAGGCCCTGGTGCAGTACTCGAAGGAGCTGCACCTCCAGGAAATGTGTGGCTGCGCCACTCATCATACCATGTCTGCTGGAGTGTGCGGGTCCCTGAGAGGTCGGTCTCGATCCTGGTCAGTCGGGAATCGAAAGAGCGAAAACCCGAACGAAACTCCTCACGATCTGTCGCCCCCAGCTGAATAAGCTCCTGAACAGTCTGATCTAGCTCTGAGATCTGCCATCGGAGATCCGGATCCGGCTCATCATAGTCATCGTCATCAGCAGCAGCGGCTGGCGCCTGACCCTGTGGAACTCCCCGTGGTAACTCCCCAAGAACCCTACCATCTTTCCAGATCAACATCCGATCGGGCCCCCGAATAATGATGCCAGACTTGGCGAAGGCACGCCGGCCAAGTCTGCAATCCTGTCGTACCATAGGCACCGTCCGACCCTTGGTAACATCAACACCTACTGACATGAGCCAGTCGGTGATGACGTGACCAAAAGGCATGTAGACAGTGCGGCGGCTGGACTCCTCTCGATAAGACAAAATGGACTGGAAGATGCTCTCCATAATATCGAAATCTGAACGGCTGTGCATGCCGTAGAGCATCAAGCAGTGATAGGGTCGGATCTCAGCTAAGGGTTTTGAGGTGATTGGAAGAATACAATTGGTAATGATCTTGAATAGTATATAACTAGTGGGAGACAGACGCAGTGCAGCAAATGTAGGAAAGTCAGGTCCAAGCTCATCAAGACCGTCTGGACGCGGATAACCAAAGAAATACTGATGGATGGAATCAGGGGTAACGTCTGCAAAGGGTGCTAGCAGAGGATTAGGAAGGTCAGGATAAAGCGAATAAAGATTCGGTGATCGTCGACCACCCAAGTACTCAGCCAAAATCTCATATGAAAAGTCAAGGTTCATCTTCCCGACTCGAGTGGTGAACTCGAATCCCCCTTTAGAGCTTGGTTGTAGGTTGTTGTAAAATTCGGAGACGAGGTCGTAATTTATGGTTCTTTCCAAAGAAAGAAGAAACCCCAGATTGTAATAAGTAACAATCTCCATAACAGAAGGGCAGAATTCCGTTAGGAAAGGAATGTCAATGGATCTGCAGGGTAAAAGTTTGAATGTCCTAGCTTGAAAGGCCTGCTCACAGGCCGCATTTGGGAACCTGGAGCTAGAGGAAGGCTGTGGCCTTCTGGAAGAGGAGGAAGGAGTCTTCCCCCTCGGATTTCCCTCCACGCTCTCTTTTCCTTTAGATGATTTTCTAAGGAGGTCAATTAATATAGTAAGATGGACATAGATTGAATCATACAGGAGTTGATCATCAGATGAGACCCAATCAAAAGGTAGATATAAAATGTTTTGGTCAAGAAATGAGGAAGAGGGTCACGGCAAAAACAAAAACAAGACATGGTTAGCTTCACAAATATTCTAAGAGTTGTTGTGAAAGGAAAATTGAAATCAAATCTTACTTCGGCGCCATTGAAGTTTGTTTGACGAGATTACAAGACTCGCGACAGTGAAGAACACTTCGAGCACGCACGCGCGGGAAGAAGGAGTTCGGAGAGAACGCCTGTAGAAGCTTTCACTCGCCCACGAGTGAAGAAGGAAGACACAAGACACTCTCGCTCGCTCGCACAAGGTTATTTCGGCGCTAGGGTTCGGGAAAATAAAGATTTGGAGAGTTAATCGGTTGGTGGATCGGTCCACCAACCAAAATTTAATGCGGTTGATCGGATCACCGTTCGATCAGATCGCGTCCGGACCGATCAGGATACAATCTGATCGGACTGGAATGGTCCTGATCGGTCGGCTGACCGATCAGATGCGATCCTGATCGATCGGGTGACCGATCAGGATCCGATCAGTAGGTTCTGGAGAGAAAATTCTGAGCTCCCTGATCGGTCTGTGGACCGATCCCCACAGGGTGCCAGATCGGTCTGGAAACCGATCCAGGCTAGCTCAGACACTTAGTCAGATTTCGAGAGATTACGGCTTGCCTCGCAGATCGGTCTGTGGACCGAAAACCACAGAAAGGAGTCAGATCGGTCCGGGGACCGATCAGCCCGATGCCTGATCGGTCCGGTGACCGATCAGGGTTCCTGATACGACCTGAAATGTTTAGTTTCAAAATTTCTGAAATTTCCAAATGATCTTTGATGGATTTTGTCTAACTTGGACAGGTTCTTATGACTAAAATTGATTCTTGAACAAGAATCTAAAGTCCTTATAGGTTCAACAAACACTTTGACCTATCTAAATGGAATCAAACTCAACCATCAATCAATCAAGCAAATTCAAACAAGTTTTTACTCCAACTTCAAGTTTCCAATCAAGTTGTCTTGATTGGAATGTCCAAGTATGATCATGGAGCATATTACACATGTGTTCTGCAATGGTTTTCCCCATACTTGGTCACCACCGTGATTATTATC
>JAGFNQ010006480.1:150686-171778 GCA_024364735.1 Boesenbergia rotunda
CCTCTCCACAGCGTGTTTCACACAATGATATATAATGAGCACAATGAAACAACAACAAGAAGGATCTTACTCAAACTCTTAGCAAGGACAAAACACAGCAAGCTTCCCTGAGCTCCACCCAGTGGCGATCTCACGCAGACCCCTGTCTGCTTCGTGTCTTCCCACTGTCGGACTCCAAGCTTCTTGTTTTCTCCTTCAAGCGCTCAAGTATGATGATTGCTCCTCTATAGCTTGCTTAGAATGGTTGAAGAACTCAAGAACAGCAAGCTTGTAGCAGCAGAACGCAAGAACACAAAGAAGTTTTTCAAACTGAATCGCTTCCAAAAAAATCTACCGCCTCGTCTTCTCGCGCTTCCTTTTGTTTCTCCGCCAAGCGACAAGTGACCACATCTCTGTAGCTCCCAGCTACTCATCTGCCAACGCCAGCCTCTACTGAGCTATCTCTGGACTCACTGAGCTCCTCAGCCAAGCTCCAGTCTCAGCCCCAGTCTTCGGCTCGCCGTTGCAACCTGAGATGTGAAAAGGGACAAACCTGCTCCAAGGAAAGCATGCTTTGACTTCTCCTTGAGTGTTTGAATCCTCCCCTGTCACCTGAAACTCAATCAGAGCATTAGAGCAGAAGATCACACAGCATATCACATACATCAGCAAATCCGATACGATCAGACGCTCTGACCGCGTCTGACAGTGAAATTTGAATTAAAGTGATCGGTCACCGGACCGATCCAGGGTGTGTGGATCGATCACCAGATCGATCCACTGCTTTGCTGGGATTTCCCAGCTCTCGCAGCTATACACGCCTGATCGGTCACCAGACCGATCAGGGTGAATCCTGATCGGTCACCAGACCGATCAGATTGGATCCTGATCGGTCACCCAGGACCGATCAGGCAAGATGAACAGTTTATTTTTTAATCAAATCCAAGATCCCTGATCGGTCCCCAGACCGATCCAAGACTTTGATCAGTAAGGGAACTCACTCACCGTTTGCTCCCTGATCGGTCACCAGACCGATCAGGAGCAAGACAGCAAGGAAGCAGCCTGCTCCCTGATCAGTCACCGGTCCGATCAGGAGCCACACAGTAGATTCCCAATCTCACTGTGCGCTCCCTGATCGGTCACCAGTCCGATCAGACATAGCTGGATCGGTCACCAGACCGATCCACTAAGGAGCAGCGTGCCAATGTCCCTGATCGGTCACCAGACCGATCCAGTGACTCAACCCTAGCCCTCCAAGCTAGGAATTCATCCACCTTAGCCCTCCAAGCTAAGGATTTTTCCATCTAACTCTCCAAGTTGGGAATTTGCACCTAACCCTCCAAGTTAGGTCTTTTCACCTAGCCCTCCAAGCTAGGACTTTTCACCTAACCCTCCAAACTAGGACTTTTCACCCAACTCTTCCGAGTTAGAACATCATCCAACCTAGCCCTCCAAGCTAGGCACCTGACCCTCCAAGCCAGGACTTTTTCACCTAATTCTCCAGGATGGGAATTTGCACCTAACCCTCCAGGTTAGGACTTTTCACCTAGCCCTCCAAGCTAGGACTTTTCACCCAACCTTTCCGAATTAGGACTTTTCCAACACCTAACCTCCCAGGTTAGGATTTTCCACACCTAACCCTCCAGGTCAGGATTTTCCAACACCTAGCCCTCCAGGCTAGGATTTTTCAACACCTAGCCCTCCAGGCTAGGATTTTCCACACCTAACCCTCCAGGTAGGATTTTCTATATCATGCCTAATCCTCGATCAGGACTTAATCATCATAATCATCACAATTCATCACACCTAACCTCCCAGATTAGGATTTTCCAAATCATGCCTAATCCTCGATCAGGACTTAATCATAATCCACCTAACCTCCCAGATTAGGATTTTCCATATCATAATCATCCTCCTAAACTAAAATCGTTGCCAACACCAAAACAACAATCAGGGCCAGACTGCATCAACACGCTTAACCTCATAATTGGCAATCCGTGCAAGAATTACCAGAGTGTCTTCATGTGGAGCTTCCACATCTTCCAAATCCTTTGGGCCGAAGGAGATCGTAGGGTCAGGATGTTGGCTCCGACTCGTCTCGATGGCGTAGTTCTCCAGCCGCCAGGTGTGAGCCTTCCTTGCCCGGTGGGAATCTCCTCCGGTAGGTCCCCTGAGATCACCCCCACGTGCCTCGAGGGCGGGCCGCATGCAGGGGCCTTACCCTTCTTGGGTTCTCTTTCTACTGAGGGAGACCTACGGGGTGCGGCCCCACAACTCCTCTCTTGAGCGCGACCGAGACCGATGTCGGGACTCATTCTCTACGGGCTGCCATGGTCTGGGAGACAAGCTTCGCCAAGGGGACCCCCAGCGATACCTCGTCTTCTTCCACTTCCTCCGGGGTTTGATGTCTGCTTCTTCATTCACTTTCCTCTTCAAGGTATGACACTCCTCCGTGGAGTGCGTCGTACTGCCATGGAATTCGCAGTACTTCGGCAGTGACTCTGGTTGCTCGGTGTCCACTATCTCTACCAGCCTCTGTTTGCCAACCCACTGGTCATTCCCCATGCGGAGATCTTTTCCTCGTGCTGGAGTCAGAGGTTCCCTCCTTTTTGACCGTACCACGGTTTGAGTAGGGACCCCGGCCGGCTCCTTGCGGCGGGCATGCTGCACTTCTTCTATGTTGACGTGCTTGACCGAACGCCTTAGCAAATCATCGAAGCTGGTGGGTGGCTTCTTCACCAAAGAGTGAAAGAAATCCCCTTCCGAGAGCCCTTGGGTGCAGGCACTGACAAGGATCTCCGACATCGCAGTCGGCACATCCTACGCCACTCGGTTGAACCACTGGATGTAATCCTTGAGTGGTTCCTTCGACTTCTGCTTTAGAGCAAATAGATTGAGCGTCGTCTTCTTATAGCGACGGCTGCTAGCGAAATGATGGAGGAAGACAGTTCTGAACTCCATGAAGGAGTTGATAAAACCCTGGGGCAACCTCTGGAACCATCGCTGGGCTGCTCCTGATAGGGTGTTCAAGAACACCTGACACTTTACACCCATCGGTGTACTAGTGCAGGAGTGTCGCGTTCTCGAACTTGTAAAACATAATCTTCAGGATCTGTCTTCCCATCGTAGTCGGCAATCCCAGGCCTGCGAAACTTCTTCGGCATAGGATCTTCTACAATCTCTACGGAGAAAGGGGTGGAGGGCGCCTTTGAGAAGGCCTTAGGTTCTTCCCTCCTCCTTGGTCCGTTCTCCTATCTCAGCGCGTTGGAGGCTACGGAGTTGGCCTTCTCCGCATCTCCTAGAGAATTCCGCCGGTGGACCGGGACTGCTTCGGCGTGTCTCCCCAGCGGTGAGATAGATCTCCGTGGTTGTGAGTGCGAAGTGGAGATTCTAGAGATCTCCTCCTGCATCGAAGCAATTCGCTGTGAGGCGGCCTGCTCGATTTAATGTTGTTTGAGCGCCCCTTTGACGACATTGGCCACCAAGCGATCTAATTCCTCTTTCGTCAGGACAATGGATTGTCTCGCCGGCTCTGCCATCGGTGCTCCTTCTAGTGCTTTAATGGTATTCCCACAGACGGCGCCAAACTTATTCCGAAAGGAATCGACGTCGACGACCAGTCACCAAGGTTCAGCCCACAAGGATGCTGACAAGAGAGGAGAAACTTCCACCCTGCGAGATTAACACGAGCATTAGGGGAACACGCCGGAGGTTATCCGTCGGAGCCCACTCCGACGCTCAAGTCAGTGCCTGAGTTATGAGATGGAAGACAAAAAGGACAGAAGTGTATGAGTTAGGATGTGTGTAACCCCTTTACCTGGGGGGTTGGAGTACCTTTTATACCTGGAGCGGCAGTCACAAGTGTCCCACGTTCTTCTCCATGTCCCCTCAATTATCGGTTACCGGATAATCTTTGTAACAGCTGTCGCAACCATTAAGTTTAGACCGTTGCGATGATTAGGGCTTTAATGACCCGCCTTATGGGTCATGATTATCCACAGATCCGGAAAAAAAGAGACGGTTACTTGAGACCGAATGCTCCTTGGGCTCCGCTACCCAAAGGTGGTCTCGGGGTCCTTTGGCCCAGGGGGTCCCGGGCGTTTGCCTTCCCGAGGTGAACTCGGGGCCTTGATCTCCCGAGGTGATCTCGGGTGTGCGTCTTCCTGAAGCGATTCTTAAGAGTATATCTATCCGAGATGGTCTCGGGAATCCGCCATTCCGAGGGGGTCTCGGGGGTCCAGAAAAAGAGTCATCCAAACTTGATAGATCTTGTCACATAGCTTTTTCAGTTCACATGTCAGTCACGGATGCTCAACCTCATCATTAATGTAAGAACCTCGGTAATCGTCATTGCTAATCTAATTATACATATCACCTTATTTTGGCTTTGAATATTTTGTAATACTGTATTAAGATATCTTTATCTATGTGTTGGAAAAGGAAGCAAAGCCAACAATAACTCTCGGCTCACATCTTGTAAAGATTAATTATGAAGGAAGACCGGTATTTTAATTTGTTGTAGAATGGAGGAGATCTCTGGATTATGACACCCATGTAGTTCTGGAAGAGTACAGTACTCTTCCAGCAACCTGAATGGCTTATTACTAAAACTTATTAATTCTAAACTTAGAAAATCATATTAGACCATCTACTATATGACAATTTTTTTAAATGCCATCATTGTTTATATAAACCAATTAATTTTCTAAAGTATTAACCCTGTTAACTTATCTTCTTTTGTTTTTCCCCTCCTAACCTACTCTTTTCCCTTCCCTCTTCTAGCAATCCCTAAAAACTTTTCCCTTTCCTCTTCCCAGCCATCCCTAAAAACATCTACTGAATAAGAGAATATTTCTCTCAAATTTTTGTGGTCTCTATTTCACGTGACTCTTCAAATATTTCACTTTTTAAATATCCTAAATCTCATAATTAAATATTTTACCAATCAAATATTTATGTATCCCACCCATTAAATATTTACTCTCAAATATATCCAATTTCACAAACAAATATCATCACCAATCGTAAATATAAATATTATATTTAAATAAAAGTAATTATATTTTCCAATTCTTCAATTTAAAATATTTCATCTATTATTTATCTATAAATATTTTTTACATATTATTTAGTATAATATAATAATTATTTAATATAATTATTTTAATATTAATATTTTATTAAAAAACAAAGAAACAATACAATATAAGACATACAATTTTTTTTAAAAAATAGTGTAATGTAGGAATATAAATATTTTACAAATTTGAAATTGAAATACAAATTACAAACCATATTAAATTAATAAAACATATAATGATAAATCGTAGAAATTATAAACTACAATTAATAAAATAAACAAGGATTTAATAAAATAAACAATTCATTGTGTGTTCAATCTTTTCTTCAGTTGTTCATATATAGCTAGATGGTTTTGAAACTATTCATCTGTCATGTTTCGTGTGTTAATTACAAGGAGTTCACGTGCTTAGATGAGTTGACTTACTTTCTTACTGTTATCATACTCTTCCAAATGTATTACTGGTTGTTACATAGCCTGATTCAATTCATCAATTAGGTCTATTCTTTCTTTATCTTTTCTCTTTGTTATCTTCTGTCTCATTGGATGAGATTGGATTTCTCTATCATCCACATCATTGTTCTATTAGGATTAGAAAAGTTATTATGTGCATTTCATGATTCTAATATTCTTGTTTTCTTTATAGCTCATTGCTCTGAGCATTGAGAAGCGTATATTGGACTATCTTTCACAATTCTCTATACATGTTCATATTAGAAAGTAGATTTAAAAGTACTCTTGTATTCTTCATGAACCTGCACCATCAAATCCTCGTTGCTCTTGTTAGGACCGGTAGGCGAGCTAGTGGGGGAGGTGATTAACTCCGATTTGCTTGTTGTTGATTTGTCGCTGTGGAAGACTCCAAGCAATGCTAACACTCAAGGATTTACTTGGTATCCATCTTCTTGAGGTGACTAATCCAAGGATCTTCTCTCATCATCTCTCAAACACTATGAAAGACTCCTTCGTGGAGATGGAGAAATCTTGTACAAGCTCTCAAGAAGATACAACAAGAATACAAGAAAATACAAAGAAAATCTTATAAGATTTACAATAATGAGCTCTCTTTGCTTTTCTTGCTTTCTTCTAGCTTGGGATCGCCTCTAGAACCTTGGAAATACAGCAGCAGTATGCTCCAAGACTTCCCTTGAAATGGTGATGAAAGAGGAGAAGGACGTGCGAAGAATGTTGAAGATGTGCGCTTAAATCCTGCGTGAAAACCCTATATACCAGCAACTTAGGGTTTCCTTAATCAATCATATAATCGATTACCACGTTAGACTTAGTCGTTCAACTGCTATTTTTTAAAGTTTAATCGATTAGCCAATCGATTAAGACAATTTTAATCGATTGGTGAATCAATTCAACACCTTTCTGTGCTCTCGCGCAATATCGTCGTAATCGATTGCCTAATCGATTAAGAGGAGGCTAAATCAATTACCCAATCAATTCAGTCTGCTTCTGTTCTCGTGACACAACTCTCCCAATCAATTCACTCCCTCCTTAATTGATCACCCAATTGATTAAGAAGACTTCTATTTGCAAGAACCCAATGTCAATCGATTATCCCCAACCCTAACTTGTGTACACAAGTCTAGGGTTCTCTTACCTACCCTCGGTCAACTATGACCTATTAGGACTTCCTTGCCATGTGTCCAATTAAACCTTTTACCAACTTGGACTTTTCCTTGCCTAGTTCCCAACTAAGACTTTTTTCGTGCCAACGTGCGATTTCTCCAATCCACTTGGACTTCACATAGTCTCACTAGGCATGTCTAGTCCCACTAGGACTTTTTCCTTGTCAGCGTGTGATCTCCCCAATCCACCTGGACTTCACCTAATCCCACTGAGACTTTTCCCTTGCTAGCGTGTGATCTCCCCAATCCACCTGGATTTCACCTAGTCCCATGAAGACTTTTCACTTGCCAGGTACGATCTCCCCGATCCACCTGGACTTCACCTAGTCCCATTAGGTGTCCCTTGCCAAGTCTCCGATCAATCTTGATCCACTTGACTCACACACAGTTCTAACATCATTGTCAAACATCAAAACCCAAGCTCACTCGAGCCTAGTCCTACTAGATCAACCCTAACCTAACGAAAATTACACCAACAACTCTATTCGCTTGGTCGATCATTGTTGCATATATTGTAGATTCCATTATATCTAATCAAATCTTTTTCACCAAAGCTCAATGTAATTTTGCTTTAACCGCAATTCTCTTTTTAGGTCCCTTATCTTTATTGGTATTGTAGTATACCACTACCAGTTTCCAAAAAGACACTCTTCTGGGCATTACCAACTACTAAATCTTCGATCATAATTTTGTAGACCATTGCAAAGAGGTTATCATTTGCTATTGTCCACATTGTTCGCTTGTTATGATCTGCATCCGATTCATTGCCCATCTCTATTGTTTCATCGACAATAATATCATCAAGCCCTATTTTAGATGAGAATGAAGAAAATTATGAATTAGATACTGCATAAGGTGTTTTTGTGCTTTTATCACTGTCAATTGTATCAACATTAGCTTTTCTCAAGTCATTTGATTGAATCCCTAGTGATTAAGGCAGATTAATTCCATGAGATGGAGTTTGCATGAAATATTAACTATATCCTGCTAATATTTCGGGGGATATGTATAAAAGGAGCTCAAGGGTCACTAGTAAAAAATTTGGATAATTTTAAAAATTATGATAATATGGCGGTGAGTATAAAAAAGATTGGAAATTAGGTGAGTGATGAATGGGAAATAGAAATTGAGAAAGGAGATTAGGATAATCTTGAGAATTTTCTTTATTAAGATTTTCGTCGATATTTAAGGAGTTAGAACAAATCTTTAAAATAATTATCAAAATTTTTATCCATTACTCTCTAAAACTGGTATATGCAGTGATTTTTTTTAGAGAACGATAGAGGTATATATATATAGGGGGAAAAAATGAACGTTCCAATGTTTGCCAACGTTCATTTTTTTTCCAAATGTTTATCGAATTTTAAAAATTAATAAAAATAAAAAGTTGGCAAAAAAAAAAAAATTTAAACCCGCCTTTTGGTGGGCCCGACGCCAAAGAAAAATCATCGGTAATTAGTTTGTGTCAGAAGAATTCTAATACTTTCAGTATATTTGAGAAAGGGATATTAATCTGCGTAGGAAATTAATATCCCTGAAAAAATATTATCTCCAAATATCTCAAAAGTTGCACGTGACAATTAATCTGCTTGTTTGAGATTTTTCTAGCGGCATCGCTGCTGCTCGCGCGGAGCCCGCGCCGAGCCATGCTTTATCGACGATGGACGGTCTGCTATACCAAGTGAAAATAAAGGATCCGACTAAATTCTTTCCTTTTCCCATCCTTTTTCTCACTGCATCATCATTTCGATGGGCGGGTTCGGTCGGTGCTCCCGCTCGCCGCTCTGCTGATCCCTAACGGCTGCTAAATCCCGTGAGTTTTCCTCCCCATTCTATCGGTTTCTTCTGGGGTCGGTCGCTTCTTTGGACTGTTCATGGTCGGATCCCGTCTCCCGGTGCTTTTTTGGTGATCTGAGCTCGGGGGAATTTGGATAACACTCGGGTATTTTTCGCTTAGGTTCCTGGAGTTGGGGTTTTGAAGCTCGAAATTGACTGTTTTGGTTCTTGTGTGGTTTCTAGGGTTTCGCAAATTATGATCCCTATTGGTAGCGTTTATTTTAGGGGCTTTCGGGTTTGATCTTTTCCTGAGTTGAATATTACTTGCTTTTTGCATTGACTTGTTTAGGTAGCCTTTGTTTCAGGGTTTAAGGTACGGTGTAGATAGTTCGTGAAAAGTGATATTTTGGGGTTTACCTAGTTCATGTTTTTTCGTTCCTTCATCTGTTCTGCGAATGAATTTGAACTAACTACAGTTGTGATTTATCAAAAATGGATGCTTAGGAACCATTTGCATCCAGTTATATGGCTAGTTAGGAAATAATGGTTGATAATGAGATAATTAGAAAACCTATTTTGCTGAGTTTTTTATATTTTGAGTGATATTCTTGAGAGAAATAGAAATTTTCATCTTAAAGATGTTGTCAGAAGAAACATAGGACAAAGACCAATTTAATATTTTGTTCGTATTTTACCAAAAAAAAATGTACGTGAGAATTCATATTTATCAAAAAAAATATTCTATGATTTATTCTTTATCAAAGGGCGCATGTAAAATCAGCTCATTCATCTTATACCCCTCCCGCCAATAATGCTTTTTCATAGTTTATTTTTTGAGATATCCGAACCACCTTTTCATAATTTGATTTTAAAATAATAAATTGTGATCCGGATGCAAATATTCTCATCTTCTCTTACCCTATATATCTCTTCCTGTCTTGTAACTCGACCAAACCCGGAAACTTTTACTATATTTTACTGTGATTGTAAAAAGATTAAGAAATAATTAAAAGGTTATCTTATAAATAATCATTAAGGCCTTTTTGACTCGAAATGAATTTATTTCAAGCATTTTTTAGCCTAAAATAAGGATATAAATAGAAAATATAAAATATCATCAAAATAAAATAAGAAAAATTTCAGTCCTAAAAATTTCAAGCCCTCTTTGAACCTGAAATGAAATCTAATTAATTTTTAATATTTTTTTCGATAGACAAGAATGAATGGATCAATTACGAATAAGTTAAATGGAAATTTAAAAAATAAAATGAAAATTTAGAAGTATCACATTAAGAATTTCCTAAAAGGGTGTTTTTTTCTGTTATAAAATGTTGAAGTTTGACTTTTGATTGTCTATTAGATTTTCTTGATGTTGTCAATTCCTTCTTGTTGTCGTTCTATTCTAACTTGGGACACAAGCTCTTCTAGGATTGATTGATTTCATTTCATAATTCATAGTGCTATTAGATTTCACTACAATCATTTGTTTTTGTTCCAAGCTTTCTCTTGAGCAAAAATTTAGGATCTTTTGCTTCTCTTTATGCTAATTGACAACTTTGGTTTCTCATGCCTGATCTAGTTTAGGTTAAGAACTTGAACTATGGTCTCTTTGGAACCCTAGCTATATTTTGATGTTCTTTATTTATTTTGGTTGGTTGGTTTTCAGTTCAGTGGAGAAGTTAATAGGCAAGCAATGAATCAATATGTTCCTGATTGGGCCATGGAAGATGACTTTGGTTGTTTGATAAATCTTCTTCCTAGGTTGAGTCAAAAGCAACCAATGGGGTCAGACTCTACTCTCCCAATTCACTACCCTAATTTTCAAATTTAAGTTTTAGTCTATGGGGGTTCAATGTGATGTTCTTCCATTCTTACAGACCAAGTTTGAAATGAAAAGTTGAAAAATCAAGTCTAACCATTCTCAAATTTGGAGTTTTGTTCAGGTCCAAAGAGGGTCTGAAATAAATTTATTTCAAGCCATCTGAAAATTTTCATTTCAGACCCTCTTTGGATCTAAAAATATTTCAGTTCGAAAAAGGGTCTGAAATGAAAAATTGCAGATCCTCTTAGGGTCTGAAATATTTTTATTTCAGGCCCAAAGAGAGCCTGAAAATTTTTATTTCAGACCCTCTTTGGGACTGAAATAGTAGTTGCAAGTCTAGGCTGATAATGGCTTCTAAAGCACTCTACCACATCAGTACTTCCACCACTTAGGATGCGTTCAATTGCCTACATCTAAAAACTATTTAGTAGAAAGCCTAGACAACACTTCCACCTCTTAGGATGCGTTCAATTGCCTACATCTAAAAACTATTTAGTAGAAAGCCTAGACAACACTGAGGTTAGCATTCCACCTTCTTTCATTACTGAGAAAATTAGTCATGAAGGAGATTTTTAGTCTAGGGTCTGTAATATATGATCCTACTTACTAATCTACCGTTCGAATATTTATCTTTATCAAACATATTTTCCTTCTCACTTCAATCACATCCAACCAGACAAAATATTCCATCATCAAATCTCGACCCAACAAAGAAGGAAGCAAATGAATCAAGAGCGAAATCAAATCCCAACCTCCTGGAGTAAAAGACCTGCTTGTTCTCGGGGACAAAGACATCCACGCTTTGTATGTTGCCGCCCCTGGACGCGATACACTCGGAGAGTTTGGCGATGATCCCCACCACATCCTGCCCACCATAAACGAAATCTAGGCTATTTCAGGCCCAAAGAGGACCTGAAATTAAAATTTTCAAGTCCTCTTTGGGACTGAAATATTTTAGGCCGTCTTTGGGCCTGAAATAAAAAATTTCAGGCTCTCTTTGGGACTGAAATATTTTTAGACCCAAAGAAGGTCTGTAATAAAATATTTCAGGCCCAAGAGGGTCTGAAATAAATTTATTTCAGATCCTCTTTAAACAAATAAATTTATTTCAGACCCTCTTTGGACCTGAACAAAACTCCAAATTTGTGAATGGTCAGACTTGGTTTTTCAACTTTTCATTTCAAACTTGGTCTGCAAAAATGGAAGATCACATTGAACCCTCATGGACTAAAACCTGAATTTGAAAATTAGGGTAGGGAATTGAGAGAGTAGAGTCTGACCCCATTGTTTTCTTTTGATTTGACCTAGGAAGAAGATCTGTCAAACATCCAGAGTCATCTTTCATGGCCCAATCAGGAACATATTGATTCATTGCTTGCCTATTAACTTCTCCACTGAACTGAAAACCAACGAGCCAAAATAAATGAAGAACACCAAAATATAACTAGGGTTCCAAAGAGGCCATAGCTCATGTTCTTAACCTAAACTAGAACAGACATGAGAAACCATAAACTCATAATATATATGCCCCTAAATACACATTGGATAGCACAATACGAGTCTTTGCAACACCATAAACTCATAATATTTGAAATTGTTGCAATCGGACTTTTCTAGGTCCATCAGTGGGTTTTCGCCACAACCCACTGATGGACCTACGATATTTGGATTTCTTAATACTTGATATCACTAGGTAGGGTTGAGCTAGGAGAAGGTAATTATTATGTCAAAACTTAGTTCTAACCACTAAAAATGATCTTCTCGTATCGTGCCACTTGGCAGGAATAATACATCATATAGAGGTTGTAGCATATTTCGAGTGTCTTTTTTTTATTTCTCATCTTTATATCTTTATTTTTTTTATCTTTATATCTTATTATCTATCTTAATTTTTTTCATATTTATATTTTATTTTAATTTCTATTATATTTATTTCTTATATTTTTAATCTATAAACTCTATTTATTTATTTATATTTTATACTTTTTTATTTTTTATTTTTTATTCTATATAATAAATCATTCCTAGGATCCATATGGACGAAAATTTTATACACCTAAAGCTGGCTAAAATGAATAGAGATTTTTTACTTTCCCTATATTTTCAATAAAACCTTCACAAGAAGGAGAAAAAACTTTCCCTATATTTTTACTTTTCCTATATTTGAGTATATGTTTCAGAAGAAGAAGAGAAGAAGTTGAGAAGCAGAAGAAATCAGAAACCCTTCAACTAGTTAGCATCAGGCCATCCAATTTCATGATCATTTTGATGAGTGAAATAGTTTATCCATTTATTGAAGTTCATTTGTCACAAACATTATAAAAATGGACAAAAAGAGTAACACAAGGCGAAAGAAATCATAGCCTTTGGTGTTCAGATTGTTGTAGCATCAGATGCTAAAAATTTTAGGTTGATTCACCAAACTACAATGTATAGGACAACTAACAAAGTAGTTACGGTAGAAGTCATAGAAAAATATGTAGAGCCATCAAAGGCTCCACATATTCGTGATCGAATATGCAAGTTCTTTCAGGAAAAATATTTCATTTCAGGCTCTCTTTGGGCCTGAAATATTTTTATTTCAGGCCCAAAGAGGGCTAAAAATATTTCAGTCCCAAAGAGGGTCTGAAATGAAAATTTTCAGACCTTCTTTGGGCCTGAAATAAAAATATTTCAGGCCCAAAGAGGGCCTAAAATATTTTTAAACCCAAAGAGGGTCTGAAATGAAATATTCACGTCAAAAGAGGGTCTGAAATAAATTTATTTCAGTCCCTCTTTGGACCTGAACAAAACTCCAAATTTGTGAATGGTCAGACTTGGTTTTTCAACTTTTCATTTCAAACTTGGTCTGCAAGAATGAAAGAACATCACATTGAACTCCCATGGACTAAAACCTGAATTTGAAAATTAGGGTAGGGAATTGAGAGAGTAGAGTCTGACCCCATTGGTTTCTTTTGACTCGACTTAGGAAGAAGATCTATCAAACAACCAGAGTTATCTTCCCTGGCCCAATCAGGAACATATTGATTCATTGCTTGCCTATTAACTTCTCCACTGAACTGAAAACCAACCAACCAAAATAAATGAAGAACGCCAAAATATAGCTAGGGTTCCAAAGAGGTCATAACTCAAGTTCTTAACCTAAACTAGAACATGCATGAGAAACCAAAGTTGTCAATTAGCATAAAGAGAAGCAAAAGATCCTAAATTTCTGCTAAAGAGAAAGTATGGAACAAAAACAAATGATTGTAGTAAAATCTAATAGCACTGTGAATTATGAAATGAAATCAATCAATCCTAGAAGAGCTTGTATCCCAAGTTAGAACTAGAACGACAACTGGAAGGAATTGACAACATCAAAAAAATCTGGTAGGCCATCAAAAGTCAAACTTCAACATTTTATAACAGAAAAAAGACCCTCTTTGAAAATTCTTAATGTGATATTTTTAAAATTTTATTTTATTTTTCAACTTTCCATTTAACTTATTCGTAATTGATCCTTTAATTCTTGCCCATCTAAAAAATTATTAAAAATTAATTAGATTTCATTTCAAATCCAAAGAGGGTATGAAATAAATTCATTTCAGACCCTCTTTGGGCCTGAAATATTTCATTTCAGGCCCTCTCTGGGCCTGAAATATTTTTATTTCAAGCCCAAAGTGGGTCTGAAATTTTTGGGACTGAAATGTTTCCTTATTTTATTTTGATGATATTTTTTAATATTTATATTTTCAATTTATATCTTTATTTCAGACGAAAAAGTGCTTGAAATAAATTCATTTCGAGCCAACAGACCTTAATGATTATTTATAAGACAATATTTTAATTATTTCTTAATCTTTTCACAATCACAGTAAACTATAGTAAAAGCTTCGGGGTTTGGTCGAGTTACAAGGCAGGAAGAGATATATACGGTAAGAGAAAATGAGAATATTTGCATCCGAATCACAGTTTATTATTTTAAAATCAAATTATGAAAAAGTGGTTCGGATATCTTAAAAAATAAACTATGAAAAGGCGTTATTGGCAGAAGGAGTATAAGAGAAATGAGCTGATTTTACATGCGTCCTTTGGTAAAGAATAAATCATAGGACGTTTTTTTAGTAAATATGAATTCTCACGTACGCTTTTTGATAAAATGTCATATTTTGTTTATTCATTCTGAGATATCAAATTTCAAATGCTTTCTGCAATGATGAATAAGGGTTCTTGATTCTTAAAAAGATCTAGCAGTTTATGTCTTTAGCTTCTATTGTTGACATCTAAAATTATGTTGTTGTTTATAGTGTTCTTACAATTAACAACCGAAGTTAGACCATGAATTTTAATACAGTCCACGCACTCAAATTCATAGTCATTTTTGTTCTCCTTCAGTGTTCCCACTCCAAAGGTGATAGATATTTTTCTTCCCACGTGGTTATTTTATTTTCAACTATTTCCTTCCTGTTGTCTATCATCAATTTTTAGGCCCATAGATATTTGAGCTTATTATGCACATTCATTCATATAATGATTGTTCTTTATGACAAATCATGGTGTTTTATTGATAGTGTTGGCAAGACAACAATCAACTTAGCTTCTCCTAAAAATTTATAAGGAGATCCGTTATTTCCTTTTTTGCATGTTCTAGTTTAGGTTAAACAAACTTGACGAAAAAGATAGAACCGTCACCTTAACGGTCCCCTGGTCCCGGCCCCATAGGTTTCCAGAGAGAGACAAACCACGGTTATCACTAGTGTGGTGAGGCGCCTGGGGTCGAGCAAATTAATACCAGCAGACCAGGATTTTATTCCCGTGAGCAACTGACGACCCTCGAACCTGTGACCTCGACGAAATCGACCAGGCGCCTTACCATCCGATCCAGCCCGTGACTAGCCCCACCGCCGAAACGGTCTCCTTTATCAAAAATCCCTTTCCGGGATTTCTGGAGGCATAGTACCACTGAATGATAAGAGCATAATTATTGGAATAATATCGAGCATATTATTGAAATAATATCTCACATATTATTGGCAATAATATCTCAGTCAATAAACATTAGTCACTAAGAGGACTCGAACTCGGAACCTCAGGCAACATATGTCTCCATGTTTACCACTTGGGCCTTCAACTAAGAAACCAGAAACCCGAAACCCTTAAACAAACTTGAGCTATGGTCTTTTTAGAACCCTAAATATTTTAGTGCTCTTCGTTTATTTTGATTGGTTGCAAAGTTCTAAAAATCGTTAGATGCTAGTTAGGCATCAGCCAAGTGCCTAGAGCCGGAGTCGCCTAGGCTGAAATTAGACCTCGCTAGACGGATTTCTTGATATCAACATAATTTACATAATAAATCATATATTATAACTTTAACATAATAACATCAATAAAAAATAAAAAATATATATATATCAATAAAATAAAATTATCATATTATATTATGATTTATATGAATTAATAAAATTTATTAGAATTTTTAAATTTAAAATATAAAATTAGGAATATAAATACAATATATATAATTAATAAGATTTATTAGAATTTTTTTAATTTTAAATAAAAATTATTATAATATAAATAACTTTATAAAATTTATAAAAAAATTAATTTTAAATATATTTTATATAATTTATTGAGATAATTTATTAGGATTTCTAAAGGCCTATTTAAATTATCCCATTTATTTGAGGAAATATTTAAATTAAATAAATAATAAAATAAAATAAAAACCAACGTCGCAGCAGCGCCAACGGCATCGCGATGCCTCCAACACCACCGGACTCATCGCGGAACACTGAAGCATCATGAGACGCGTCCGATGGTGACGTAGTTGGCTCCCTTGGACGCGTCACGGGACGCTTCCGATGACGCCGTACGTGTCGCTGGAGATATCTGGTGTCACTGGAAGCATCCCGCGACGCGTCCGACGTGCCGAAAGCATAAAAGCCCGAATTTTCTACGGCGCCTAGCACCGCGCAGGGCTGCCTAGGTGGTTGCGCCGCATAGGCTAGCCGCACATCCAGTTTAAGGGAAGTTGCCGACAACTGAATGCCTAGGCAGGCCGCCTAGGGCCCAATTTAGAACATTGGTTTGTTGGTTTTCACTACCGTATAGAAATCCCTAATTGGACCTGTCACGCCCCGAGACCCTGGAGCCGCTGATCCAATAGAAAATCGGACAACACTTCCCATGTCTGGCGGACAATTTACACATACACATAGATACAAATAGCACAACCACGCAGTTAAATGGCCTCAGGCCTCAAATCCATGCAGAAACAACGGATATATGACTATAGTCATCGTAAAACCAAAGTACGAACTTACCTGAGCTGTCAGGGGGCAGGAACAAAGCTAAAACCCCACGAAGTCCAACATAAGACTCAAAAGTACAATCCCATCGAATAAAACATAAATACATGTCCAAAACATGACAACGGAAGCAAAGTACATAATACAGGGTCCATAACCGTAAATCAACATAAAATAAAATGAAGCAGAGCTCCTCTCGAGCTGGGGACTGGCGGCTAGGGCTCTCCTGGCAGACATCAACCTGAAATTAAGGAAAATAACTAACGGTGTGAGTCCAAAGGAACTCTGCGGATATCCAGAATAGATATGCATAGAAAGTTATACTAACAATAAGAGTTCCACTAATACAGTCTCATATCAACAATAGGGAAAGACTAGTACTGAAAATACTGAGGTAGATACATACCAGAATCCATCTAACCTGAAAAGAGGGTAATAAATACCTATGGAACACCAATAGACATATAATCTCAGATAAAAAGTCTCCAGTACATGCATGTCAAACAGGTGCAGAAATCAAGTGCAGCAAACAATGCACGATGCAAAATATGCACATGGTGCAATGACATGTGTCACCCCTGACACCAGTCAGATCATCGTACACCTGTCATAGGTGACGTCTGAGAGGGTAGAGCTATGACAACTGTACGCACCCTGCTATCACTGCTCCTGAGTGACCGGATGGACAGGATGCTGACGGAGACTACGCTCCTACCCCAAGCAATGAGAGAGTCTAGCTCTCATCTCCTCGTGGCTCAGTACGAGAAGGGATCCCTGGCTGCTACCACGTCCAGACCCACCCTCCAAATAGTAGCCGAACGGAGCAATACAGGGCAAATGCACACACCCTACGGTATCCACTAACCTATGAGTGGTCGTGTGCGCATATCGTGTACCGGAAGACGATAGGCTCAACCACAAGGGAGTCGCTGATCGCCGGCATGCAACAATGCAAAGATGATGTATGATAGGTACACATACCTCCCTCACCAAGTCCTCAGTATACTAAGTCTCAGTCTGAATCCTATAACAGGAAATACAGGTAACCTACAAGGTATACTGGCCGGAAACTACTGATCCCTCAATGTCAAATGCAAGAGATACATCACGATATCTAAGCATACATATAGATATGACAATACGTGAGACTGTATGGAACTGTCAGCATAATAACTTAGGGATAAACAACAAGTATCCAGAACAAGCCTAGTAAACAAGGATAGCGTATAATCTTACTGCTATCTATAACAGTCTATGCATAACAACATGACAATATCAGCAAAGATAAGTCAAAAGGTACCCGCCTCCACAAGAAGGATCCTCGTATCAGAATGAACCTCCCGTCCGAATAGTCAGCAACTATAACTCAATCAATGCCCTGTATAAAAGGCATAATATTTAGCTACAATAATACACAATTTATAGCTAAACGAATTATCTCAATTTATTAGGATCGTCCTAATTGTTCTGTTTCATTTACATAATCACAATTTAAATGAGTAGCCCTTAATTATCCCAAATTACCTAGATTAGATTCATGTTAGGTTTTCGAAACCCGAATCAATCAAGTTTAGGTTATTAGGAAAAAAAAAGTTTAGGTTATTAGGTTTAATCCCCTAATTAACCCTAATCATGCCACAACCTAACTAGCTTAGGATTTTAACAACTGAATGGATTAATTCATACTCTACAATGAATTAATTAATCTGAATCCAATCCGGTTAACAAAAACTCATTTAATTATTGTCTCACTCCATTCCTACAAGGTATCACGCACCTAGGATCATTACAAGTCATAGTGAAACCCAATTCCTAATTCCATCCATTCTATTAATCCAAATCAATTCATTATTAAATCCTTCAAAAATCAGATAAAAAACATGATAAATTTGATACAAAATATATCCAAGAACACAGATCTGAAGAACATAACCCATCCACAATAGGTTTGTTATCGAAAAGCATAAATCAGAATCAGATTAGGAGCTACATTGCTAGGGAAAACCCTAATCCAAACAAGTTCAGCTCCAAAACCTACCATCAGATCAAAACAAATATTCATTCTTACTTATCAACATAAATCTCTCCATATTTCATTCCAAGCACAGATTAGGAAAACCAAACCCAAATTAGTCATTCAACCGCTCATGCCCTAGTACCATACCACAATTCAACTGATTAAATAATTTCCAAAACTCACAGTAATGGTAAGCTTCAAACACCACAGATACACAATCACCAAAAACCCAATCTAATCATGCTCTAACAAGAACATATCATCCAAAAAGATGCTCACAGTAGAGAAACACAAAATCCATCACTACAGCTCTACAAAACTAATCTCAAAGAATCCAATTCCATATCATCACACAATAACTTGCTAATCCAAGAGCAAGAATACAAACACGCCCACATCTAACGCCTCACCATAATTTAATCAATTCAATGACAATTACCCCAATGGTTACCTTGTGCCAAAGAGTTTATGGTCACCCATAGGTGCCCCCAATCATCATGATTTCAAACCCAAACAAACAACCTTCCCAAAGCAAGACAATTCGAACCTAATTTCCAAAATTAGCCACCGACCCAATTGCGACTATAGATCATGAAAAACCAAAATCCGAGTAGATCAAATCTCCAATTCTAACTCAGAAACAGAGCAAGAACAAAACCAAACTGCAATTCAATCCCCTAAAACCACTGTGAAATTCTATCTAACACATCAACAATAACAAGCATGAGATAAACCGTATTGGTCCAAGACAAAGTACTCAAAATTCAACCGGAACATCACTATTCTAAATCCATGAATCAAACAAGAACCACTCTATTGAATCAGAATTCAAAACCTGATCGCAATACTAAAATCATGCAACAAGACATCTCTAGCAATCACCCAAACCAACTAAGCTGTATCATCCAAAATGCACTCAATCCTTACCTCAGTTGGACACCAACCGAGAAGCTCCAGTCAGATCCGATGGATTATCCTTCTCCAGAGAAATCCATACGCAGGTTGTCTCCTCCGGCATCGGCTTCTTCTCTCCCTCTGCCACCGAGCGAAACCTCAGAACAGAACATCAACTCCATCTCAGCTATGATCGGGTTCAACAAAAAGATCCACAAGAACCTCGAAGAAGGATGTTACCTAATTGCAGATAGTCGATGAGATCTCTGCCCCCAATCGCGATGCCACCTCCATGGCCATCGCATGATCACTTCAATCGAAGAGCAAGAGGAGATGAGGAAGGGGCAGTGGCGCACAAAAAGATCCTCGCACTCGTTCCTGGCCTGGGAGGGGCTGACGACGTCAGCTTGTTGGCGTGATCGCGAGGTGAGGAGTGGCGATCGGTGAGGGCGTGGATGGTGAGCGCGTCATCTCTCATCACACACAGGTCGGTGTCGACTCCAGGGCGCGACCAAAGGAAAACAGCGGTCGTGAGAGAGAGAGAGAGATCCGGGGGATAGGGCTGGCGATCGGCTTAGCTGCCGGCTAGGGCAACGCAGAGAGGGAGAAGACAGGATCGGCCAAGGCTGCGGGTTATAAGGTGAGGGCTTTTTACATAAAGGCCCCTCAACTTTCAATAATTTTAATTATACCCTTAGGGTAAATGTTTTAGCTATTTAATCCTCCAACTTATTGTAATCCACTTAATAAATTTCTAGGGATAAATTATTTATCCATTCGTAATTTAAGAGTCTACCTAAAAGCCCCTTGGGCTCCTCTCGTAGGGCCGAAAACCCTAGACTCAATCCGGAAAAATCTCGAAAAATTTTCTGATCTGGATTTTCAAATCGTCGTATTTTACATTCTCCCCCACTAATAAAAATTTGGTCCCCAAATTTCATCATTCCTCATACGACACACACTAGCAGCTAAACATGTTTGTACTCATCATGAGTAACCACTTCATCTGATACCCTAAGGTTACACTGCTATGGAGCAACTGGAGTTATCAATCCAGAGGTAATCATCTGATAACCAGATACACCCGAACAACCATTCAATCATCACAACTATTCAGGGCACTCAATCCCAAGATCACTGGCGCCAAGTCTATACTTCGATCCACGAACGTAATACGTCAAATCCATGAGTATCGCCTAGTATCTCCAAGTCAATAACATCCTCCAAAACATCACAAGTCAGATATATTTATATATATCCTCCAATAAACCGTCAAAAGGTAACATATAATTTAAAGATTGTGCCCACATGTCGTACCATATGTTACCATGAATAACAATCTTTCTAAATAATCAACCACCAAAAGATTATTTATCACTTAATGATCCATCAAAAAGCTACAAATCCAGCAGGTCCATGTCCACTAATAGAATCCTCAACATACAACCTATTATAGAGATTCGTCAATCTCAATCAACCTCTCAACACCAACGAGAAAGTCCGTGGTGATATTAACCTTATCATCCCGTGAACTAATAGGTCCACGATGGAGATATAATAACCGAAAACAGTGGACATCTTTAACCTCCTGATTAAT
>JAGFNQ010006480.1:171788-190283 GCA_024364735.1 Boesenbergia rotunda
CCTGCTGAAAACTAGGCATGCAATATATGTGAACCGGTGGAAAAATCTAGGTACGCTGACCTCCTCCCCGCGACCTCGAAGGTCTAGAGCGACTCTACTGAGTGGTGTCCTCTGTGGATTCCTGCACCGCCCGCTGATCACACTCCCGACTCTAATGCCCCGGGAGTTTATATAAATAACATACATTCTGGCCAAAGGTGTCACGCCCCGAGACCCTGGAGCCGCTAATCCAATAGAAAATCGGACAACACCTCCCCTATCCGGCGGACAATTTACACACACACATAGATACAATAGCACAACCACGCAGTTAAATGGCCTCAGGCCTCAAAACCATGCAGAAACAATAGTTATATGATCATAACCATCGTAAAACCAAAGTACGAACTCACCTGAGCTGCCAGGACCCAGGAACAAAACCAAAACCCCACGAAGTCCAACATATGACTCAAAAGTACAATCCCATCGAATAAAACATGAATACATGTCCAAAACAAGGCAACGGAAGCAAAGTACATAATACAGGGTCCATAATCGAAAATCAACATAAAATGAAACGAAGCAGAGCTCCTCTCGAGCTGGGGACTGGCTGCTAGGGCTCTTCTGGCAGGCATCAACCTGAAATTAAGGAAAATAACCAACGGTGTGAGTCCAAAGGAACTCTGTGGATACACAGAACAGATATGCATAGAAAGTTATACTAACAATAAGAGTTCCGCTAATACAGCCTCATATCAACAATAGAAAAAGACTAGTACTGAAAATACTGAGGTAGGTACATACCAGAATCCATCTAACCTGAAAAGAGGGTAAAAAATACCAATAGACATAAATCTCAGATAACGAGTCTCTAGAATATGCATGTCAAACAAGTGCATAAATCAAGTGCAGCAAACAATGTACGATGCAAAATATGCACATGGTGCAATGACATGTGTCGCCCCTGACACTAGTCAGATCATCGTACATCTGTCATAGGCGACGTCTGAAAGGGTAGAGCTATGACAACTGTACGAACCCTGCTATCACTGCTCCTGAGTGACCGAATGGACAGGATGGTGGCGGAGACCACGCTCCTACCCCAAGCAATCGGGGAGTCTAGCTCTCATCTCCTCGTGGCTCAGTATGAGAAGGGATCCCTTGCTGCTACCACGCCCGGACCCACCCTCCAAATAGTAGTCGAACGGAGCAATACAGGGCAAATGCGCACACCCTACGGTATCCACTAACCCATGAGTGGCAGTGTGCGCATATCGTGTACCGGAAGACGATAGGCTCAACCACAAGGGAGTCACTGATCGCCGGCATGCAACAATGCGAAGATGGTGTATGATAGGTACACATACCTCCCTCACCAAGTCCTCAGTATACTAGGTCTTAGTCTGAATCCTATAACAGGAAATACAGGTAACCTACAAGGTATACTGGCCGGAAACTACTGATCCCTCAATGACAAATGCAAGAGATACATCATGATATCTAAGCATACATATACATATGACAATACCTGAGACTGTATAGAACTAACAGCATAATAACTCAGGAATAAAGAACAAGTATCCAGAACAAGCATAATAACCAAGGATAGCGTATAATCTTACTGCTATCTATAACATTCTATGCATAACAATATGACAATATCATCAAAGATAAGTCAAAAGGTACCTGTCTCCAAATGGCGTCCATATCGAGTGAGAACCTCCCGTCCAAAAATCAACACCGAGGAATCCAAATCAATGCCCTGTATCGAAGGACATAGTTTTATCTATCATACAATTATTAAATAGCTAACAAAACCCCTAAACCGATTTAGGGTAATCCTAATCATCTCATTTCATTTAATTACAACTAATTAAATGATTAACCCACGTTTGTTTAGGATTAGGTTTCACAGTTAGGTTTAGCCTACGTGGTCAACTAAATTGTGATCCACCACCTTTCCCAATTTACATTTCATCATCGAATCAAACACCCAATTACAATAGATCAAGGGTGGCCTTTACCCCAAATCATCCTAACCCAATCAATACTGAATTAAGCTCTCATAAGCAGATCAGGGTATAAACCAAAAATACCTCTTAGCTCCATGGCACAGCAACCACTGCACATTAATGAACTAACCCTAGCAAACCATTAGCTTCAACTGCCAGGTTTGGGTTCAAAACCAAGATCACAACCCAATCAACTTCTCCACCAAGTATCACATAATTGGTATTCAATCCAAATTCATTTATCAATCCAGGCAATAACCTAATGTTTCAATCGAACTAAATAGCCACAACGAGCTAACCCCAAACAATATCAATACAGCTAAGAGTCAATTAGTCTATATTGATCTAATGAATCTAAGCCAATTCATCCACAAATAACTACTGGAACAGATTCAAATCTTACCTGATAAAGTATCGGAATAGCTTCCCTGCTCCAACTCCAAATCCAAAATTCCTATCCGATTTGAGTTGTAGCCTACCAACCAGAACACAGACAGAAACAATTACAATTCATGATCCCAAAACCAATCTGTGTCTCACAATTCTATTTGATGATCAAAGGAAATCAACCAAGCTCAAATCGAACCCTAACAAATCTCCAAGAACAACTCATCCAAGGATAGTACTGAACCGAAACAGACCTCACCTGATGTGGCGCCTGCAGAACTCCCTTGCTCCCGATTCAACATGAAGCTTACCTGAAACGTCGCTAGCAATAGCTCTCTGGTTCAAATCTGAGGGTCACAGTCCAAGTTTGCTCCGGCGCTAACGCGGCTACAATCAGGAAGGAGTAGAGCCGACCCTGAGCTCATCGTGGTTTGCAAGAGGCGGCGGCTTCGCGTGGAGGAGGATAATCGAGCAAAGAAGCAGTGGCGAGTGTGGCGATGAGAAGAGATGCGTCAGGGAGGCTGAGGGGAATCGGGTGGCTGGCGTCGGGTGAGCTGCGGTTCAATTAGTGCAGGCCGCAGCTAACGGCAGGTGGTATAAATGAGGTAACATTTGCACACAAGCCCTCCTTTACCTATTTAGATTTGAACTCTTATGTTTATGTTTAATCACACTTAAGCCCCCAAAACTTAAGTTTAAAAACAATTAAACCCTCTAACTCCAATTTGGGTCTCAAAAACCCTAAATCTTCTTCCGAAAAATTCTTCGGAGCAGGATAAAAATGTCGGATTTATCATTCTCCCCCACTAATAAAAATTTGGTCCCCAAATTTTATTATTCTTCATATGGCAAACATTAGCAGCTAAACTTGTCCATACACATCATGAATAACCACTCCGTCTGATACCCTAATGTTACACTGCTACGGAGCAACGGGAGATATCAATCCAGAGGTTATCCTCTGATAACAAGGTACACCCGAACAATCAATCAATCATCATACTCACCCAGGGAACTCAATCCTAAGATCACTGGCACCAAGTCTATACTCTAACCCTCAAACGTAAAACGTCAAATTGATGAGTATCACTCAAGCATCACAAGTTATATATTTGTATATATATATCCTCTAGACCATCAAAAGATCACATATAATTTGAAGATGGTGCCAATAAGTCGTACCCTATGCTGCTATCAATAACAGACTTTCTAAATAATCAACCATCGAAAAAATCATTTATCCACCCAATGATTCATCCAAAAGCTACATATCCAACAAGATTTAGGTCTCACAGTATCCACTAATAGAATCGTCAAAGCACAAAACATCATAGAGATTCGTCAATCTCAATCCACCTATCAACACCAATGAGAAAGTCCATGTTGATATCAACCTTATCATCCCGTGAACTAATAGGTCCACGATAGGGTATTATAATCGAACCAGGGGACATCTTTGACCTCCTGATTAATATCCGATATCTCACCGGAACACCATGCAACTGAACAATCTCTCTATAGTATAACTCTGCTAGTCTGTCCAAGGAGTCTGTCCTCCGAATGGACAAAAAAAGTGTGCGGATTTGGTTAATCGATCAACGATCACCCAAATCATCGATCACCCAAATCGCATCGTGTCCTCGCTGAGTCCTCGGTAATCCTACCACGAAGTCCATCGTAATACATTCTAATTTCCATTCGGGAATGGAAATCCTCTGAAGTAGTCCAGCAGGTATCTGATGCTCAGCCTTAACCTGCTGGCAAACTAGACATCTAGCTACAAAATCTGCGATATCCTGCTTCATTCTGTTCCACCAGTAGGAACTTCTCAGATCCCGATACTTGCGGGTGGCGCCCGGATGGATAGCAAATCGGGAGCGATGTGCCTCCTTTAATAGCTCCTCCATAACAGGGTGTGTCTCGGGTACGCAAAGTCTCCCACGAAAATACAAGACATCCGCATCGTCCCGTGTAAAATCATACTGCTGCTCTGTGGCTGCTCGAATGCCGAGGAACTGCAGATGCTGATCGCTCGCCTGAGCCTCTCTGATCCTCGTCCGAATGGAAGACTGAGCAACAATGGTCGTCAGAATACCCCTCTCAGTCTGCCCCTGCTCGTCTAGACCCAACTCTGAGAAACTCTGGATGATCTCAGTATCCAGAACTCGATGGTAGGCTAGTACCCCTCTGGACTTCCTACTCAGGGAGTCAGCAACAACATTAGCTTTCCCAGGGTGGTAGCTAATGGTACAATCATAGTCCTTCAGGAACTCCATCCACCTCATCTGTCGGAGGTTGAGCTCCTTCTGCGTGAAAATGTACTTAAGGCTCTTATGATCCATGAATATCTCAAAGGTGATCCCATACAAATGGTGCCTCCAGATCTTCAGAGCATATATAATAGCTGCCAACTCTAAATCATGAACTGAGTAGTTCTTCTCATGCTTCTTCAGCTGTCGAGAAGCATAAGACACTACCCCGCCCGTGCTGCATCAAAACGGTGCCCAATCCCTGATAAGATGCATCCGTATAAAGCACAAATCCGTCCTCTCCTGATGGAAGAACGAGGACGGGTGCCGACACTAATCTCTGCTTCAGCTCTTGGAAACTAGCCTCACAAGCCTCTGTCCATGTGAACTTCACGCCTTTCCTGGTAAGGCGTGTCAGCGGCATAGCTATGCTCAAGAAATCCTCAACAAATCGTCGGTAGTAGCCGGCTAATCCCAAGAAACTGCGAACCTCAGTAACTGACTTCAACTACTCCCAGCTGGTAACAGCCTCGATCTTCTGGGGATCTACTGAGATGCCTCTACTAGATACCACGTGTCCTAGAAAACCTACTGATGACAACCAAAAGCCGCATTTGCTGAACTTCGCATATAGACTCTCTCGTCTGAGCGTCTCCAAAACGATGTGAAGATGTTGTGCATGCTCCTCAGAATGAGAGTAGACTAAGAGGTCATCAATGAATACTATGACGAACTGATCCAGATACTCCAGAAATACGCGGTTCATCAAGTCCATGAATACCACTGGAGCATTTGTAAGCCCAAATGGCATTACCTAAAACTCGTAGTGTCCATATTTGGTGCGGAACGCTGTCTTCTGGACATCTGACTCTCTGACCCTCAACTGATGATATCTGGATCGCAGATCAATCCTGGATTACACAGATGAGCCCCTAAGCTGATCAAACAAATTCTTAATCCGTGACAGAGGGTACTTGTTCTTGATGGTCACTGCCTTCAACTGTCTGTAGTCGATGCACAACCTCAAAGAA
This sequence comes from Boesenbergia rotunda, assembly GCA_024364735.1. Classification (NCBI taxonomy): domain Eukaryota; kingdom Viridiplantae; phylum Streptophyta; class Magnoliopsida; order Zingiberales; family Zingiberaceae; genus Boesenbergia; species Boesenbergia rotunda. The sequence goes on from JAGFNQ010006480.1 coordinate 177,447, forward strand.
CCGTCTTTCTTCTTCATGAAGAGAACTGGGGAACCCCATGGTGAGACGCTAGGTCTGATGAATCCCTTGTCCAATAACTCCTGGAGCTGGACCTTCAGCTCGTCCAACTCTCTCGGTGCCATACGATATGGAGCTTTCGATGTCGGCGAAGTCCCCGGTATTAGCTCAATAGTGAACTCCACTTGCCTCCTGGGAGGCAAACCCGGTAGCTCCTTTGGAAAAAACGTCCTGATATACTCGGACCACTGGAACGTCCGAGAGCGGAGGGCTACTGCTATCGTCGGTGCTAATAAATGACAGTAAGAAACTGTTAGTAATATGAGAGAAGTGTCCTAAGGCAATCGCCTTATGATTGTAATCATTTACATTGATAAATGAATATTCACTATTTGAGTATACATGTTTCGTGTATTTGATTGAGATCTTAAACTCATTTACTGAATGTCCGCAATACAATTCACAGCATGAGAGAATTTGTGATGAATTCACAACTAGTGATTATCTCTACATGTGCAATTGTGAAATATTGAAATTATCCCTAGTCGATGAATTGATAAAAACGGACACTATCAATTCTGTGGAGACTAGCATGGGTTATTCTTTAATCAGCTGATTCTCACTGGCTGGTGACATTGGGATGTCCGGAGATAAACATGAATGCTAGTTAAGGGAACTAGTTCATTGGAGTGACTAGCTGTAAAACTTCATATGGTAATCTACACATAGATATGTCAATGAAGTTCTTACTGTAGCTTAAGTGCGATGTTCCTTTGACTTGCGGTGTTCAAGTCATCTTTGTCATGAAGACTTATACTTTGACATCTTAAGCAAGCATCTCCAAGGAGGTGTGGACCCAGGATGGTTGGGTATATGCCGAAGTGCCCAAAGATGTTTGAACAGCCTACAAAGGATTGACCACTCCTTGCGAGGGGATGTATATCCAAGGCCTATCGTCGGATTGTTACTCGAAGCCTCTGGCCAGAGCATGAAATGTTCAGAGTATGAATCTCTCCGAAACATGAGAGTAATTAGAATCCGTTGGACGAGAAAGACACTATTTGGGCTAGGTGTGACGTAGTCATCCTAGTGGGGACTGACACACATAGACCGTGTCCTGAACCAAGTGGGTATAAGATGGTGAAGGGAATGAGGCACGATTCATTAAAGCTGCTGAAGGGTTTCAAAATTATTTCTGAGGTCAACCGTTGATCTTTCGATTAATTGGGGATCATGATGTACTACTAGGTGCCACTCATGATCGTTCTATAATTGGTTAATTATAGACGGCCAACATAAATCGAAAGCCTATTTAGTCACACGCACTACGAGTAATCCGAGGGATTTAAAATGAGTTGAAAATTGGATTTTCCGATCAAGAGAGATAAGTCGAATCTGAATTTATCAGAGACGCATCGGAAGCTTAAAATGGCTAAGTCTTTTGAAGGCTTATTGGGCGAATTAAATGAGTTTAATTCGCAAGGAGACGGCTTGGATTTGGCCGGCCAAAGAGGGTCCCCACCCACTTTGGTTTGGTCGGCCACAATAAAAGGGAGAACCAAGTTTTTGGTTTAAATTATAAAATAAATCAAACGTGATTTGTTTTATAAAATTATAGATAAAGAAATTTATATAAAGAAATTTATATAATGAAATTTATATAGAAATTTATTCTTTTTATGGAAATTAAAATGAACCATGGATTGGTTTATTTTATTTTATAAAATCAATTATGAATTGATTTTTCCATGATAAGAAAAATTTATATATTAAATTTCATGTAAAATTTTATTCCATAATAAAAAGGGAGACATGGTTGTTTTTATTATAAATTAAGTTATAATAAAAACTTGGCATAACGGAATAATTCATAGAAAAATTTATAAGATAAATTTCTTATGAAAAATTTATTCCGTTAAAAAGGAGACTTGGCGATAAAGAGGCTACTATATAAAGGTGCATAGGCAAGGCTTAGAGATCAATCCAAGTGATCAAGGATTCTTGCCTAGCCTCTTTTTCCTCTCCTTCTCTCCCTCTCCCTCCTCAAGTGGGAGCCGGCCCTAGAGTGCTCCTCTAGGGTTGCCGTGAGCCACCTCCACCAAGAAGAAGCCGAAGAAGAAGAAGAAGCGGACGCAACTCCTTCCTTCCTCCCGGAATCCGGATTCCGTTCTTCGTTTGGTGGTTAGTTTTCATCTCTCTCTCTTGATATTCTTGTAGTGCCTTTGGAGAATCTAGTAGTTCTTGTCGGCACAAAACTCGTGGCTTTGCGAAGTCATCCCGAAGAGAACTCGGCATGGATGCGAATAGAGGCGGAGCTTCCAAGGGACGCTACGGTTGGATCTCGTCCCTTACTTCGAGTTACGTGAGGTATTAAGTAAATTAGTTTACTTTCTGCAAAATTTTAATTTATGATCATGTCTACACAATATAAGGTTGCATGCTAGATACGTGGTTGAAATAATTTGAGAAATTATTTATGTTAAATCTTCCGCTGCATATAATTAAGTTTTAAAATTACGAACCCGTATCCATGTCAACATGCACCCGGTCCCAATAGAAACCCTGACAACCGTGAGATAGCAATCTCTGTGCCTGAAGCGCAGAAATAACTAATAAGCCCTCATCCCTGATGCCAGTGAAATCGCACAAGGGTTGGTCCGGAGGCCGAAAAGTGACCACCCTCGTCTGGCAATCGACTGTGGCATGATAAGCGGTAAGAACATTCATACCAACAATAATATCGAAGTCCACCATCTCCAGAACTAACAAATTTACTATGAGGGTAATATTACCAAAATCTAGTGGGCATGCTCTGACCTCCTGTGTAATACTCAAGATCTCTCATGAGGGTATGGATACCGATAACTGCTGTAATCTAGCGGTAGGCAATCTACCAATCCTACTCATGGCACAAGTCAGAATCAAAAGCCAATTCAAATTTACAACTAGATGTGTCACCTGATAACAACTCCATATCAAAATCTAAAACCAATTGCCATCACCATTAAATTTGATCACAAGAGGAATTTCCAAATTATTTATTCAAATTGCAACTTAAGATCAGAACTGCCACTATTTCCGATACAAATATGAACACAGAGCCAAAACATAATCCCTATACAAGAACTCATGCGCAAGCTCACCACAACAACATCCAATTTCGAAACCAAACTCCCAAAGTCATCATTCACAAAAATTAGGTAACTCACTAACCTAGCTCCATTTTCATTCAATGATCACAAGTCCTATCTCCTCCACTAGATCGTTAGAAGATAACATATAGTTATATGATTCCACCAATAAGTCATACCATATGCTACTAGCAATAACAAACTTCCAAATAACCAACCACAAAAAGATCATATATCCACCAAATGATCCACCAAAAAGCTACAAGTCCGACAGGTCCATATCCACTACTAGAATCCTCAAAATAAAACATAACATAGAGATTCATCAATCTCAATCCACCTCTCAACACCATAACGGGTCGTATATCCCGATATACCATCGAGATTATCTAACCATGAACACTCGATCTATGAGTCAAAATCCCTCATAGAATCACGTACAATGAACGTGTCAACCCACCATCGGCTCGTAACCCAATATTCTCCGATTCCTTCACTCAAGGTTCAGATACCTCCGAGTTCAAACTCCATAACATACAGACACACTATCTCTCATGAGTATCTCAATATAATCACGATATGATTCATTGCTCCCTGTCAATTATCCTCAACATCTTCCACCCAGAGGTGGTCTAACCTCATAAGTGATTCGCATCAGCGCAAATCATAAGCTCGAAATTACCTCCTGGGTTATCCAACCAAGTACCAACGATAACCCACAAGTGTCAAGCAGATAGCTCCACACTTCCCCCTACCAGCTCAAGACATCCATCACCTGTACATTCTAGGTCATCAACAAAATACAGGTGATCCAGGGTCAAAGTTCCCATGGCATATGATGTATCACTCCTCTGATATCCATGTTAATATATCGCTCATACTAGCCTTCTATATCAGTGTAGGTCCTACACCCTAAACATGCCTTCCAGGTCACCTAACCAGGCACGTGCAACCCAAAGGTTTGAAACTCCTTTAACCAGGGTATGTCGATCCTATACTGATCGAGCCAACTACGGTAGCCAACCCTAGTTCTCGCTTAGATAATAATAGCTAATACATGTACTATGAATAGTAAGGTCTAGGAAAACCTAAATCCTTATCCTCCAATAGGTTGCCGACATATTCAACCTTAGTTGTCTGTTTCGACAATCAGGGCTACTAGAGAATTAACATTCTGTGCTCCGAGATCTCATCCACAACATGTCACTAATCGCTCACATGAACGATCATGAATAAAATAGATTGACAACATGTCAATCCAACTAGAACCAAGTCTACAATATCTATCCATCCAGTATGAATATAAGATCCCGCCAAGCTGGGATAGTCTAACCAATCCAAAATCTAATACTGAGTACTAAAGCTAGGATAGTACTAGAAAGATATACCTTTTGCCGCCTAGAGATGTCCTGTCGCCGCCAAGTCCCAAATTGCCGTCGCATCGCAACCACGACCTTAAAGATCTGTAATGTACTCGGATGAATAATATCAGACCCAAGCTCCGACACCTACCAGTTCAGTGTCAGATTTAAATTCCGAGAAATTCACGAATCGATGGTATCCCGCATCCTGGGCTTGATACCAAAAATAAGTTGGTATCAGATTTCCGTAAAACCCGAATCTGAAAAACACAAGGATCGCAAAACATAGGCTCTGATACCAAAAATAAATTGTCACGCCCCGAGACCCTGGAGCCGCTGATCCAATAGAAAATCAGACAGCACCTCCCCTGTCCGGCGGACAATTTACACACACACATAGGTACAATAGCACAAGCATGCAGTTAAATGGCCTTAGGCCTCAAATCCATGCAGAAACAACAGTTATATGACCATAACCATCGTAAAACCAAAGTACGAACTCACCTGAGCTGCTAGGGGGCAGGAACAAAACCAAAACCCCACGAAGTCCAACATAGGACTCAAAAGTACAATCCCATCGAATAAAACATGAATACATGTCCAAAACAAGGCAACAGAAGCAAAGTACATAATACAGGGTCCATAACCGTAAATCAACATAAAATGAAACAAAGCAGAGCTCCTCTAAAGCTAGGGACTGGCGGCTAGGGCTCTCCTGGCAGGCATCAACCTGAAATTATGGAAAATAACCAATGGTGTGAGTCCAAAGGAACTCTGCGGATACCCAGAACAGATATGCATAGAAAGTTATACTAACAATAAGAGTTCCGCTAATACAGCCTCATATCAACAATAGGGAAAGACTAGTACTGAAAATACTGAGGTAGGTACATACCAGAATCCATCTAACATGAAAAGAGGGTAAAAAATACCAATAGAATACCAATAGACATATAATCTCAGATAACAAGTCTCCAGAATATGCATGTCAAACAAGTGCATAAATCAAGTGCAGCAAACAATGAACGATGAAAAATATGCACATGGTGCAATGACATGTGTCACCCCTGACACCAGTCAGATCATCGTACACCTGTCATAGGCGACGTCTGAAAGGGTAGAGCTATGACAACTGTACGCACCCTGCTATCACTGCTCCTGAGTGACCGAGTGGACAGGATGCTGGCGGAGACCACGCTCCTACCCCAAGCAATGGGGGAGTCTAGCTCTCATCTCCTCGTGGCTCAGTACGAGAAGGGATCCCTGACTGCTACCACGCCCGGACCCACCCTCCAAATAGTGGTCGAACGGAGCAATACAGGGCAAATGAACACACCCTACGGTATCCACTAACCCATGAGTGGCAGTGTGCGCATATCGTGTACCGAAAGATGATAGGCTCAACCACAAGGGAGTTGCTGATCGCCGACATGCAACAAAGCAAAGAAGGTGTATGATAGGTACACATACCTCCCTCACCATGCCCTCAGTGTACTAGGTCTTAGTCTGAATCCTATAACAGGAAATACAGGTAACCTATAAGGTATACTGGCCGGAAACTACTGATCCCTCAATGACAAATGCAAGAGATACATCACGATATCTAAGTATACATATAGATATGACAATACCTGAGACTGTATGGAACTAACAGCATAATAACTCAGTGATAAAGAACAAGTATCCAGAACAAGCATAATAACCAAGGATAGCGTATAATCATACTGCTATCTATAACAGTCTATGCATAACAATATGACAATATCATCAAAGATAAGTCAAAAGGTACCCGCCTCCAAATGGAGTCCGTATCGAGTGAGAACCTCCCATCCAAAAATTAGCACCGAGGATTCCAAATCAATGCCCTGTATCGAAGGACATAGTTTTAGCTATCATACAATTATTAAATAGCTAAACAAAACCCCTAAACTGATTTAGGGTTATCCTAATCATCTCATTTCATTTAATTACAACTAATTAAATGATTAACCCACGTTTGATTAGGATTAGGTTTCACATTTAAGTTTAACCTAAGTGGTCAACTCAATTGTGATCCACCACCTTTCCCAATTTACATTTCATCATCGAATCAAACACCCAATTACAATAGATCAAGGGTGGCCTTTACCCCAAATCATCCTAACCCAATCAATACTGAATTAAGCTCTCATAAGCAGATCAGGGTATAAACCAAAAATACCACTTAGCTCCATGGCACAACAACCATTGCACATTAATGAACTAACCCTAGCAAACCATTAGCTTTAACTGCCAGGTTTGGGTTCAAAACCAAGATCACAACCCAATCAACTTCTCCACCAAGTATCACATAATTGGTATTCAATCCAAATTCTTTTATCAATCCAGCCAATAACCTAATGTTTCAATCGAACTAAATAGCCACAACGAGCTAACCCCAAACAATATCAATACCGCTAAGAGTAACAATTAGTCTATATTGATCTAATGAATCTAAGCCAATTCATCCACAAATAACTACTGGAACAGATTCAAATCTTACCTGATATAGTATCGGAATAGCTTCCCTGCTCCAACTCCAAATCCAAAATTCCTATCCGATTTGAGTTGTAGCCTAACAAACAGAACACTGACAGAAACAATTACAATTCATGATCCCAAAACCAATCTGTGTCTCACAGTTCTATTTGATGATCAAAGGAAATCAACCAAGCGCAAATCGAACCCTAACAAATCTCCAAGAACAACTCATCCAAGGATAGTACTGAACCGAAACAGACCTCACCTGATATGGCGCCTGCAGAACTCCCTTGCTCCCAATTCAACATGAAACTTACCTGAAACATCGCTAGCAATAGCTCTCTGGTTCAAATCCGAGGGTCACAGTCCAAGTTTGCTCCGGCGCCGACGCGGCTACAATCAGGAAGGAGTAGAGCCGACCCTGAGCTCATCGTGGTTTGCTAGAGGTGGCGGCTTCGCGTGGAGGAGGATAATCGAGCAAAGAAGCAGTGGCGAGTGTGGCGATGAGAAGAGATGCATCGGGGAGGCTGAGGGGAATCGGGTGGCTGGCGTCGGGTGAGCTGCGGTTCAATTAGTGCAGGCCGCAGCTAACGGCAGGTGGTATAAATGAGGTAACATTTACACACAAGCCCTCCTTCTTTACCTATTTAGATTTGAGCTCTTAAGTTTAAGTTTAATCACACTTAAGCCCCCAAAACTTAAGTTTAAAAACAATTAAACCCTCTAACTCCAATTTAGTTCTCGAAAACCCTAAATCTTCTGTCGAAAAATTCTCCGGAGCAGGATAAAAATGTCGGATTTAACAAAAGGGACACTCTGACTTACTGTGATCCTTAGCCCCACACTGGAAATAATGGAATACAATACAATCACTCTTCCAATTCTGCTGCGATGAGCTGGAAGGTCCTGCTGATGAGCGCCCCTCCTTGGGAGGTCGAGAAGTTGTCCTTGAATTTCCCTGCACATCATGGTCCCTACGGGTCCTCTTTTGTCCTGCATACAGTTGCTCCTGGTCTGATAATGTGTCCTGATCCCACTGTCTATCACCATATACTTGTTTCTGTGCCATCTTGATCAGGAGTGCTCTGTCAAACGCCTCACGGTAGGAGGTCATACCAAACCCGGCTATCTGAAGCCGAATATAACCGGCTAATCCATGGAGGAATTAAAGCATCCTCTCTCTATCATGTGCCACCAACTGGGGGCAGTACTCAGCTAGATGGCTAAACTCCGCATTATATTCCATGACCGTGCGCTTTCCTTGTTGGAGACTCAGAAATTCCTGGCGTCGAGCCATCTGATACGCAACGGAGAAGTACTGACTCTCGAATGCCTCACGGAAGGCTGTCCAGGTGATGTGCTGCTCACCTATGACTGTGCGCTGAGTGGCCCACCAAGTAGTCGCCTCATCACGCAAATGGTAGGCAGCCAGTTCTGCTTTCTCCCACTCTGAACAAGCCATATAGTAAAATGTACCCTCCAAGCTCTCGATCCAAGAATGAGCAACCAGCGGGTCTGGTCCTCCATGAAATAGTGTGAATCGGTCTTTCACCGACTCCGTCAATGCTGGTATCCATGCTCTAGCCTTAGCCCTAGCCTAGTCCACAGAAACGATAGGATCCACCAGTGGAGCTGCAGCAGATACTGGAGTAGAAACTGCAGTAGGAATCGAGAGAAATCCTGGAACCGAAACTGCGGGTGGAGCTGAGTGAATTGGTAGAGCAGGCGCTACTGGGGGTACAGCGGAATACATAGTAGGGGATACGACTGGTGGTACCACTGGATACGCAGATGTAGGTACTCTTAGGGGTGTAGGTACTGCTGAATACACCAATGGGGGTACAACCAATGGTACCACTGGATAAGATGGGGCAGGTACCGCTGGTGGTATCGCTGGACACACCGGAACAGATATCGCTTGTGGTACCATAGAATAGGCATTGGTAGATACTGCTGATGCTACCATGGGCACCACAGGGGTTGGTACGGCTGGCGGAACAGTGGGAACCGCTGATACCAATGGCACTGAGGCTCCCAGAACACTCGGGGAAGTCTGACCGCGTCTAACCGATCCTATCTCGGTCGGTCTCTCTGGTGCCTCTGTGGCTTGAGATCCAAAAGTCCGCCCACGTGGCCGCCCTGGACCACGTCTCGGTGCGGAAGCATATTTTCTCTAAGTCATACCGGTTGAACCATACCCAATATTACAAATAGTATAAGTCTACTAAACTCACCATATCATACTATTGTCGTCCGGAGATGCCCCGTCGCCGCCAAGTCCCAAAGTCCAACCCAATCAAAAAAAATGACTCCGAAAATCCAAAATGTACTCAAGTATATCATCAAACCCGAGCTCTGATACTTGGCGAATTGGTATCAGATACAACTCCAAAAATCCACAAGTCCCCAAGGTATCCGGCAAACTTGGCTCTGATACCAAAATAAATTGTCACGCCCCGAGACCCAGGAGTCGCTGATCCAATATAAAATCGGACAGCACCTTCCGTGTCCGGCGAACAATTTACACATACATACACTATACAAACAACACACGCAGATAATAATTTGGCCTCAGGCCTCAAAATCAAGACAAAACATAACCAATACACAAAATCAAACATACCTGACTGTGGACCGGTCCGACTTACAACAAAAACAACAAACACATAGTCCATCGGAGGACTCAAAAATACAATACCAAGACAAATGAAACGTAGTACAAGTTCCACGACATAAAACCAATACAAACCACATAATACGATGTAAAGGAACATAACTTTTTGGATCGAGAGAACCGATAGAGGGGGGGTGAATATCGGAAAATGTTTGAATTTAAGAATTAGAGAAGTTATGCAGCGAAAATTAAAAGAATCAAACACAAACACCAAGTTTTTTACTTGGTTCGGAGTCATGGTCGGCTCCTACTCCAAGGCCCACGGTCATTGACCATTTACTGCGGGCAATTGTATATTTGCACAAAACGGTTTACAAATAAATGCTACAATTGCAGTATAGTAAACACAAAAATAAAAATTCGCTCTTTCGTTATCGACGTCCGGTGAGGAATGTTTCTCGGAGTAGAGGGACGTCGTCAGTGCTTGTATCTCGAGTCGGGAGGTTTCTGGAGTAGAGCGCGGAAGCAGAAGAGCGTGATTGCGTTGAATGGATTGAATATTGAAGTCTTGGGGTCGAGGGCCCTTTTTATAGCACCTAGGGGCGCCCGGAACGTCGAGGGTGCCCCCCACGTGTCAGCCGATCCGCTTCACTCTCGGTCAGCTCTGATCCCTTAAAACTCGGGATCAAGCTTTGACCGGGGCGCTCGGAATGTTGGGGGCGCCCGGGTTGACCGGGTCTCTTCTTATCTGTTGGCTTCGATGGGAGTTGCTTCGTTAGCTTCACCTGGGGGCGCCCGGACCATCCGGGGCGCCCGAGAGTAGCGGGGGCGCCCGGGAGCATGGGGGCGCCTTGCCCGTGAGCTACAGAAGCAGTTCCTTTACTTCAGTTGTTTGTGTTCACCTTGGGGGCGCCCGGGACACTCCGGGCGCCCTGGTCAGCTGCTGCGTCACTCCTTTGAGGCTCTCTGAGCTGCAGACACTCGTTCCTTTGGTCCTGCATCCAAGGTTAGTCCAAAACAACATAAAGCAATTAAGATGATAGTTTATACAGCCTTAGCTGTCTTGGTTCTGACTTTGGGCCTCCAAAATGGAGCCCTAGGTCGAACCGACGCCTACTGTTCCTTCCACGGGGAACACGTCCTCACCTACTCCTCTCGGGAGAATTTACCTGATGCCAACCGGCTCCTCTGGTTGGACTTTTGCTTAGCGGTCCTTCGCTTGGTCTCGGATTCCAAGCTGTCCTTCGCCCGTTGCCTGGCAGTCCTTCGTCGGGTCTTCAGTACCAAGATGTCCTTCGCCTGGTGCCTAGCAGTCCTTCGCTAGGTCTTCGTATCCTGGTATTCCTTTGCCAGGTGCCTAGCAGTCCTTCGCTAGGGCTTTGTATCCTGGCATTCCCTCGTCAGGTGCCTAGCTGTCTTTCGCTAGGTCTTTGTATCCTAGCATTCCTTCGCCAGGTGCCTAGCTGTCGTTCGCTAGGGCTTTGCCTGTACACTTGGGTAAGATGTTAGACACACAATATACCTTAACTTTTAAACCCTGTTGCCATTATCAAAATATAGGTTTGACTTGGGTGCTTTCTGCACCAATAATCTTCCCCTTTTTGATTTATGGTAACCCTCGTTCAAAAAGTTAAGTTTTAAAAAATGAACTTTTGTTTAAAAAAAAATGAACTTTTGTTCCCTCCCCCTGGAAGGAACCTCCCCCTAGATATTTCAAAAATTCGTGGGGTTTTTGAAAATTAAGTTCTAAGTCTAAAGATTGTTACTTAGAACAATTTTTCAACAGAAACTATATTTTCCAAAATAATTTATACTTGTAGGAAAACTTAAGTTTTTAGACACATTTGAAAACTTAAGTTTAGGAAAGATTTTGAAAACTTAAGTTTTAGAGGAATTTTGAAAATTCGAGTAATGTGAATATTTTCAGTTCAAAAGTACTTGAAAAATTTTGAAAATTCCAGTTCAAAGTACTTTTTAAAAAAATTTGAATGTTTAAGGAAGTTTGAAAGCTTAAGTACGAGTACTAAGGAAAAGTTTTGAAGCCTTAAAAAGTACTCAAACAAAATTTTTAGAGCTTTTTGTCACATTTGAAAAACTTTAGTTTGAAGTACTTTAGGAAAAATTTAAAACAAAATTTTGTTTTAAGTACTTAAAAAAAATTTAGTTTTAAGTACTTAGTTAAGCACTTTTAAAAACTTAGTACTTTTGAAAATGAAAAAAAAATTAGCATTTTTGAAAATGCAAAAAGGCTGAGCATTTTTGAAAATGGATTAGGTACTTTCTGAATTAAGGATAGAGTTTAAAATTTTAGAAAAATTTTTAAACTCTCCTTTCCTATCTCTCCCCCTTTGCCATATATCAAAAACAAATAAATATATCAGAAACTGGATAATTAAATTGCATAAAAGCGAAATAATAAATTGCCTTAAAGCGAGATAAATTGCATTATTTTGCTGTACTGACCCAATTTAGGATATAAACTAAACCAAATTAGTTTCTTTTAGGGTCCTGTCTAACCCAATTGGCTACTTACTAACTGCAATTAAACAATAGTTTTTGCTGGGGTTAGTCAAGTTAAGTATTCTGTTCAAGTTAGTTTTTCTAATCTTGACACTTAACTTGATTACTGTGTAGTTTATATTTAGTGCCCCAATTACTGAGATGCACTGACTTAAAGCATCTTGAATTAAGGCAAAGACCTAAGCATCTCAACCCATTCTAGGTTATCATCAAAAGAACCCTAAGGTGCTTGTGAGATGCTGGCTTCTACATCTATAGGTGAATGCAGTTCTAGGGTTAGGGCCTAGGATAAGTCCATTTGCGAAAAAATCCTAGTTTTGAAGGGGGTAGTTTTGAAAATTAAACTAAGTCGAAAAAATATTTAAAATTTTTCAAAACTAAGTAAAATTTGATTTTGAAAAAATTTTAAAAATTGATTTAAAAAAAAACATCTGAAAATTTTATAGGCTGAAGTAGTAGAAAAACCAAAAAGCAAAGTAGACCTATTCTACCAAGCATAATCCTAATTGTCTTCTTAGTGAACTGAACTGAGACTCAGGTAGGGGTTTGGTGAATATGTCAGCTAAGTTAGATTTAGAGTCTACATGCTTAAGGACTATCTCATCCCTGGCTACATGATCTCTTACAAAAATGGTGCTTAACTTCTATGTGTTTAGTCGTGGAATGTTGGATTGGGTTTTTAGTTAGATTAATTGAGCTTATATTGTCAATAAAA
>JAGFNQ010006480.1:190938-215267 GCA_024364735.1 Boesenbergia rotunda
TCCATGAACTTTGGTTTGGGAAACCACCTACGGTTAAACACCTTAGGGTGTTTGGTTGTAAGGTGTTCGTTCTAAACACCAAGGATCACCTTGGAAAGTTCACGGCAAAGGCTGATGAAGGGATACTAGTCGGGTACTCCCTCATTAGCAAAGCCCTACCGAGTCTACAACAAGAAATCTAAATTAGTTGAAGAGTCTTCTGATGTGGTTTTTGAAGAAATTCCAAAATCAAGTGACCAATCAGAAATGTAGAAGGAGTCCAACTTGAACTTAGGAGACTAAGTTTGAATAACTCCAAGTGTTGTTGATGGTGATGAGTCTGATGACGGTGAACCTAGACAACCCATTGATCAGCCGGATCCTGAGGCTGGACTTGTGTCTAGTGAACCGTTCAAGAAGCACCACCAACACCAAGGCAAGCTAGATTAGCTCTAGTCATCCCCAAGACAAATTGTTGGAGACATCCATCATGGGGTTAGAACTAGATCATTCTTCCGGAATGAGGCTAATGAAGTTTTCTCTAATTTCCAAATTGAACCTAGAAAAATTGATGAAGCATTAAATGATCCCAATTGGATCATTGCAATGCAAGATGAACTAGGTTAATTTGAAAGGAGTCAAGTTTGGGACTTAGTCCCTAGACCCAAGAAGACCTCCATTATTGGAACCAATTGGGTCCTCAAGAACAAATTGAACCATAAGGGAGATATCATTAGAAACAAGGCACGCTTAGTAGCCAAGGGCTACAGTCAAGTTGAAGACCTTGATTATGATGAGACTTATGCTCCCGTGGCACGATTAGAGTCCATTCGATTAATGCTTGCATTTGTAGCACATCGTGGTTTCAAATTATATCAAATGGATGTCAAATCGGCCTTTCTAAATGGTCTAATTAGGGAAGAGGTCTATGTCGAACAACCACCGGGGTTTGAGAGTTCCGAATTTCCAAACCACGTGTTCAAGCTCAAAAAGGCACTTTATGGCCTTAAACAAGCACCCCGAGCTTAGTATGAGCGGTTGTCGACATTTCTAATTGAGAAGGGCTTTGTTAGAGGCCAAATAGACCCTACACTATTTCTACGAAGAGATGGTGACAATATTTATGTAGCCCAAGTATATGTCGATGACATAATTTATGGCTCAAATAATAAGGGCTATTTGAATGAGTTTATTGGACACATGGAAAATGAATTTGAGATGAGTCTAGTGGGAGAGTTGACTTTCTTCCTTGGACTTGAAATCATGCAAACTCGTGATGGGATCCATGTGCACCAATCGAAATACACACAAGAAATGCTTCAAAAATTCAATATGAGTGATTCAAAAGAGGTAACCACTCCCATGGCTACAAACACAAGATTAGACAATGATGAGAGTGGTAAACCCGTTGATTTGACTCAATATCGAAGCATGATAGGCAGTTTGCTATACCTTACAGCTAGTCGACCTGATATACTATTTGCTGTGGGTATGTGCGCTAGGTATCAAGTTTGTGCCAAGGAATCTCACCTAATCGCTGTTAAGCGAATTTTGAGATATCTCAAAGGCACAATTGGAGTCGGTCTATGGTACCCCCGTACCGAATCATTTGATTTAATTGGCTATACGGATTCCGACTACGCTGGATGTAAGTTGGACCGGAAAAGCACAAGTGGGGGTTGCCAATTCTTAGGTTCGTCCTTAGTAAGTTGGTCAAGTCGGAAGCAACATTGTGTTGCTCTCTCCACGACCGAGGTAGAATATATCGCCATGGGAGAGAGTGTATCACAATTGTTGTGGATGATACATACTTTAGAGGACTATGGATTGAGTTACAAGGGTGTGCAAGTGTTATGTGATAACATTAGCACAATTAACTTAACCAAGAATCTAGTCCATCATTCTAGCTAGGACCAAACATATTGAGGTGCGTCACCACTTCATTAGGGATCATGTTGCTAGGGGAGATATTGTACTCTCTCATGTAGAGTCCAAATCAAACCTAGCTGACATTTTCACTAAACCACTCCCCGAAAATGAATTTAGTTTCCTAAGACGGGAGTTGGGAATGTGTCATGCTTTATGAATTTTAAATTGCATTCAAACCCTTCATGATTATTTTGAAATTGTTGGGAAACAATTGGGTAACTTTGGGAACATCTCACATAAACTATATGGTTTACCAAAACGTTTTTGTTTGCTAGATATGGGGTGAGATGTTAGGATCAACTAAATTTTTCAAAATGCCAATGCATCCCATGAGAAATTAAGTTGACGAGATAATAATCACTGTGGTGACCAAGTATGGGGAAAACTATTACATAACATATGTGTATATGGCTCCATGATCATACTTGGACATTCCAATCAAGGAAGCTTGATTGGAACACTGAATTTGGAACAAAACATGATTGAATTTGCTTGAATGATTGTTGATTGAGTATGACTCTATTTGGGTGGAGCAAAGTGATTGTTGAATCTATAAGGACTCTTGATCCTTGTTCAGGGATCAATTTTAGTCATAAGATCATGTCCAAGTTCGATAAACTTCATCAGATCTCGTTGGAAAGTTTCAAAAATTGAAACTGAATATTTCAGATCGAATCTGGGAATATCAGGAACCCTGATCGGTCACTGGACCGATCAGGCATAAAACTGATCGGTCCCCAGACCGATCTGGCTTCCTCTTGCATTGATCAGTCCACAGACCGATCAGAGGGGCATCAGTGACTTTACGAAATTCTGATCAACCTTACTGAGCCAGCTTGGATCGGTCCCCGGACCGATCTGGTACCCTGCTGAGACCGGTCCACAGACCGATCAGGGGGCTCACAGTAAGCCTCGCGAGCCTACTGATCTCTCGTTGATCGATCAACCGATCGATCAGGAGCATGCCTGATCGGTCACCCGACCGATCAGGCTCGGTTCAGTCCGATCAGGCTATAGCCTGATCGGTCTGGGCGCTATCAGATCGAACGGTGATCCGTTCAATCGCATTAAATTACGGTTGGTGGACCGATCCACCAATCGATTAACTTCGCGAAAAACCTCTCCTTGCCAACCCTAGCGCCGAAACCTCTCCCTTGCGCCTCTTCATTCTGAGCGAGAGTGTTCCTGCGTCTCCCTCTTTCTCGTGCGTGCAGTTCTTGCGAAGGTTCTGCGGCGTCTCCCTATTCTCTGCAAGTCCTCTACTTGCACCAAGTTCTCTGCGTCTCTGCCTTGCGCCGAGGCCTCCTCCTGCGCAAGCTTTTTCCTTTCAAACTTCAAGAACCTCACCAATGGCACCAAAGTGAGTTATTGGCTTCGATTTTCTTGCAAATCAGTTCATAAAATTATGTTTTGAGGCTAATCATGGTTTGGTGTTTGTTCTTGGTGTGGTGCCGTGACCCTCTTGTATTTGCCGTGACCTTACCTTTCCATGCCTCACCTCTGATTAAAATGTGTGCTTTTGATTCATGGGTCTTGATTACATTCTCTGATTGGGTCTTTCCTTGTATGATCAATTCTTGAATTTTTGTGTTTCAACTTATGTCCATCTTGATCAATTGATTCAAACCGTGTGTGATCACTTCCTTGGTTAAATCATGATTGTTTGATCATTTCAACTATTTAGAAAATCTCCTAAGGGTAAGGAACCTATGGTGGAAAGCTCAAAGGGCAAAGACCCTTCAATATCTACTCCTTCTCCAAGGCCTTCACCACCTCTACATACTCGATTTCAGAGTATCAGCCTTGCTCTGAATTTCATGGCACAATTTCAAATAATGCCATGTCGAACTATAGACCAATCCTTTATCTATGAACATTGCCCGACCATCCGACAAATTATCACACATTAAATCTTCAATCAATTCTTTTCCTTGAGAGGCCAATCAATCTTGACTTGGTCTCTGAATTCTATAATAACATGGTGAGTGGGGAGGGACGGGTGGAGGACTCGTGTTGCCAGTGTCGACCTGATTTTAATCGATCCATTTTACTGATTTTCTCGGCTGTCGCCGGTCGAAATGATTTCTTTCTCTACCCTTACCATCCTAATCCCTTCCGTTCCCTTCGATGGAGTAACCCCTGATCCATCTACGAGTACTTTCTAGGTCATCCCAGGCCAAGGGGTTCCGGTGAGAGCACCAGTGATTTTCCCACATTTCCTGCTCTTCGCCTTTCCCCTGTTGACTATGTTCTGTTCAAGATCATCACAAATTGTCTCTACCTACTACTTCGAACATCTGGATGAGATTCGCCGTCCCACTGCTTGATGCTCTACGGGATGCATCAGCAGTTAGATTTTGATCCAGTAGGCTCCGTCTATTTCTCTATCATCGTCCACTGCATGTCATCCACCCAGTCAGTCTACATGCCATTCGGCCATATCATCACTGCCTGGCTGGAGTCGGTTGGCATCGACGTTTCACAGGGCCGCACTGTGCCCATGCTTCGACAGGACTGTCATCTGGATCGTCGCATGCTTGCTCAGTCCGGCATTGTCCTAGGGCCCCAGGGGCTAAGGTGGAAGGATCGCAGACGTGAGGGAGAGCTACAGAGAGCAGCTCATGACCAGGAGCCGCCAGCTGCTACTGCCGACTACGATGAGTGGGCCCCTGATCTACGCTGGCAGGTTGCGGAGATAGAGCGGATGATGGAGCACGAGTTGCATATCTCCGAGCTCTGGCGACAGGAGGTCCGCTCAGAGTGTCAGTCTTTCGATCGCCGTCTCGATGCTCTAGCCTCTGATGTCTCTGAGATGCGCTCATTCCAGGACAGATGGTATGAAGAGTGGTATCATCATACATTTCCTGATGGTGCATCTCCCAGTGGCCCTTCACCAGGAGATATCATATACATTGACGATTCAGACGATGATCCAGCTGACGATTGACTGCTCTATGTTCATGTTTGATGTTTTTGACGGATGTGTACGTCCTGACTCTTGTCTGTTCTAGCAGGTTATTTGGCCTATCTTGCTTAGGATGTTGCTTGTATAAATGCTCACATGATTACTGTTTGTCGATACTTGTTGATGCTATGATGACTACTATTTGCATACTTGCTACATTGCCATGATTATGTTTTTGATGCCATGTCCACTTGATGTATATGACCGTTATGACATGTTATAGATTCATATGATGTATGTGATGGTTTCATCTTGATCTGTCTTTTCCACATGATATCATATACTTTGAAAACAATTCCATCGAATCTTTGTTGTTCTGGGATACCCCTAGGGTTGAGGGGGAGTTTGACAAAGGGGGAGAGTGTGGATTGGTTAAGTTTAGGATGATCATGTGGTAGGGGGAGGATCTTGATTCCCCTATGATTCTAAATTCTAGAAAAGTAATTGAGAATCCCTAAACTTAAAATCGGGTTGTCAAACAACAAAAAGGGGGAGATTGTTGATGCAGTCTGGCCCTGATTGTTGTTTTGGTGTTGACACCGATTTTAGTTTAGGTTGATGATTATGATGATTATGATTAAGTCCTGATCGAGGATTAGGCAGGGTTTGGAAAATCCTAACCTGGAGGGTTAGGTGTGTAAAATCCTAGCTTGGAGGGCTAGGTGTTGGAAAGTCCTAATTCGGAAGGGTTGGGTGAAAAGTCCTAGCTTGGAGGGCTAGGTGAAAAGTCCTAACTTGGAGGGTTAGGTGCAAAGTCCCAACTTGGAGAATTAGGTGAAAAGTCCTGGCTTGGAGGGTCAGGTGCCTAGCTTGGAGGGCTAGGTTGGATGAAGTTCTAACTCGGAAGGGTTGGGTGAAAAGTCCTAGCTTGGAGGGCTACGTGAAAAGTCCTAACTTGGAGGGTTAGGTGCAAATTCCCAACTTGGAGAGTTAGATGGAAAAATCCTTAGCTTGGAGGGCTAAGGTGGATGAAACCCTAGCTTGGAGGGCTGGGTTTGACTCCCTGGATCGGTCTGGTGACCGATCAGGGATATTGGCACGCTGCTCCTTCGTGGATCGGTCTGGTGACTGATCCAGCGATGTCTGATCGGTTCGGTGACCGATCAGGGAGCAAGCAGCTTCTTCACTGACTTGCTCCTAATCGGTCTGGTGACCGATCAGGGAGCGAACAGTGAGTGAGTTCTCCTCCGGATCAGACCCTGGATCGGTCCGGTGATCGATCAGGGACTTAGGATCTGATTACAGAATTACTGTTCATATGTCCTGATCGGTCTGAGTGACCGATCAGGCTTCACTCTGATCGGTCCGGTGACCGATCAGGCTGTGTTGCCGTGACAGCTGGGAATCCCAGCACAGAGGTGGATCGGTCTGGTGACCGATCCACAAGCCCTGGATCGGTCCGGTGACTGATCACTTTAATTCAAATTGCACTGTCAGACGCGATCAGAGCGTCTGATCGTATCCGATTCTCTGCGCTTCACTTCTGAACCTTGATTTACTGCTTGATATGCTGCTCTAACACTCTGATTAAGTTGCAGGTGACAGGGGAGGATTCAAACACTCAAGGAGAAGTCAATGGAGGCTTTCCTTGGAGCAGGTTTGTCCATTTTCCATCTCAGGTTGCAACGGCCGGAGCTGCAGACTGGAGCCGCTGACTGGAGCTTGGCTGAGGGAGCTCAGGAAGTCCAGGGAAGGCTCAGTGGTAGCTGGAGTTGGCAGTGAGGTAGCTGGAGGCTGCAGGAGATGCTGTCACCTGATGTTGAGTGGAGAAACAAAAAGGGCGGAGAAGGCTTCATAGAGAAGAGCTGCTGTTTTTGCGAACTGAGTTTCTAGCCGCGCCTTGAGTTCACCACAACTTGCTTGCTGTGTTTCTGAAGTTCTCATCACCTTGAGCAAGCTACTGCATTCTTGAAGCAACCATTACTTGAGCGCTTGAAGGAGAGAACAAGAGGCTTGGAGTCCGACAGCGGGAAGACACGAGGAAGGGTTCCTTGCGTGAGATCGCCGCTGGGTGGAGCTCGGGAAAGCTTGCTGTGTTCTTGTCTTTGCTGCGTGCTTGAGTAAGATCCTTCCTATTGTTTCATTGTGCTTAAACATATATTTGTGATTGAAACGCTGTGGAGAGGTTTCTCCACCGAGAAGGAGGTTGTCTTCTATCCGGTGTTAACCGGGGCTTGGTATGCCGACGATCAAGGGATCGCCCACCTTAAGGGCACGCCAAGGAGTAGGGGCAAGTTATCCCCGAACCTTATAAACCCTCCTTGTTAGCGATCTTGCTAGTTGTGTTTGTTTTGCTTTCGTTTCTATTTTTAGTTTTCTGCACACTCTGTTTTCTACTCTTTCTGCTGTGCTACTGATATCTGAGTTGCTGAAACTTCATAAGTGTTTAAAGTCGAAGTGATTGGCTATATTCACCCCCCCTTTCTAGCCATCCGTTCCCAACACAAGTATGTTGCTCAGCACTCGTGGCTATGCAAGTATGATGTCCAGCACTCGTGGCAATGCAAGTATAACGCCTAGCACTCGTGGCTATGCAAGTATGATGCCCAACACTCATGGCAATGCAAGTATGACGCCTAGCACTCGTGGCGATGCAAGTATGTAGCCCAACACTTGTGGCTATGCAAATATGATGCCCAGCACTCGTGGCAATGCAAGTATGATGCCTAGCACTCGTGGCGATGCAAGTATGTAGCCCAGCACTCGTGGCTATGCAAATATAATGCCCTGCACTCGTGGCAATGCAAGTATGACGCCTAGCACTCGTGGCGATGCAAGTATGTAGCCCAGCACTCGTAGTTATGCTAATATAATGCAGGCATGACTAGAGACGGGCTCAGACCTCAGGGGAGCCAATGTTCTTCATCATGATAATAGCATCGTGCTAATAGCTCAATCAATATGGGAAACCCGACTGCGCGACGGGCTCAAACCCTAGGGAAGCCGATGATCGCCAGTATGCAATCATACAGAGCCTACAGCTCAGTGTACAACCTAGAGGGTAAAGTATGCTAACGACACCCTCCTCACTAATCAGATCCTCAACCATAGGCCGGTAGGAAAGGTATAGGTCTAACACATGTATCCAGATCTAACCATTCTACCCTAGGAATCCATGCAAGGTATATCTAGAATCAATCCAACTACAGGTACAAAGTGACCTATTATTGTATCTAAGCACATATGAACGCATGACAATTATCGAGACTGTATGAAACTAAACAAGAGTCATCTAAAGGAATAAACAACTGATATCTGATCATAATACATACAGGCAGGCATAGCGTATAAACCTACTGTTATTTATAACACACTATGCATAATAGTAAGACAGTATCTAAAAAGATAAGTCAGGGGTACCCGCCTCAAAGTAGGAGTAATCTGTATCAAATAGGAACTTCCCGTCCAGAAGTCCAAAAGCAACTCAGTGTCCTGTATCAATACATGTTATTTAGCTAGTTACATATACAATGAATAGCTAAATCTAATCCTAACTTTTACTGTAGATTGGATAATGAACCAATCCCTAACCATCTCAACCTTCCCCCAGACCTCCACCTCATAGTTCCAAGAGAACAAAACTATCCTTTTATTCTAAACAACATTGCTACCTTTCACCATGGTTTTTACATGGTATCACACCACAAGATTAATGGAACAACCCGATAGGCTAAATCCAATAACACAATCAACACTAGGACAACCTCAAAAATAAGACATCAAATCCAAAACAAGCCTCTCACAGCGCTAGCAGATCCATGCAGTTTCACAATTTCAAAATAGAAACCACTACTCCATACTCATTCCAATTGAAACCATAACACATCTCTAAACCAATTCAAATCAAAACACAGTTTCCTGCTTAGCACACTCACGGCAGCTCAATGGAACTCAATCAACTAAGCATAACTCAACAACTTCTCAAAAGGAAACATTGAGATCAAATCGCCACTAAACAAATTAAATAGATCTAACATTCCAAACATATCAGTTCTCTGCAATCTTTTGCGATCCCAAAAAATTTAATCCTTACAAGAAGCAATTAGCTTTTTAAATACCAAAACAAGGCACGAACAACAACACAACAGATACACCATGATCCTTCTCAAATTCGAATGCCCACAGTAGCATCATCCAATCCTCAACCGAAACCCATCATCAATTCGAAACCGACAAGGAAAACGAAAGACAATCTACAACCATGTAAACCATTCCAAATCTAAACAGATCTAAATCTTACCCGAGGTGGTCGGCGCTGCTCCTTGATCCTCGGCTCAGATTCCCTCTATGCAAAGAATATCTCGGCCAAAGCAAGTCCAAGCTGAATCAACCCAAAACCCCATTAGCTATTTCGTCCAACTTTCTACAAGAACCCTAGATCATGACCCCCTTACTTGGTTACAACCGAAGAAGAAGGTGTGAGGCGTCGGCCCTGCCTCGTGCTGATCGACGACGGTGAGGGAGTCCCGACGAGACACCAAGCGGGGTTGTCGCGCTCGATCGGGGAAGGAGGTGTAGGGTGTTGCAGCTAGGGCACGCGGGCGAAGGAGAAGAGACGAAGAGAAGGAATCGGGCGTGGCAGCTGCGGCTAGGTCACGCGTAGGAGAGAAAGGGAGGCTGCGGGATTTTGTATTAGGGTTATTTTTCATTTAACCCCTCCGGCTTTGACAAATCCCACCCAAGCCCATAACAGTTAATGCATAATTACAAATCAGCCCTTAAAACTTAAGTTTCAAGGCAAATTTTAGCCTTAAGTTTCAATTTAGGTCTCTCAAACCCTAAATCTTCTTCCGGATTTTTTTTTCTGGATCGCGTCAAAAGTGTCGGATTTAACATTCTCCCCCACTAACAAAAATTTGGTACCCAAATTTTATCTTTCCTCACACGGCAACTGCCAACATCTCATATGCCGTAAGCAACCTACTATCCTGTTCAATCAGCTCAACAACTGAATGAACCTGTGGGCAACCTAGGAGAATAAATGAGGATGTTGTGCTTGAATCTTCCATCCAAGCTCCCAAATTTCATACTAAAGATCAACTATCCACCCAATGATTTGTAGGTCTACATCCTCTAATAGAATCCTTAAAATTCAACATAACATAGAGATTCGTCAATCTCAATCCACCTCCAATACCATAACGGTCGTACATCCCGATGTACTATTAATATTATCAAACCATGAACACTAAATCTATGAGTCAAAATCCCTCATAGAATCACGTAGCAATGCGCGAGTCGACCAACCATCGCCTCGTAACCCAATATTCTCCAGTTCATTCACTCAAGGTTCAAAAACCTTTGAGTTCCAACTCTATAGGATAGAGACACGGTACCTCTCGAGAGTATCTCAACAAAATCACGAAGTGATTCTCTATTTTCCGAAGGTCATCCTCATTGTCTTCCACCCAAAGGTGGTCTAGTCACATAAGTGATTTGCCTCAGTGCAAATCATAAGTACGAAGGTACCGCCTTGGTTATCCAAATCAAGTACACGCGGTAACCCGTAGGTGTCAAGCAAGTAGCTCCACACTTCTTCATATCAACATACGTCACCTACCAAACTGTACCTTCTAGGTCATCAACCAGGTACAGGTGATCAATGGTCAAAGTCCCCATGGAATAGGAATAGGATGTATCACTCCTCTGCTATCCATGATGTTATATAGCTCATGCTATCCTTTTGCACCAAGGTAGGTTATGTACCCTAAACGTGTTTTCCAGGTCACCTAACCAGGCACGAACGACCCAAATGTCTAAAATTCCTTGAACCAGGATAAGTCGATCCTGCACTGATCGAGCCAACTACGGTAGGCAACCCTAGTTCTCGCTCAGCTAATAATAGCTAGAACACGTACTATAAATACTAAGTTCTAGAAAAACCAAATCCTTAACCTCCAATGGGTTGTCCACATATTCGACCTTGGCTTTCCGACTCAACAATCGGTGCTACTAGAGAATTAACATTCTCCGCTCTAAGGTCTTATCCGCAATGTATCAAGGAATCGCTTCCGAGAGCGATCACGAATAAGATAGATTGACAACGTGTCAATCCAACTAAAACCAGTCATACAAACATCGATCCATCATGTATGAATATACGATCCCACCTAGCTGGGATAGTCTAACCAATCATAACTCTAATAGTGAATACTACAAGTAGGACAGGTCAAGAAAGATATACCTCAAGCCACCTGGAGATCTCCCGTTGTTGCCATGTCCCAGAGTACAAACCCGTCGAAAAATGACTCCGAAAATCCGAAATGTACTCGGGTATAACATCAAACCCGAGCTCCGATACCTACCGAATCGGTATCAGATACAACTCCGAAAATCCACAAGTCCCCAAGGTATCTCGCAAACTTGGCTCTGATACCAAAATAAATTGTCACGCCCCGAGACCCAGGAGCCGCTGTTCCAATATAAAATCGGGCAGCATCTCCCCTGTCCGGCGGACAATTTACATATACAAACAACACAATATCCAAACACACACGCAGATAATAATTTGGCCTCAGGCCTCAAAACCAAGACATAAACTGACCATAACACAAAATAAATCATACCTGACTGCGGACCGGTCTGACTTACGATGAAAACAACAAACACATAGTGCATCAGAGGACTCAAAAATACAATACCAAGACAAATGAAATACGATACAAGTTCCACGACATAAAACCAATACAAACTAAATAATAACGATGTAATGAAACACAACAGCAGAAGCACCCATCACGGGAGTCGTAGGGACATGGGACTGGCAACTGGGGCTCCTCTGGCGACCAATCATCCTGAAAACAAAAATATAGGCAACGGTGGTGAGTCCAAATAAATTCAGCGGATACCAGAAACATATATGCACAGCAAGATATAAATAACAATAGGAATCACACTGATACAGTCTCGAGTATAAAGGATACAACATAACTGAAGACTAATGGTGAATACATACCAGTCTGTCTATATCCTGCGGGTAGGTGTAATCAATCCCTTATATAACCTCAAGAATGATACACAATCCAAATGTGTATGTCACATGTAAGGGCATATCAAACATATACAACACTCAAACACAACAAGCACCACCAAGGTGCAATGCATCCCATACACATAGTACAACGATCTGTTCTGTACACACCTCAGCCACCCCCAGACCGGCGGTCGAGTGAACAGAAACAGACAAGCCAACCACTCAGGGTTGCATAGAGAAGCCAACCACTTATGGCGTACAGCGTATGAAGCCCAACACTCGTGGCTATGCAGATATGACGCCCAGCACTCGTGGCGATGCAAGTATGTAGCTCAGCACTCGTGGCTATGCAAGTATGATGTCCAGCACTCGTGGCAATGCAAGTATGACGCCTAGCACTCGTGGCTATGCAAGTATGATGCCTAGCACTCGTGGCAATGCAAGTATGACGCCTAGCACTCGTGGCGATGCAAGTATGTAGCCCAACACTCTTGGCTATGCAAATATGATGCCCAGCACTCGTGGCAATGCAAGTATGACGCCTAGCACTCGTGGCGATGCAAGTATGTAGCCCAGCACTCGTGGCTATGCAAATATGATGCCTAGCACTCATGGGAATGCAAGTATGACGCCTAGCACTCGTGGCGATGCAAGTATGTAGCCCAGCACTTGTGGCTATGCAAATATGATGCAGGCATGACTAGAGACGGGCTCAGACCTCAGGGGAGCCAATGGTCTCCATCATGATAATAGTATTGTGCTAATAGCTCAATCAATACGGGAAACCCGACTGCGCGACGGGCTCAAACCCTAGGGAAGCCGATGATCGCCAGTATGCAATCATACAGAGCCTACAGCTCAGTGTACAACCTAGAGGGTAAAGTATGCTAACAACACCCTCCTCACTAATCAGATCCTCAACCATAGGCCGGTAGGAAAGGTATAGGTCTAACACATGTATCCAGATCTAACCATTCTACCCTAGGTATCCATGCAAGGTATATCTAGAATCAATCCAACTATAGGTACAAAGTGACCTATTATTGTATCTAAGCACATATGAACGCATGACAAATATCGAGACTGTATGAAACTAAACAGGAGTCATCTAAAGGAGTAAACAACAGATATCTTATCATAATACATACAGGCAGGCATAGCATATAAACCTACTGTTATTTATAACACACTATGCATAATAGTAAGACAGTATCTAAAAAGATAAGTCAGGGGTACCCGCCTCAAAGTAGGAGTAACTGTATCAAATAGGAACCTCCCGTCCAAAAGTCCAAAAGCAACTCAGTGTCCTGTATCAGTACATGTTATTTAGCTAGTTACATATAAAATGAATAGTTAAATCTAATCCTAACTTTTACTGTAGATTGGATAATGAACCAATCCCTAACCATCTCAACCTTCCCCAAGACCTCCACCTCATAGTTCCAAGAGAACAAAACTATCCTTTTATTCTAAACAACATTGCTACCTTTCACCATGGTTTTTACATGGTATCACACCACAAGATTAATGGAACAACCCGTTAGGCTAAATCCAATAACACAATCAACACTATGACAACCTCAAAAATAAGACATCAAATCCAAAACAAACCTCTCACAGCCCTAGCAGATCCATGCAGTTTCACAATTTCAAAATAGAAACCACTACTCCATACTCATTCCAATTGAAACCATAACAGATCTCTAAACCAATTCAAAGCAAAACACAGTTTCCTGCTTAGCACACTCATGGCAGCTCAATGGAACACAATCAACTAAGCATAACTCAATAACTTCTCAAAAGGAAACATTGAGATCAAATCGCCACTAAACAAATTAAATAGATCTAACATTCCAAACATATCAGTTCTCCGCAACCTTTTGCGATCCCGAAAAATTTAATCCTTACAAGAAGCAATTAGCTTTTTAAATACCAAAACAAGGCACGAACAACAACACAACAGATACACCATGATCCATCTCAAATTCGAATGCCCACAGTAGCATCATCCAATCATCAACCGAAACCCATCATCAATTCGAAACCGACAAGGAAAACGAAAGACAATCTACAACCATGTAAACCATTCCAAATCTAAACAGATCTAAATCTTACCCGAGGTGGTCGGGGCTGCTCCTTGATCCTCAGCTCAGATTCCCTCTATGCAAAGAATATCTCGGCCAAAGCAAGTCCAAGCTGAATCAACCCAAAACCCCATTAGCTATTTCATCCAACTTTCTACAAGAACCCTAGATCAGGACCCCCTTACTTGGTTACAACCGAAGAAGAAGGTGTGAGGCGTCGGCCCTGCCTCGTGCTGATCGACGACGGCGAGGGAGTCCCGACGAGACACCAAGCGGGGTTGTCGCGCTCGATCGGGGGAGGAGGTGTAGGGCGTTGCAGCTAGGGCACGCGGGCGAAGGAGAAGAGTCGAAGAGAAGGAATCGACCGTGGCAGCTGCGGCTAGGTCACGCGTAGGAGAGAAAGGGAGGCTGCGGGATTTTGTATTAGGGTTATTTTGCATTTAACCCCTCCGACTTTGACAAATCCACTAGTACAAAAAAGACCTTTAACAACGACTTTTAACACCGGTTGTATTAAAACCGGTGTTAAAAAAAAAGGCGGTGGCATTTTTGTAATTATTTGAACTTTAAAATACTTTTAACACCGGTTCTTTTAACAACCAGTGTTAAAAATATATTTAACTACGGTTTTATAAATAACCGGGGTCATATGTTATAATTATTTGAACTTTAAAATACTTTTAACACCGGTTCTTTTAACAACCGGTGTTAAAAATATATTTGACTATGGTTTTGTAAATAACCGTGGTCATATGTTTTTCGCGCGCATGCCTTGTTCTTAACACCTCTTTTATTTGTATCCTCTCCCTCCCGTGCCCTAAAACCACACCGATTCCTCCCCTCTTTGCCCCACGCCGCCGATTCCACCCCTCTCCGCCCGACGCCGCAGCTCTCCTCAGGCGATCAAGTAGAGGACGACCTCCACCTCAAGGAGCATTTAACATCAGCGGCTTCTCCTGCCTTGATCCGGGCCGACGCCGCCGACCTCTCCCTTGTCGGTCGCCGCTTGTCCTCACCAGAGCAACCGCCACCAACAGCCAGTGGGGTTCTATTCGATCGCTGCCGTGAGTTCGCAGGCCAAGCCGAGCATCGCCGACGGGATCTGCTTCTTTCTCCCGATCGCCAAAGCCTGTCTCCTTTTCGGCCAGCCACTCTTCTGCCTCTCACGAGATGCCCTAGCTCTGATTGATGGCACCGCCCGTCACCGCAATGTCGCGATCGCGATGCTTCCATCCTAGACAACATTGCCACCATGGTCGGATCGCCGCCACCGCTGAGGTTGACCACTGCTAAGGTCAGCCAACGACGAAGTTGAACCAACCAACCCTGCTTGGCATGGTCATCCCCTTCCGGTGAGGCACTGTTCCGACGCCGATGAAGTAGGGTAAGGGATTAAGTGAGTATTGGCGTGGTTGAAATTCTGGTCATATGCTGATTAAAGGTTGATACTTAATCAATTAAGGTGTAAGGGTTATTGGGATGGTTGATTCATTGATTAATCTGAATTGATATGGATTCAAATTGGATTTTCTTGATCGGATGAAGATTTGGCCTGGAATATGGCTAATCCTAATTTAACCAAGGGGATGGATTATTCGATTGATGATTGAACTAATTTTATTTAGGTTTTCTAATTGGATTAGGATTTGTATTAATTAGGTTTGGGATTTCAATATTCGAACTACGTTATATCCATAGGTGTTAGTAGTGCTTACTTACTATGTTTAGTTTAACTCATGGTAGGGCACTTGCTTAAGTACATTTGCAAGTTTCTTGTGATGAACTTTCTTTTTGATAACTTAATTTTTTTCTATTTATGTACCAATGCTAAGTCTTCCTAATCATTGATTTTGATTTTTATGTTTTTTTATATTCCTTTTGATAACTCGATTCTTAATCTTCCTTTTAATGTCTTTCTCAAACAGTCCATGCACATATGGATCGTAGTTGGATAAATGCTTTACGCACAAGTGATGAGTATGAGAATGGGGTGAAAGAGTTCTTAGAATTTGCTAAAAGAAATGCTCGTGATAATACTGAAATATTTTTTTGTCCTTGTGTAAAATGTGTGAACCTAAGACGTTTGAAAGTGGATGAAATAGAAGAACATGTTCTTTGCGATGGATTTTGCAAGAGTTATACAAGATGGATATGGCATGGTGAATCATTAAGCATGCCAAGTGTGTCCCAAACTGAGCAAGTTGATGTAGATATGGATGATCGACTAGAAGACATGATCCGTGATGTTGGACCAGAGTTTTTTCAGCGAGCACATGTATATGATCATTTGTGTAGTGATGCGGAGAAGCCGTTGTATCCAGGGTGCACTCAATTCTCACGATTGGAAGCAGTATTAAAATTGTTCAAGATAAAAGCATAAAATGGGTGGAGTGACAAAAGTTTTACCGAATTGCTTGAGTTATTGAAAGTTATGCTTCCAGAAGGTAATACACTACCGGATCGTAACTATGAGGCAAAGAAGATATTGTGTCCAATGGGTATGGCATACAAGAAAATACATGCTTGCCCCAATGATTGCATCTTGTACAGAAACGAGTTTGAAGGGTTGCATCAGTGCCCCATATGTCAGGTATCACGCTACAAAGTGAAGGATGGTGATTCTAGTTGTGATGAGAGCCCAAATGGGCCTCCGGCAAAAGTCTTATGGTATCTTCCAATAATTCCAAGGTTCAAGAGATTATTTGCTAATGCAAAAGATTCAAAGAACCTTAGATGGCATGCAGATGAGAGGCAATGTGATGGAAAGATTCGTCATCCGGTTGACTCTTTGCAGTGGAAAAGAATCAATCAATTGTTTCCAGACTTTGGCAATGAGCCAAGAAACCTTAGGCTTGGACTTGCTACGGATGGAATGAATCCATATGGTAACTTGAGTAGTAAGCATAGCTCATGGCCAGTTCTGTTGGTAATTTACAATCTCCCTCCTCAATTGTGCATGAAGCGGAAATACATAATGTTGTCTATGATGATTTCGGGCCCACAACAGCCTGGAAATGACATAGATGTTTATTTACGTCCCTTGATTGAAGACTTGCGAATGTTATGGGAGGAAGGCATGGATGTGATTGACGGATATAGCCATGAATTATTCAAGATGCGTGCCATGATCTTTTGCACCATAAATGATTTTCCAGCATATGGGAACTTGTGCGGATATAGTGTTAAGGGGCATAAAGCATGCCCTATATGTGAAGAAGGCACATGTTACCATCAACTGATTCATGGAAAAAAGACGATTTACCTTGGCCATCGAAGATTTCTCAAACCTGATCACCCATATCGTAGATTAAAGAAAGCCTTTAATGGACTGCAAGAGAATGGAGTTGCTCCAAAGGCCTTAACTGGAGAGCAAGTTTATGAACGGGTGAAAGACATCAATATTACTTTTGGAAAGACCCAAAAGAAAGCCACTGCCGCTGAGAGAAACATATGGAAGAAGAGGTCAATCTTTTTTGATCTTCCATATTGGTGCAAGCTTGATGTAAGACATTGTATTGATGTAATGCATGTGGAGAAAAATGCGTGCGATAGTGTTATTGGAACGCTTCTAAACATACCGGGCAAGACAAAGGATGGTGTGAAATCTCGCCTAGATATGTTTGAAATGGGTATACGAGAAAAGTTACATGTGCAGGTAGCAGAAAATAAGCGCGCATATTTGCCCCCTGCATGTCATACATTATCAAAAGCAGAGAGAAAAAGTTTATGTGAGAGTCTACATGGAATCAAAGTCCCACAAGGTTATTCATCAAATATCAAAAGGCTTGTCTCTATGAAAGACCTGAAATTGGTTGGCTTAAAGTCTCATGATTGCCACATATTGATGCAACATCTATTACCAGTGGCTATTCGTGACATTTTGCCTGAAAATGTAAGACAAGCCATAACCAGGTTGTGCTTTTTCTTTAATGCTATATGTAGCAAAGCCATTGACCCTCAGAAATTGGATGAGTTGGAAAATGAAGCTTTTATTATCTTATGCCAATTAGAGATGTATTTTCCTCCTTCATTTTTTGATATCATGGTTCACTTGATTGTTCATATAGTGAGGGAGATTAAGTTGTGTGGCCCAGTTTATTTACGGTGGATGTACCCAATTGAGCGGTACATGAATATATTAAAAGGGTATGTGAAGAATCCACACCGCCCTGAAGCATCTATTGTTGAAATGTACATTGCAGAAGAGGCTATTGAGTTTTGCACTATGTATGTGAAGGATGGGGAAGCTATAGGGCTTCCTAAGTCTCGTCATGAAGAAAGATATGGAGGTAAGGGTACGCTAGGTGTAAAAGCTACAATCCCAGATCAAAAGGAAGTGCTTCAAGCACATTTGTATATCTTAAATAACACCGATGAAGTTCAACCTTACTTATGCTCTCACAAAAACATTATCAAGAAGCAAAACCCTAGAATGAACGAAAAGATGTTGATGAATGAGCATAACAAGACCTTTCCAAGTTGGTTTAGTGAAACCATTATTATGGATGATACTGCTTCTGATACATTAAAATCGCTAGCAAATAAGCTAACATTCCAAGTCATAAAATGGAGTGGATATGATATCAATAATCTTTCCTTCTATACAAAGTCCCAAGATGAGAAGAGTACTGTGCAAAATAGTGGGGTTATGATAATGGCTGAGTCCATGCACTTCTCTAGTTCCAAAGATAAAAGCCCTGTTATTGCATCCATATCTTACTATGGAGTGATTGAAGAGATTTGGGAGGTCGACTACACTAACTTTAGAGTTCCTATTTTCAAATGTAAGTGGGTTGATATTAATAATGGTGTGCAAACTGATGGATTAGGATTTACATTGGTCAACCTTGATAAAGTAGCTTATAAAGATGAGCCTTTCATCATGGCTTGCCAAGCAAAACAAGTATTTTATATTAAAGATCTCTCTCATAAAAGGTGGTCAGTGGTTTTACAAGGAAGAAACATAATTAGTAGTGATGATACTCTTGTTATTTCTGAGACTCCTTTCTCATCAAGGATCCCTACTTTGGATGAAGAAATAATAATGGATAATGAACATGCTACTCGCGATCATGATGAAGGGATATGGGAGAATATTGATATTCCCTAATCAAGTTAGTTGTTTTTAATCTTATTCCACTATTAATATTTGAAATATGTTTCTTGATGTTGATTATAAAAATATGTTCTTAACCTTTATTTTATTATTTTTACAGGCACATGGGTGATTCATCTCACAACCCTCCTTCACAGAGTGGGTCGGATATCGGATCCAAACGGAAAAAAGGCAGAGGTCCTACACAATTAAAAGAGTTAACCCTTAGCCAAATTAATGATCAAAAGGTCCCCATCGAGTTTGATGTGGTCGGGAATCCTACGGGGCCAAATAAAGAAACTTTCAATAGTTATGTGGCTCTCCAAGGACGTAGTAGGGTTAGTCTCTTGAAGAAAGAGTGGGATGATGTAGAATCTTGCATCAAGGATAATATTTGGGAAAGTATTATGGTAACTCTTTATGTTTGTAACTCTTTATGTTTGTAACAATTTACTTGTGGCTAATATTATCATAGACTAATTTTCTATTTGTTGTCATGTAGCTCACCTTTGACATCCCAAATGACAACTCACTGAAGAGGAAATGTATTTCATATGCGGGGGATCGTTGGAAGGCCTTCAAGTCGAACCTTACCAGAAAATACATATTCGGGTCAAAAATTGGTCTATCTCCTTGTGAGAATATTCGTTCATTGATGATTTGACATGGGAGAAATTTCTTAAGAGCCGACAAGATCCTGCCTTTCTTGTGTGTTGGCCTTATATATTTTATTCAATTTGAGTTTTGTTTGCAAAGAAATTGTATCTTTGGGTAATTTTATAATTTTCTTGATTTTGTTTATTAAAACAGGAAACAAGAAGAAAGACACAAGAAAGTGCTGCAAAGAATTGCCACCCCCATATATTATCTCGTGGGGGCTATGCTAAGCTTGAGGAAAAGATTATGCAACAAAAGTTGAAAGAACGTGAAGAAGCATCACAAG
Source organism: Boesenbergia rotunda (assembly GCA_024364735.1). Lineage (NCBI taxonomy): Eukaryota > Viridiplantae > Streptophyta > Magnoliopsida > Zingiberales > Zingiberaceae > Boesenbergia > Boesenbergia rotunda. The sequence continues at coordinate 210,907 of JAGFNQ010006480.1, forward strand.
CAGAACCGTCAATAACTATTTCTCCCCCATCTCCACTCACACGCCATGAGAAATGGAAGAAAGCACGACAAAAGAGTTCTGGAGAGTATATATTTGAACCTTGTCGCATTATTGTTGATAAGATTGTAAGTAATTTTATAAATTTATTAATAATTATGCTTTGGTATTATACACATTCTTAACAATCTTAATTTATATGTTTCATAGGATTCTTTGGTTGAACAAAGCTCTCAAGGATCTTTTGTATCTATTAGATGGGAAGATATTTTGACTGCCGCTATTGGGCATCCGGAGCACCCAGGACGTGTCCGTACTGCAGGACGAGGTGTTGGCATCAAGCAGTATTTTGGGTTGCCTTCATATAGGCATGGCTTCAAAGGCGGAAATGTATCAAGGGAAGAGTTAGAAGTGGTCCGAGAAAAGATGAGGCAAGAGATTACTGAGGAGGTTGAAGAGAGGCTTAAAAAGGATATTGAACAGCGATTTGCAAATGAGCTTGAACAATGACTTGCAAAGGAGGTTGGACTACGAATTAGACAAGAGCTGGAATCTTTGGGCCTTTTCCAAGGAAAGACAAGGTCCCCCCCCTTCCCATTCTCCTAGATATGTGAGCACAAAAGGAAGTTGTGCAGCAGATGGTCAAGCTATATCGGAAGAGGACCTCCTTAACATCAGAGGCATGTGTAAGCTATATGTAGAGGACCCTTTCCGTTTAGTGGCTATTGGACAAGTCTACAACTTGGGGCCAACCATACACCACATCCAAATAGGTAGTGATAATGTGAGGGTGGTGGTTGATCAAGTAAAAGATGCAAAGGCCCTTGTCCCTGTACCCACTGAGGAGGTCAAACAGTGGGACAAGCCCCTAATCATTTTATTTTATGGCCAAAAAGACTTGTCAAGCCAGTACAAGATGAGGTATTCAATATTCACATATATCTTTTTCATATTTTACTTATTGTATTTAAAAAAGATCTTTTGTAAATGTTGATTAGGAACCTGACATTGGTGCTATTAAAGATGATCTGGTGGCCAAACAGAAGGAACAGAATGGTAATGAGGCAAAAATGACTAAACTTTATGGAATCATGAATTGTGTTTTCTATTTTTTTTATTAATTGTTTTAGTATGGTGTAATATCCAAACTTGACCTTTTGGTTTCCATTTACTGTTAGGCAATTTTCCCTTCATAGCAGGCTTTGATATGGTTCAACAAAGGGAATTTGAAGTTGATCCGATGGCACATTTATGTATTCTAGCTGTAAAAATTGGCAAACACCCTTTACAGTTAAATTTAGATGTTGAAGTCATAGGCAAGTCCAGCCCAATCCCATTGCATATATTTCAAAAGGATATTTTGGAGCTCACCATGGGTAACATGCTTTGTGTATCAGTGCTGCAAGTTTGGTTAATGTTAGTACATTTCTAAACTATTTATTAATTAACTAAGTATCACATTCTTACAATTTGCATTTATTTATTATCTTAGGTATTTGCATCAACTCTGCAAACTAAGAGGGAACATGGATACATATGGATTTATTGATCCTGTTCACATTCAAAGTATAGGGAATCGTCCAATGGACATTCAAAACTACATTCATAGTAGGATAATGAAGGAAAAGAGTGTTACCTTGCACCGTATTATCATATGTACGTGAATATTTTCAAGTGACTTAGAAGTTTAGTTGTGATTTTGACTAATTATTATCCAACTTGCAGGGCCATTGGCAGTTGATAATTATTTGTCCTAAGCAAAATGTTGTCATCTTTCTCTGCTCACTGTGGAATAAAGCGAATAAAGATATCAAAACAATTATTAATAGGTAAGTTATTATCATTCGCTCTATGATATGTTTTTCTACAACTATGATTTATAAGCAATTTTTTCATAGATATATTTGGTTGATTTGTTGCCATTTATTATATTTTTTTATCACAGTGCTATGCGTTCTTGGCATACAATAAAAGGCAAACACTTGGGAGCTTTTAGAATGCCTATATGGAAGGAACTACGTGTAAGTAGTTAAATGTCAAGTTTTTATACAACTATGATCTATAAGCAATTTTTTCATAGATAAATTTGGTTTATTTGTTGCCATTTATTATATTTTTTTATCATAGTGCTATGTGTTCTTTATTATTTGATGTCTTTTGGTATGCAAGCTCCTCTATGTGCATGCTTGAGATATTGGTTACTATAATGAAAAATTAGCATGACTTTGTAACTGATTTATCCTTTTCTGCTAATGTGTCATTTTGATATTTATTTGTAGTGCCAAAAACAAACTGGCAATACAGAGTGTGGATATTATGTAATGAGACATATGCTCAACATTGTCTCGGCGATCATAGTTGATTCATGGGACAAGGTAATTGAAGTTTTTTTAATTTTATAGATTTAATTATGTCTGGTTGAGTTGATAAGCTATTTTTTTATATAAATGTACCTTGCAGAGATTCACAAATAAGGATCCATTCTCCGAAGATGAGATTGATGACATCAAAAGATGTTGGGCAACTTATTTGTTAGAGGTTGCCAATGTAAAAGTTTAGGATAGTTTAGGATTCCATCATTAAGACATTCAAAGATCAGCTTTTCGTTGCTAGAGCTTACTATCCAAGCATAGCAAAACTTCATGGACAAATGAAGCTATCTCGTGATTTGAAACAAAGTATACAAGAACATGAACGGATACTCAGTGAAGCAATTACAGATGATGATCTTCCAAAATTGTAAATCTTAACTCTGATCACATGCTTTATATATATATATATATATATATATATATATATATCCAGCTTCTTACAAATTACAATATTTTAGGATTTCTTCTTAATCATTTTTGTCATCTAAAGCTTTTATGTTAAGGAATATATGAAAGACATTGTCCTGTTCTATATCCCTGGATGAATCTTTGTACTTATTGTTGTTCATATATCGTTGAAAATGTTGTTAAAGTATTTTATCTTTTGCTTGCCTAGGTTTCTTGAAATATTCTCCATTTAGATGATTAGACTCTTGTAGACCATCAATGATTTACGGGTGTAGTGTAGCAGCATTAGTAGGTAAGTATGCATTCATGAATTTGTAAGTTTACTTAGAAAGGAAGAGAAAAGGTTGTCATTGAACAATTAGGTGGAGCTCTGAAAGAGAAAAGGATATCAAACACAACTTCAAACATTTCTTCCCTTTAATGTTTTGGACATACAAACCTTGTTCTCTTTGTTGCAGCCCCAAATTATGCTTGTTCATTGCATCTTGTTGGTGTTTTAGATGGAAACAGTGAAATGATAAAGTATCTCTGTTTGAAGTTATAGAAACTATGGTATTTGCTTTTTTTGTTGGTTTAGAAATCTCTTGAAATGAACTTGTGGATTGTGGATAATAGACCTGCAAACTGCGTTGATCTCATGGAGCTGGCTGGCACTTCTAGGTCTGAGGATAATAATATATAGATCTGCAGATAGAAACTAACATGGTTATTTCTTTCTCTTTCAGTGCGGAAAAGAAGACTCAGAAGATGGAAGAAGACAATTGCAAGAGCTAAAGCATGCACCGTGGATTGCAATAACGTCAGAAGAAACTTAGACAGATACTTGATCTCACTGAGGATGAATCTAATTTTCACATGAGACAAAGCGCATTCCTCTATCACCTTGCTGTTCAGACAATGCCTAAAAGTCTTCACTGCTTGTCAATGAGATTGACATTGGAGTTTTTTAAATCTCGTCAACTAGCAACCAGGAGTCCCACCCTAACCCGTTTGAAAGTCGAAATCTTATGCATTATGTGATTTTCTCCAAAAATGTGTTATTTGATTTACATTTTGCTTTTGTTGAAAGAAAAATGGATAGTTGTAAAATACATGGATTGTTTTGTTTTTGAAACTAATTGGATGTTGCATTTACTTAATTCATGGTGTGTTATTGATTATGGATAAACTATTATATTATTGTGTTCTTTTATATGTCTAGAAAAATTATAAATAAAAATAAATATGAAATTTATATAAAAATTAAGACTTTTGACACCGGTTGTTTCTAGAATCGGTGTTAAAACATCATTTTTAACACCGGTTGTTTCCAGAACCGGTGTTAAAAATGATGTTTTAACACCGGTTGTTTCCAGAACTGGTGTTAAAAATGAGTTTGAATGCCGGTTATTTAAAATAACCGGTGTCTAAAATGGCTTTCCCGCCTCATAATTGAACTTTTAACAACGGTTATTAACCGGTGTTAAATCTATATATTACACCGGTTTGTTAACCGTGTTAAAAGTCTATACTTACAATCCGGCTGGATCAACACCGGATTCCGGAACCGGTGTTAAAAGTCGAAAATAACCGGTGTTAAAAGCC